>JAGFNQ010002659.1:285528-511595 GCA_024364735.1 Boesenbergia rotunda
TCAAACTATGGGCCATGAGCACCGACTCTAATGTTGTCACCCAAGCTAGCCGCCAACACCGATGTCATCACCTAGGCTAACCGCCAACACTAACGTTATGACCCTAGGCCAGTCTTCTCTTTGCCTCACCTATTTTTATTTTTTCTACTATAAATCTCTTTCTCATCGCCATTAGGACCATGGTCTACAGTCGGGGCAGCCATGAGCCATCAATGTGGCTCCGCCATTCAACCAAATTCGACAGTATCCTTCTCTTTGCACCCACATAACCTATACCGATCAACCAATTGCAATATATGCAAACTCTTCAAGAGGTCACAACATCTTCTTTAGGTTGCAAGGCCTCATATATGCAAACTCTTCAAGAGGTCACAACATCTTCTTTAGGTTGCAAGGCCTCCGATCTCTGACCTCATGATGACCTCATGTCTACCAACCCATCGAAGTGGCAAACTCATCGGTCACAAGACCTCTTACGCCGGACAGGATAGCGATTATCTGAATTATGGAGAAGGTAATTAAGAAGCAAAACCACCACAAATAAAAAGTTTTATTATCAATAGCGGATTAATTCTCATACAACTGAGTAAATATACAAATTTTAAATCCTGAGACATATAGAAATTAAAATTAAGAACATGGCAGTCATATAAATAAATTATGACCCATAAATATCAAAAATATCAAAATATTATAAATACTATAAAAATAAAAATTACTAAAAATAGTAATAAAATATTCGAAGGCTCGGATGAAGATCTAAACAGTGAAATTTGAGCTTAAAAGTTGACTATTACGATTACCCCAGTATAATTGTAGATATCTGAATTCCACATATTGATAGAGCATGATTCCCGAATTAAAAATTATGATCTTTTAAAATTCGAGAGATCATGTTGAGTCGATCTCTTCGAGGTTGAAGCGGCTCTTGCTTGGTCGCGAGGCCACTATGATCTCGAGGAGACTTCGTGACCAAGTTTGACTGCAATTACCTTACAACGGTCATGCCTAGTCATGGCCTCACCATAGGCTATGGTGCTACTTTACCACAATCGACTGTCCTCTGATTTATTTATTCCTTTTTTTATTTCTTTAATTTCTTTATGATCTATCTTTAATAAAACGGTAGCTGGTACGTAAAACCCGCTAATATAGAATTTGAGCCAAAAAGTCTATTGCGTGTAATTTTACCTGGTCTATCTACATTTTAAATCGAATTGAATTATCTCTTAATTTCTTACTTTATTAAATGACTCAATGGCATTTTGTTGGATCGGTGCGATAAACCTTCTACAGGGAACCTCGAATAAAGTTTTGGCCAGAAAATAAATGATAATTTGGATCCTTAATTCAAGTCAGATATTTATCTTCATTTTTTGTTAGTTCACTGTGCACATGTCCTAGCTACTCCAAAGAGGTCCCCAAAATCAATGCAATACGCAAAAGGATTAGTTACGTTTTATATACATCCAAATTAAGCCTAATTCAATACTCTAATTTGTGGGGATGCGTTTCGTTAGAGGCCTCTCGTGTACTTGGACGACGACACTCTACCTGCGTTAGGTACGACGTATTGAATCCTTTACCAAGACAATTAATTTTTCGAATGCAGTATAAATTAAAAATAGATTCACAAGGAATTAACGGGGGAAAAAAGCCGGAACGAAGTATGATTGGCCTTGTAATTTGCGCCGAAAAATTTCATGGATGCGTTGCTTTTAATGCGTACAAGGACACACGGGATCCGTCGCCCAGATTCGTGCCCTGCCTAGCTCGCTTTATTTAAAGGGCTCGGAGTCTGCGATTAAGATGAACATATTAACTTTATCAAATTTCGACTCTTAAAATTATATACGGAGAATAGGGACGTAGAGACTAATTCGATCAATCACAAACCCCTACAGAATCTTTTTTCAGATGGTTAATTTGCTTCTAATTATCCGTGCGCACGCACGAACGAGAAGATTAATTGTTAATTTATTCCCTAATCTGCCTTTCAAATGATTGTTAATTTTATTTATATATTCTCACTGATTCCATTAATGGGAGATAAGTTTCCTGATCGTGACGCTTCACCTGACGGCCCTCTTGTTAATATTAAACTGCCAATTTGTCTTGCCGCGCGCCAAGCCAATTAAAAATAAGCCTGGTCCCACGAGTTGGGAGGCAAAATATGAGCCGGCAGTTCATCCTCATTCACTGACCAGGCTCAGCTGCAGGTTCAGAACGGGCTCAGAATTATATTCTCTCTGCCGATGGTATCCGAATGTGTGCTGCGCTCGATCGTACGTTAAAATCCAAGGTTTTTTTAATTCGATGCTTATAGATTGGCAGTGAGGCGGGTTAACGCAGCCGTTAAATATGCAGTGGATGATATTCAATATGCTCAGGGTTTAAATAAAGATCGAATCAGTCCTTCCGCTTGGTGAGACGAACACGCATGCCAAATTCATGGATTGCGTCCGGAGATGGATGAAAAAGACGTCTCAAAGGGACTGACTGTTGATTATTACCGGTGAGAATTTCTCAAAGGGAGAGGATAATTGATGTTATTATACGATATCGGGAAAATATTAAGAATGGGAGAGGAAATTAGATTGTTGCTGTTTGGTAGAGTAAGAGTGGAGCTGTAAGGAGTTGTTAACACAAAGAACTACTGATCCGAACATGCATGTTGCACGTGATTTGGGAGATGGATCGATCGTGTGAAATTGTGTGACGATGACGATGTCGTCGATGGCAGTGGGTGGGTTGCTGGTGTTATTATTTATGCTCCAGCCTTTGTTGGTTGCAATTTAATTAATTAATTAATCTATTTATTTACAAGGGAGGGTGAAGTTTTAATAGTGGACTTTGGTGAGGTTCCTGTGACAAAAATCTAAAAAGTGCTATGCACGAGACGGATCTGCTAATTGTTCAATGTTTGATCCAATAAGCTAATTGGGCAAATCATTCGTTTATGTCGGATCCAAATGGATGGTCCTCGCCCCGTTACGAGCGACCGACAAACGATCAACACGCACGCCTACCAAATTGCGACGGGGACCACGACGGAGAACCGTCGGATCAAGATCCAAGGGCGGTGGAACGCATTGAGGCTCAATTTGGAGGCCCTTTAATGGTGGTGGTTTGAGCCTCAGCACAACCTTATCTTCTGCTTTAAGCTGGGCCTCGGTTGCAGGTGGCGGAATGACGAGAGTGCCCCTGGCTCCTACCTTCCATTCTCCGATTGGTGGCTTCGGCCATGACTGATGGAACCTCAGGTCAACAGGCACAACAAAGCGACCAGGGTTCATCTCCCTCCTTGTGACGGAGGTGGGGGATCAAATGGTCATTTGATGACAATGGGAGTGGTAGTCAATTTAGCGAAAAGGAAACAGAGAAATGTTGAGGATGTGATCAGCAAAATTGTGGAGGAGAGAGAGAGGGAGGGGAAGAGGAATAGCGACGGTTCTCTTTTCTGTCTGCTATCGTCCCTCGTTCTTTAAATTTCTCCCTTTCCTAAATTTTATATTAATTCTTGCTCGCTCTTCCCTTTCGGAGGGCGATTGTAGGCGGAGGAGAGCAGCAGGGGAAGCAAAAAGGAGACAGGGGCAGACAGAGATGGAAGCGCCATGCCTGATGAGGAAGACAACGATGTGGATGCTCATCATCTAATCTAAATTAATCAAGAAATCTTTTTCCCTCTTCTTCCCGGAAATAGAATTCATCCATAGTAAGCACTAAGCAGTTGCGACCTCAAGCTTCGTGTCGGAATTAATTAAAGATGGAGGCTGTCTTTTCTGATTGAATATTTTCTGAATTATATGGATTTCTTCATGTTTTGATCGTTTTCTTTTGTTCTTTGGCTTTGTAATTGGTTGGTGCGATGGGTGCAGTTTGCTTGGGAGCCAGCCAGCGAGAGGTGTGTTGGAAAGGTTGCTCTTCGCGATGGTGATGAAAGAGAGAGCAGTAATATGGGATCAGTAGCCACGCCGATCACCTTCGCCAGTCGCCTCCTCACCAGCTCTCTTCCATCGCCGCCGGAGCCTCCCATGTCCCAAGGCTTCCAGCAAAGCCTCTTCAGCTTCCCCGGCGCCTCAGCCAACCGCGACCACGGCCAGCAGCATCACATCAGGCGGAACAAGCTTCGGGTGCAGCAGGGCTTCGACGCTGCCGGACACCCCGCGCTCGTGCCCATCGATGACCAGACCGACGACGAGACCGCCATGTATGAGTCCGCCGCAGCCGTCGGAGATGCCGGTGGTAACATGCTCTCCGAGATGTTCAATTTTCCGCCGCCTGGGATGGTGGCGACGATGGACCACCTGCACGCCAACCAGATCCCGGCGGGAGGATACCATGTTCCTTCGAGATCCGTGGCCATGGGCGCCGGGTTCTCTGCCGCCGCCGACTGGTACGGCCCAAATCGGCAACAACATGAACAGCAGCATTCGGTGGCGGCGGGTTTAAACTCCGACTCCGCCACCGCGATGCAGCTGTTCCTGATCAACCCGCCGGGGATGCAACCGCTGCCGCAACAGCATCGATCGCCGTCTCCAACATCGGCCGCTTCTCTGCACACGCACCAACCTTTTCATCAGTCTTTCGCCGAGAATCACTTTGGCGCCGGCGGCAGGGTAATCGAAGGCCAAGGCCTCTCTCTCTCGCTCTCTTCGTCCCTTCAACAGCTGGAGATGGCCAAGGGCGCCGACGACCTACGCGTGAGAGAAGGTGCCATCTTATACTTCAACAACCAACAACAAAGCCAGCAGCCGCATCAGCCCTCTCCCTTACACCTGCAAGGCCAGCAGTTACACGTTGGCTTCGGCGGCGTCGCCGGAGGCATGGTCGTGGCCAACGTGTTAAGAAACTCTAAGTACGCGAAGGTGGCTCAAGAACTACTGGAGGAATTCTGCAGCGTGGGCAGGGCACAATTGAAACCGAATAAGCTCAGCAAGCGCGGCAGTAGCTCTATATTCAACTCTAACCGTAACCCTAGCAGCGGCGGCGGCGGCAGCGCTTCAACTTCGGCCGCGGCATCAACGTCTTCCTCCAAGGACGTGCCTGCCTTGTCCCCTGCCGACAGATTCGAACACCAAAGGAAGAAGGCCAAGCTCATGTCCATGCTCGACGAGGCATGTATATATTCATATCATATATAATTATTTCCTTACTATTGACTTCCTTACTCCACACATCTTAATGCCGCAGCCACACATATATAAGACTTGCTTTTTGAGTCCATAGTTTCCTTAGAAGTGGTTTAGGCGAGATTCTAGCTAGCTAATTGGGTTATTTTCTACGATATTTTAACATACAGTGATCGTTGTACGTACTTAAACCATATTCCTGTTCACTAGCTAGGTGGGGAGGTGGATTTCCATCAGAGGTAGGTATATATTTTCAACAAGAAACCTTAGTCATTCCTTCATCAAATCTTATGCCAGTACTGCATTTACCAACATGCCCGTCGCATGCAGTCAAATTATTGCATTACAAAAGATCATTAACATCCTCTCCCACAAGTTTAACTGTTCAAATTGTCTAGTATTTCATTAGTTTATGAGCCGAACAGTAGTGTTCGTTCATCAAATCTTAGTACTAGGCTATCCAGTACTACACTGAATTAACAACATGCATGTGCAACATGCATTCGAGTAGAAGAAGCAAAATTAATTTTGGTGAGCCGCGTGGCTTCTAAAATGATGATCACAATACTAATACGGTAGCTAGCTAGCGTTTGTCTTTCTTACTCGCTTTTTGCGATTACATCATGATTGTACGCAGCAGAGGCACGCACAGGCGGCAATTAATTATTGTACTTGGTTTGTGTTGCTCGCACAGCTCACATCCTCTCGACTTTTGGCAAGGGGCAGTTGATTCCCTGTCCTTAATTTGCATCCCTGGTCCTCAATGAGAATTCACAGTACGTACGTAGTAGTAAAAACAATAATAATGTAACCACCTTCACGTACGAACGAACTAATAATTAACGGGAAATTACTGCAACTGGTTAGTTAGTTAGTTAGTTGGTTAGTTAGTTAATCGGATCCTTGTTTGGCAGGTGGAGAGGCGATACAACCACTACTGCGAGCAGATGCAGATAGTGGTGAACTCGTTCGACTCGGTGATGGGGTTCGGGGCGGCGACGCCGTACACGGCGCTGGCGCAGAAGGCGATGTCGCGGCATTTCCGGTGCCTGAAGGACGCGATCGCGGCGCAGCTGAAGCAGACATACGAGGTGCTGGGGGAGAAGGAGGGTGCGGGTGGCTCGGGCATCACCAAGGGGGAGACGCCGCGGCTGAAGATGCTGGACCAGAGCCTCCGGCAGCAGAGGGCGTTCAACCAGATGGGGATGATGGAGCAGGAGGCGTGGCGGCCGCAGCGCGGACTGCCGGAGCGATCCGTCAACATCCTCAGAGGCTGGCTCTTCGAGCACTTCCTCCACCCGTACGTCTCTTGCTCATTCATCTTTTTTTCCTTAATATAATTTATCAGATTATGCAAATGTGAAGAAATTAAATTAAGAAACATGCATCAGATATATAACACTGCACGTAATAAGTTGATGCACTCATGATCTAAGAAATGAAATTTCTATCGTATAATTAACGTGAGTACATTTTGACGTTCCGTTGTTGCACTCTTATATTTCCATGTTTTTTTTTGTTGCTCTCTCTATTTTTGTTCTTCTTTTGGAGCTTCAATACGAATATTACTGATTATACTCCTTATCTTGCTTAGAAGAGTTTGACAAGAAGACTACTCGTTGATTATATATATTAGCTCTTGACCCAGTTGATTATATTATATAAATTCCTCTCCATATTGACCTTTTTGGTCAACTGATTATAGTTATCAAATATCTTGCACGCCCCTTTTCAAATTGCACATGCACCCATGCCTACTGTATAGTTGCCCTAGCTACATACTGCAAAATTTGCACAAAATTAGCTAGGTAAATTCAACTATGTATGGCTCCATTGCCCGTCCTGATTTTGTATGAAGCACTTCTATCGATATTTTGAAATATATGCTCATTTTCAAATATATAATCTACTATCACCATCTAATTGCCACACATTTTCCTTTTATATATAGTTTAGTGGCTGCACATGCATTAATTAAACATTTAATCTTCTTCATTTGTAAAAAAAAAAAGTTTGATTATTTCTATATCTTCAAATAGTTGCTGGATGTTCAAATTACATACACATATCTTTCATTAGTGTTTCCCTTCCCATCAACACTCATTAGTACATATCGCATATGATTTTTGATCTAGGGGGAACTCATGCTGTGATCCTTCACTATAATTGTAGTATCATAATACAATTTAGATCTATATCCGCAAGGCAGAGGAGGTGGACTGTCAGCATTTATTCATAGTTAAACACCAAACATATTAATGCCAAAAGTATATTGAAGGAACTTTGTATCTATCTATTCATTGAAAATGTAACAGTAAAAGGATTTCCCTGACAATTTGAGGTCCAAGGTCAGCCATGCAGGCCCAGCGTCCTATATGACGGATTTATTGCTTTCAATGATTTAGACCTTGTTGTCGACGGGCAGAGACCTTGTTGCCTGGTGGATTTATGACTTCATGTTTATATTTGTGTTCTGCAAGATTAATCATGAGTTGAGATTTGCTGTCATTTAATTAATTAATTTCGTTGGCTTGGTTTTGTTCTCAGATATCCGAGCGATGCAGATAAGCATTTACTGGCGAGGCAAACTGGTTTGTCCCGGAACCAGGTCTGTCCTCGATCTTCTCCCTTAATCTTGCAAAATTTAATCAATCAATTAAGTGAAGAAATTATTGCCAGTGGTTAATCATGTTGCTTTTAGGTGGCCAACTGGTTCATCAATGCAAGAGTGCGGCTGTGGAAACCAATGGTGGAGGAGATGTACCTAAAAGAATCCAAAGAGGGGGAGGAAGAGGAGGAGAAAGAGCCGAAGGAGCACGAGACCGAAGCGACCCGACAAAAGCAACCGCACCCATCGGCACAGCCACCGCAACTGAGACCCGAACCGGTTATTCACGCGCCGCCGCCGGCGGAGACCGACGCCTCCCAGAACGCACCTTCGATGGCACGGCACCACCACCACTTCCCGCCCACCTCCGACTTCAACCACCACCCTTCGAGCCTCGCGGGAGGCGACGCCCTCCTCCCTGCCGCCGACGCGTTTGCCGCACAGGGCCATAACCTCGGCGACATGTACCAGCTAGCCGGCGGAGCCGCCGCAAGGTTCGGCGCCGGAGACGTGTCGCTCACCCTCGGACTGCGGCACGCCGGCGGCGGCGGAAGCTCGTCGGAGAAGGGCAGGTTCTCTGTTAGGGACTTTACCCACTGTTAATTAATTCGAAATTATAAAATGAAGCGGGATGTTAATAAACTAATTAATCAACCATTAAATCTGCATATGTATTAATGCTACTTTGGTAGCTGCCTGCAACAAGTTAATTAAGATAGATATATATATAGACAGGAAGAACATAGAAATTAGTGTATGATACAGAATCCTTGTGCAGGTTTTCTTCATTAATTTTGTTGTCCATTTGTGTATCTGAGAAAATTTAACACAATATGGTATTGGGAAGATATATAGTGCAATCTACAGGAATTTGTAGTGTTAATTAATTTATTTAATTTATTAGAAAAAAATTAATTTATAAGTTGGCTTTGTTTTTTTTTTAATTAATCCTCAAAATGGTTCAGGTCAGAGCAATCCTTGATGGTTCAGGTGATCCATAGTTGGTGCAGTAGATCTCTCTGTTCTATAAATCCTTCATTAGGAAAAGCTGGAGGCATGCAAAATTTATAATGTTGGCCAGGATCATCTTCTTCGTAGCAGTCGCGGCGGCCATACTAGTCGTGATCCTGCTGCCTCTGCTCTCGCCTCTTCCCGAGAAAGCAGAGGAAAGACGATTGGGGCCGTGGTTGGCCCTCTCGCTCTTCGTTCACAATATTCCCGCCGGCGGCGCAGCCTTGGGAAATCCACGTGGGGATAAGCCAAGCCTAGATGTGGGAAACGCGTTCGTGTTCCGTCACAAGCTCAAGGAGGGACCGTCGAACACGTCCCGCGT
The DNA here is from genome assembly GCA_024364735.1 of Boesenbergia rotunda. Taxonomy (NCBI): domain Eukaryota; kingdom Viridiplantae; phylum Streptophyta; class Magnoliopsida; order Zingiberales; family Zingiberaceae; genus Boesenbergia; species Boesenbergia rotunda. The sequence goes on from JAGFNQ010002659.1 coordinate 294,602, forward strand.
CGTCGGCGAGGCGCAGGGCGTCGTAGTCCCGGTGCGGCGGAGGCAGCACGCCGAGCTATCGGCCTTTAACATCGTGCACCTCGCGCTGGACGCACCGGCGTACCGGGGGAGCGTCGAAGTGGAGGCGAGGAGGGGCGGGAGGCGGGAGGAGCTGGTGGTGGTCGGAGGGACCGGGGCGTTTGCCTTCGCGAGAGGCTACGCGGATTTTAAGGCGGTGAGTTCTACCGAGGCCGTTTACCATTTGGATGTGCGGCTGAGATTGCCGAGAAAGCCACCCACCATTCCTGTCCCGGGATGATCTCGACTGACTTCGCCATAATTTTGCTTTGCTTCTTCGTCAGTTTTGTAGGCGTTAACTATGTCATCTGGATTAATTCATCACAGCGTAACATAATGAAAATTATATGCTTAACTTCATGTCCTTCAAACTAATGATGAAAATAGGATAGACGGTGTGTAAAGACTTATAATTTAGTTTGTATTTAGCCTGATCTGATATGACCTATTTAAAAGTAGAATAATATTTAAATATGTTTTAAAGTCTATTTTTATTATCAGGTCAAGTCTAAACTCAATATAAAAATTATCAAATCTGACAGACTAGTCCGGATCTATTAAACTAATTGCTATTAGAAGATAGGTGACCTTGGCTCCCCTCCACATTGGAACATGTGCAGGATGTTTGAAAGTTGATGGCATTCTTGCCTGGAAACCAAAATATAGCAATTTCTATAAGGCAGTAATTAAAGAGGGTAAAGAATCTGATGAACCTTTCAATCCCACCTCACTTCAACAAAAATGGCAGAAGCTATTTGATTGAAGCATCAAGAGCTCCGTCTGATCAAATGATTACTTGAGATCAGGAACTAAATACCTGGATTTCTAAAGCAAGATTGTGTCCCCGGAATGCAAATGCTATTATTCCAAAAGCATTAAAGATGAAAAATGCAGTTGAACCAAAGGAAGCTGAGGGCAGTGGCTGATAGGAGATGGACGGGGGTCTTTCTTGGCTAACAGACAGTACCCAAGCCATCGTAGTGTATGTAATTGCTGTTACAGCTCCAACAAGCGAGAGACCAGCAATGGAGTTGAGGTTTGGGAGCTGAGATAGGACAATACACAAGATTGTGAATGCAAGATACCACTCAACATTAGAAAGTGGATTTGATGAGCAAAGAGCCCCGCAGACTATCTGGAAAAAGAGTTTCATGGTTTCGCCTCCAATTAAAATCAGAGCTGTTGCAGTTCCTGCTGATAAGTAAACCATTGGAAATAACGCAAGCCAAACACCTAATGTTTCTCCTGAATACAACACAATTTACTGATTAGCAGTGTAGGGAGCAGGGAAAACCAATTTTGGTACATAATTAATGCATCATTAGCATCTTCAAAGCTAGCAGACATTTGTAATGATCAAAGATAAAGAAGAACAAGAAGCTTACATTACAAACATGCAAATTGTTCACGGGTCTATTTTTAGCTTATTCAACATTAACGAATCAACCTCTATTTTAATTGCAATACAAGAATTTTTTAGTGCAGGAAATGCTGTAATGTCATCCCTCAATTTGTTTGAATATTTCATAGAAAAATGATAATATAAAACAGTTTAAGACAATTGGAGGGTACCAACTATCCTAATAGTAAGAATCTTTAAAATTGTTGCTAAGGTTTTGGGTTCAAGCTAGACCTGCCGTCATCCCAATGTGAGCGTTTGAGGGATCCACATAGCACAAGATGGGGAAAACATTTAATTGCTTATATTTGTTAACATCTTTATATGCAAAATAAGTTAATTAGTTCAATGGAATTGCTAAAATAATAATGAAGGTAAATTTTCACTATTGTCCTTAAAGGAAGTTAATGCATGTATTTTTTAATAGCTATTAAACAAGAAAAAAATAGGCTAAGATGAAATGGCATGTTCAAAAGCAACCAACAACCTGAATCAATTAGAGTTGAAGATGTGGGAATAGAAAGAAACAGCAATAGTTAACTTATATAAAAGAGATTAAAGTTACCAGATTGTCTACAGGTTGCAGTTCAAATTAAATAAATGAAAGAGAAACAGCCTCACCAAAAGTAGCTTGTGCAAGTTCCACATATCTGTTATATCTTCTGCCAGGCACTGCTTCATGTAGCTTAACGAGAATCCAAAGAGTGTAAAGTTGCAAAAAGTAAGCTATAGTAAGAGTTATTATGCCCCAACTCCTGCAGCACACGAAATAGACTTTTAGACAGTGAATCAATCATGTGACATCTTACTTAATCTCTTCGAGCATGAAATATAGACAACAGATCTCGAGGTTACAGGTTCAGAAAGATTATGGTCTCTAGTATCTAATTGTTTACGACTTGATTAAGTGACCACCTATTCCATGAATGTAACTTGGGTTACCAAAGCAAATTACAATTTGGTATCATAGAGACCATGAATCTGAAACTTCTCAGATTGTTATTGAATATTCTGATTAATTGTTGACTATTTCCTTGACAACTGATTGGTTATGCTCTCATGGTTCACAGTCCACCTTTGCTGTCTTGCTTGTGGGATCACAAATATCTAATTGGGCCTATTTAAGTTGATGCCATTCTAAGGTTTAAATGAATAATCACTTATCTAGAAGATAGAAAAGAGACAACATTCTATAGATATGATTTCGTAAATACAGACTATGAACAGTTGGTTAGTAGTTGCAATTCATAATATCGGTAGTTGTCATACTATCACCAAAAGAACAAAAAAAATCTAGAAAGACATCAAGCTTAAGCTTAAAGTAAATTTAAAAGCTATAGAAGGCTGTCAAGGGATAAATTTAAATTTCATACACCGTGCAATCACATAGTTTGGCTTAATAGATTGAGGGCCATACAAATTATACATTTGTTGTCGTATATGTTTCTAGTAAGAACATACTCTGTCTCCTACAGTGTTTTGGTAAAACACTATGATGATGCTTGACTGGACTGTTAAGTGCAGAAACTTAGATTGTGTATGCCAATACGCAAGGTGATATTGGGCGCTGTACGAGCCAAATTCAAGTTGACACCGAAATGACTTGAGAATGCCAAAAAATAATTTATATCCTTTTCCTCGTGACCTTCAATCTGTCAATATTACGCAGGATGTGATCCCATCACACCAATACTTCAAAGTCACAGTCAAATAGTTTCATAACTTTCATTTACCATTCCTCATTTACCATTAAACATGCCCATGCAAATGGTGGCGAATCCTAACATCAAGGGAAGACGACTCAAAATTATGTCATGTATTCTGCTGGGATGAACTTCCCGGGATGAATACGTGATATGAAAAAGTTATATGGCAGGGTTCACCGAACTTGAGCTCCGAGGTTTGACCGGAATCACCTCGGGAGAATGGATCGAAGTCCCGAGATCAGACCGACAATCGGGCTTCCGAGAATATCTCGGGAGGACAAACACCCGAGATTAGGCTGGGATTCGCACTCCTGAGATCATCTTGGTCCGGTACCTCGGGAAGACAGACGCCCGAGGTCAAACCGGGATTCAGGCACCCGAGACCATCTCGGTAAAACAAATGAGGGTCCCGAGGTCAACTCAAGAGATGAGACTCCGAGACCGACTTGGGAGAGTGGAGCCCAAAAATCAACATATGAGTCAAATAGTCCGACTTCAAGTAGTCGTTCCTCTTTCCAGAACAAGTTAATCATCGGATAATTATTGTCCACTACACGTGACAATTAAGGCCTTAATGATCGCAGCGGTCATTACCTAAAAGATATCAAGTAACCGATGATTAGAGAACGTGGAGACACGTGTGACCGAAACTTCAGGTATATAAGGTGTTTCGGCATCCAGGTAAAAGAGGTGAGTTTTTCGAACTTAGGAAAGATCTCTTGATTCCTCGTTGTCCTCTTAAGAAAATTCAAGTTCCTGACTTGAGCGTCGGAGTGGGTTCCGTCGGAAAACCTTCCGGTGTGTTCCCATTAACGCTTGTGTTAATCTCGCAAGACGTGAGCATCTTCTCCTTGTCACCATCCTCGTGGGTTGTGCCTTGGTGACTCGCCATCTGCGTTGTTCCCTTCCGGAATAAGTTTGGTGTCGTCTGTGGGAAACTCAATTAAAGCACCAGAAGGAGCACCATGATGGCGGACCCAGAAGGACAACTCATCATCCTGATGAGGGAGGAGTTGGATCGTCTAGTAGCCAACGCTGCCAAAGGAGTATTGGAACAACACCAAATCGAGCAAGCCGCCTCACGACGAGCGGCTTCGGTGCAAGGCAAAATTCCAAGAATGTCTGCCTCACACCACCCCAACCAAAGATCCGTTTCGCCACCGGCGAGATCGGAAATGACAGCTCCAGCGTCCCGACGAGATTCCTTGGGGGACTTGGAGAGAGCACACTCCGTCGCCTCCAGCGCTTTACGCAAGAGGAAGGACTGGGAAAGATCGAAGGATCCAAAGCCCTCCTGAAAACTCAATCTACCCCTTTCTCTCCGGATATCGTAGAGGACCCCATGCCCAAGCAATTCCGTGGTCCAGGAATCGCTGACTACGATAGGAAGACGGATCTAGAGGGTCACATATGCAAATTTGAGAACGCGACTCTCTTACACCAGTACATAGATGGTGTGAAGTGTCGGGTGTTCTTGAACACCTTGTCAGGGCCGCCCAGAGATGGTTCTAGAGGTTGCCCCAAGGTTCTATAAACTCCTTTCTGGAGTTTAGAACCGCTTTCTTCCATCACTTCACTAGCAGCCGCCGATACCAGAAGGTGACGCTAAACTTGTTTGCCCTCAAACAGAAGGCGAAAGAACCGCTTAAGAACTATATCTAGCGGTTCAATCGGGTGACTCAAGATGTACCAATCGCTTCTTTGGAGATCCTCATCAGCGCCTTCACGCAGGAACTCTCCGAAGGCGACTTCTTTCGATCGCTGGTGAAGAAGCTGCCAACCAGTTTCGATGACTTATTGGGGCGCTACGTCAAGCATGTCAACGTCGAAGAGGTGCAGCACGCTTGCCGCAAAGATTCAGCAGGAGCCCCTATGCAGATCTCGGTACGCTCCGGGAAGGACCACTGGGCTGGTAAGAAGAGGTTGATGCAGACGGTCGACACTGTGGAGCCCGAACCACCGAAGAAGTATTGCGAGTTCCACGGCAGTACAACACACTCTACAGAGGAGTGCTACGCCTTGAAGAAGAGGTCTCAGGACGTTGATGCCAAGCCTCGCAAACGGTGGAATAAAGTGGGACACCGACGGCGATCCCCTAGGCGAAGCCCTTCCCCTCTTCAACAACAATCAGGGAATGATAGAGCCAGGCGGCGATCCCGGTCGCGTTCGAGAGGAAAGAGTCGGGAGGTAGTGCCCCGCCAATCTATCTCCTCGAAAGAGATCCCAAGAAGGGCAAAGCTCCAGTGCGTGAGCATCCATCGGGCCATGTGGGAGTGATCTCCGGAGGACCTATTGGAGGAGACTCTCATCGGGCAAGGAAATCCCACGCACGTCAGCTGGAAAACTATGTCATTGGGACGAGCAGTAACCAGCGCTAGGGCCCGATTATTTCATTCGGCCCTAAAGATCCGGAGGATGTGGAAGCCCCTTATGAAAACACACTGGTAATCCTTACACGGATAGCAAACTACGAGGTTAAGCGCGTCTTTGTGGATACAGGTAGCTCCGTCAATATCCTATACAAGGTGACTCTGGACCAGATACAAATCGGCTACATCCGGTCTCCACCCCCGCTCTTTAGCTTCACCGGATATCGAGTGCAGCCGATAGGGCAGATCTCCTTATCTATGTTGGAGGATGATACGCTGGGGAGAACGAGGAGGACACCCTTCATGGTTGGGAATGCCCCATCGTCCTACAATGCCATCCTAGGGCATCCAGTGCTTAGCCTATTCCAGGCAGTGGTCTTTGTCTACCACCAGAAGATCAAGTTCCCGGTGGGTGAGTAGATGGCCAAGGTCAAAGGGGACCAGCTAGCTTCCTAGCGGTGCTACAGTTGGGAGGTCAGGACAAAAGCCTGCAAGAACCCGAAGACACATGAAATGCTACAAATCGACCTTGTCAACCCTCGAGAAGAAGAACCCAAAGAAGAACGTAGTGAGGTCAAAAGTGAAGAGGTCCAAATTCATCCTTAACAGAAGGGAGGAATCACAAGGATTGCGGTTGACCTTACACCCGAACTGAGGAGCCGTCTGATCAGCTGCTTGAAGGACCATCGGGATGTGTTTCTGTGGGCTACCGAAGAGATCAAAGGAGTCCCCCTACTTTGGCCACGCATCGCTTACATGTAACCCCGGGAGCCCGGCTGGTGAAGCAAAGGCGAAGACACGTTGCCCTTGAGTAGGACAAGATCATTAGAGAGGAAGTCGCCAAGCTGCTGAAGGACGAACATATAAGAGAAGTTCAATTCCCGACTTGGTTGGCGAATGCTATACTTGTCCCTAAGCCCGGGGGTAAATGGCGGGTCTGTATTGATTTTAGAGATTTAAACAAAGTCTGCCCTAAATACTACTACCCCTTGCCTCGGATTGATCGGCTGGTGGATTTTACCTCTGGCTGCAATTTTATTACGATGTTAGATGCTTATCATGGATACCACCAAGTTCCTCTCGCTCGCGAAGAGCAAGAAAAAGTTAGTTTCGTGATGACAGATGGTAACTACTGCTACAATGTCATGTCGTTTGGGTTGCGCAACGCAGGGGCAACCTATCAGTGGATGATGGACTAGGTCTTTCGCCACCAGATAGGGAGGAACATTCAAGTATATATGGATGATATCCTAGTCAAGACAGATAAGGGAAAGGACATGATAGCTGACCTGAAAGAGACGTTCGCCATGGTGAGGGCCAACAAGCTGAAACTAAACCCCGCTAAATGTTTGTTCGAGGTAAAGAGTGGCTGGTTCCTCAGGTACATGGTAACGGAAAAGGGGATTGAGACTAACTCAAAGAAAGTACATGTCATCCTCAGTATGTCATCTTCTCGCAACTTCAAGAACGTGCAGCGGCTGAATGGTAGAATTACCGCTCTGTCCCGGTTCATCTCCAAATATGCTGATAAAACCCTACCGTTCTTCAAGATTTTGAGGAAGGTTGTCAAGTTCGATTGGGATGATCAGTGCGATAAAACTTTCACAGATTTAAAAGCATACCTCACCGAGCTCCCCATCCTCTATAAGCCGCTGGTGGGAGAAACTCTATTCGTCTACCTGTTCGCGGCTGAGCAAGCCATGGGTTATACGCTCATTCGGGAAGAAGGTACTACTCAGTACCCAATCTGCTTCTTCGAGCATCTCCTGAAGCACGCAGAAACTCAGTATACAACACTGGAGAAGCTGGCCTATGCCTTGGTACTGATGGACCGAAGACTGAGCCCGTATTTCTTGGTGCATCCCGTGGTAGTGCTTACCACCTCACCAACCCAGAGGCTTCAGGACGGTTGATCAAGTGGACGGCGGAGTTGAGCGAGTATGAGTTGAGTACCACCCCTGTACCACCATCAAGGCATAAGCTCTTGCTGATTTTATGTTCGAGGTTGTCCCTGAACCTGAAGCTGATGGAGTATGGAAAGTCTACGTTGATGACTCCTCCAACTACAAGAACAGCGGGGTCAGAGTCTTGATGATTTCTCCCATGAGAGATGTATTACAACTGTCTATCCGACTCGACTTTCGGGCCACCAACAACGAAGCCGAATATGAGGTGATTCTAGCGGGGTTATAAGTAGCTAAGCAAGTGGGAACTGCTCGGGTCATCTTGCACTCAGACTTTCAGCTCGTAGCCCAACAGATAAAAGGCGAGTTTGAAATAAAGAATGAGCGCCTACAAAAATATGTAGCCATCTATAAACAACCGAGGTCCTCTTCACCGAGGTTGTTCTGCAGAAGATCTCCCAAGTTGACAATGTTAAGGCAGATGAGCTAGCCAAGTTAGCCAGCTCCATTACCTCGTGGATGTTGGACGAGCCTAGCGATACAAAAGGAACGGTGGCTCAGATCGAAGAGGAGGCCGCTGACACTGCATTACATGACTGGAGAGAACCCTATGTGGAGTTCCTATGCAGCAGAACTATGCCGACGATAAAGAAGTTCGGCTTTTCCGTCGTCGGGCTTCCAGGTTTACACTAGTCGGGGAGAAACTATATAAAAGAGCCTTTGCAAGTGTGTCAGTCCATAGGAAGTCGACTACATCATGCGAGAGATTCACGAAGGCATATGCGGGAGCTATATTGGGGGAAGATCTCTGGCTAGAAAGATTATCTTGGTTGGATACTTTTGGCCAATGCTGCAAGCAGATGCCGTCAAATTTGTGTTTGGATGCGAGGCCTGTCAAAGGCATCAACATATCACTCATCACCCGATGGAACTACTTCGAGTCTCCACAGTTTCCTGCCCATTTGATAAGTGGGGAATGGACATTGTGTGTCCTTTTTCAATTGGATCCCAGCAAAAGAAGTTTCTGTTGGTGCTGGTCGACTACTTCTCAAAATGGGTTGAAGCTGAACCTCTCGCGCATATCACGGAGGCTGTCGTGATGAAAATCTTATGGAAGGATATAGTCTGCAGGTACGACATTCCTTATATGTTGGTGTCGGACAATGGCCGGCAATTCGCAGGATGCAAGCTAAGAGAGTGGTGTGAAGGGCTGGATATTCACCAAGCCTTCACTTCAGTCGCATATCCACAAGGCAATGGCCAAGCAGAAGTGGTCAACCGGGAGATAATCAGAGGGCTCAGATAAAGCTAGATCACGTCAGGGGCAGCTGGGTTGAAGAACGCCCAAGTGTCCTATGGTCATACCGCACCACTCCATGGGAAGGAACGAGTTAGAGTCCGTTCAACCTAGTGTATGGACCGGAAGCGGTAATTTTGGTGGAGATAGGTGATGAGTCCGTTCGGCGGTAACATTACAACAAGAAAGACAATGACCAAGAACGACAGATCGACCAGGATTTGGTCGCAGAAGTACGAGACAAGGTGACCACTCGACTAGTTGCATATAGGCAGCGTATGCAGCAAGCATACAATCGCCGAGTAATCACACAAACTTTTCAAGTTAGAGACAAGGTCTGGAAGAGAATCAAGCCGGTCGGCGACCCCTAAAAGCTCGAGCCGCAATGGAACTAACCCTACACAATCATCAAAAAGCTCGTTGGAGGCAGTTATTATCTACAAGACGACAAGGGTAAAAAGTTGGATAGTCCATGGCATGCAAATAACCTCCAGCCATATCATACTCGGTGAGCCTTGTGAGATACTATATGTATTTGTTTACGTGTTTCTACTACTTTGCAGTTTCAATAATGAAAGAAATAAACAAGGTGTCTCATCAAGACCCAACGCAATTTCCAGAAGATCCTACCATCACGTGGTGCTGCGGATGCCCGAGATATGTAGGCTTGGTCGTGGTGCCGAGGATGCCCGACCAGGAGGAGCATAAACTCTTACCATATCGTGGTGCTGAGGATGCTCGAGATGGATAGGCCTAGTTGTGGTACCGAGGATGCCCGACTAGGAGAAGCATAAACTCCTACCATCTCGTAGTGTCAAGGATGCCCGAGATAAGTAGGTTTGATTGTGGTGCCGAGGATGCCCGACCAGGAGGAGCATAAACTCCTACCATCTTGTGTTGCCCAGGATGCTCGAGATGAGTAGGCCTGGTCGTGGTGCCGAGGATGCTCGACCAGGAGGAGCATAAACTCCTATCATCTCGTGGTACCGAGGATGCCCGAGATGAGTAGGCCTGGCCGAGGTGCCGAGGATGCCCGACCAGGAGGAGCATAAATTCCTACCATCTCGTGGTGTCGAGGATGTCCGAAATGAGTAGACCTGGTCGTGGTGCTGAGAATGCCCGACCAAGAGGAGCATAACATCCTACCATCTCGTGGTGCCGAGGATGCCCGAGATGAGTAGGCCTAATCGTGGTGTCAAGGATGCCCGACCAGGAGGAGCATAAACTCCTACCATCGCGTGGTACCGAGAATGCCCGAGATTAGTAGGCCTGGTTGTGGTGCCGAGGATGCCTAACCAGGTGGAGCATAGCATAACATCCTACCATCACGTGGTGCCGAGGATGCCTGAGATGTAACGGCCCAAAATTTTCATTTTTAGTTCTTAAAGTCCTTAGAATTATTTAAAAATGGTTTAGAAATATTCTAGATATTTTTAAGAATTTTTAGAATATTTTTATGGAATTTTCCGAGTCCGTTTGATATTTTAAAAAAAAGGAAGAAAGAAAAAAAAGGGAAAAAACACTTAAGGGCAGCCGATGGTTCAAACCCGCGACCACCCCGGAACCAGAAACGAGCGCGACCAGCTGGGCTAGGGTATCAAGCACAGCAAAGGATGGAGAGAAATATATTTAAGGTGTAGTTAGGTTAATCCGCCCCCATAGGTATAAATAGATGATTAAAGAGAGAAGTTTTATTTTCTCTCAAACCCTCTCCCTCTCCCAAGTTGCGCCGACCCCTCTCCCTCTCCTCTCTTGTGCGCACGCCACACCAAGCCCTAGAGGGCCGGCCAAAGCTCTTCTCCAAGAGATATTCCTATATTCGGGATCCCCGCGACGAGAGGAACACGTAGGCGTGAAGAATTCTCCGAGATCTCAAGTTTCTCCCGAGCTCTAGACGTCAATCTTGGTTGTAAGTCCAAGATATCAATGTAAGTACTGCTCACCTGCAGTAAGAGGCGGTTTTTCCGCAAGAATTCCTCTTAAAAGTTTTTAAAAGAGATATTTCCTTTTTGTTTGAGTTTTTGCATGTGATCTTAGTTCATTATATGCATATATATGTTTGATTAAGTACCCTATGTGAGTTTAGGGTCCAAGAAAAGCTATGAGAAAAGAAAAGAGAAGATAAAGATAAGAAAAGAAAAGGCCAAGGCCTTAAGAAATCCCCAAAAGTCAAGACTTAGGGATTTTAGCACGCAAGGTGCTCGAGAAAATGCCAAGGCATTTACAGATAAGAAAGAAAAGAAAGAAAAGCTATTTTATTTTATAAGGCCAGTACCCGGCGTCCAAGGGCGTCGTTAAAGAAATCCAGGTGTCCAATTCCAAGGTCTTGGCCCTGGTAGACCAAGGTCTGCTCTATTAGGATTGGTGGCTCGCTACCCCAACCTTTTAGGGAACGCGCATATGAGATGGTACATACGTCTTCAGTGGATCCAAGTGATTATTATTTTCAAGTATATGCTTTAGCAAAGTTTCTAAAGTTTAAGAAAGTTTTCAAAAGTTAAAGAATAGCTAAAGTTTCAAGTTGAGCCAAGAAAAGTAAATTGAGATTTATTATTGCTTGAGTATGCATGTTTTGAGTTATACATGTTCTTAGTTTTCTTTCGAGCATATTAGCATCACAATATGATTTTCATATTGTTCTAGAAGCATGTTTGCACATTTCGAGATTTTGTGAGCTAGATAGTACTTACTAAGCTTTTTGCTTACTAGATGCATTTCCTCTTATTGCAGATAAAGGTAAAGGCAAGCAATTCTGAAGGAAGGCGACGAGGCGGTGCTGAGAAAAGTGTGTGTGGTGGCTGATTTTGGAGAGATCTTTGAGACGAGACAATTTAACTATCCAAATTACAATGTTATAGTTTATTCAAATTTCAAGTTCTTGTTTTAGGGAGTTTAGCGAACATTTAAGTTTTGGATAGTTTTACATACTCAATTTCTTAGAGTAAAGATTCCATGTCATTTCTTTTAGCCTACATATTCTTATGATTGCATTGGATGAGTAGAAATGTGAGTAGTTGGAGATATTGATACTTTGTTAGAGAAATAGATTTATGTGCCAAGATAGTATCAAATTCTCCTTGAATCAAGTTTTTACTTCTTAAATATGTTTAGAAAAGTTGCATCCATATCTCATAATGCTTTAGCAAGGTTATAAAACATGTATTTGGTGTTAGGAATGCATAGGAGTCAAGATTGGTACAAACTTTAGTGTTAAAGTTCATATAACTTGAATAGTTTATTTTCTTCCGCAAAAGTCCTAATTTCAAGTTTATGGATTGATTTTGTTTGGCTAAATTGTTTAGAAAACTGGCATAGAGTATAGAAATGGTATCATGGTTTTATATGGCTCGAAAATACATGATTGGTGGACCTTTGAAGCAAGTGCCGAAACCTGTAAATTCAGAATTCAGGCCTATCAGTCGACTGATGCAGTATCAGTCGACTGATACCCGAAGGTTGAGTTGGGTGAGGCAGGTTTCAATAAGTATCATTTTACGAGTTTTTGAGAAAGGAAGTGTGACATGGTATCATGCATGACTATTAGAGTTAGTATATCATTGTTAGATGATTTTAAAAAGAAAAAAAAAAGATTTCCGCATTTTTAGTCATGTATCAAAAGTCGAGAAGTAGAGAGAAGTAACGATCCGTCTGAAGCAGAGAAGGCGGGTCGCTACAGGTGGTATCAGAGCAGTTCCCATTCTCCAGCATCACACACACATCAGCATCAACCTTGCCGTCTTCAAGTAAGAAAGCTTTAAGTTTCAGTTTTTCTATTGCTCCTTTACTTAACTTCAGTATAGAGAAATGCTTAAGTACTTACTCACATGTGCATAGAACAAGGAAGCATGTTTAATCCCTTAGTATCACGGAATCATGTTTAATCCCTAGAATGGATATCAGATTTCTAAGTAAGAAGACAAGTTTATACCTAGAGATGTAGTAGTGATTTCTTGTTCCTTTATGCATTATTAGATGGCAAGAAGAGGCCGAGCTCCTAATGCTAATAACAGAACTCCAGTTCAAGATAACAGTGAGCCTGGCACGGAACAGCCAAACCTGATGGCAGTCATTGCTCAAATGCAAGCTCAGATTACAGAACAACAGAAGACCATCGCCACACTGATGGCGAATCAGCACCCAGTGCCCCCTACACCACCCACAACAGGAGTGGGAACTCCAGTAGTGGCTGAAGTTCCACCAGTCCCATAAGAGACCCCTGCGGTGAACCGAAGACAAGAAGCATACCTCGTCCAGTGGCAGAGGCTGAAACCCGAAAGCTTCTCAGGCACGACTGAGCCCTGGGATGCCCAGGCTTGGTTCAAGACTTTAGAGAGCACAATGGAGCTTCTTGACTGGCCAGAGGTTGAGAAGGTCAAATGTGCCTCCTTCTGCCTAACTGGAGATGCTCGTATGTGGTGGGAGCGAGTCAAGAGTAAGAAGATAGTCAACCAGATGAGCTGGGCAGATTTTGAGCACGAGTTCTATGAGGAATTTTTCCACATGAAGGTTACCAACAAGCACTTCGAGGACTTCATGGAGTTCAGACAGGGTAGCCTACCAGTGGGAGAAGCAGTCGCAAAGTTCAACAGACTAGCTCGCCTCTGCCCAGAGCTAGTTAGCACAGAGAAGGAGCGAGTCAGACTGATGCTCCGCATGCTGAACCCTGAGATAGCACTCAACGTGAACAGCGGGATGCACCGACCCCAGACCAGCGAGGAGTTGGTCAGTAGTGCTCTAATCTCAGAGCACTACCTGAATAGCATCAAGGCACAGCAAGCACAACAGAAGCCAGTCCTGATTGAGAACAAGATAATAGGAGGCCAGAAGCCTCAGCCAAATAGCCAGAACTGGAAGAACAAGAACCACAAAAGGAAGCAGTGGCCTGGCAGCCAGAAAGGAAAACCAGAGAATAAGCAAGCTAGGTATCCACCTTGTCCTAAGTGTGGGAGGAACCATTCAGGAACATGCCTTTTGGGTGTAACTGGATGCTATTCATGTGGGCAAGAGGGACACAGATCCAGAGACTGCCCAAACAAGTTTAAAGTACTTCCTCAGCAGTCCGTACAGTATGTAGGCAAGCCCCAGTTACATTACATGCCTACTATGCTGGAGGGACCTCAGATCAGTCAGGGAGGATTGGAAGCAGCACCAGTTCCAACCAATGCCAGAGTCTTTTCCCTCACAAAGGAAGAAGCTGCCAGCGCCTCCACGGTCGTAACAGGTCAAATAGTTATTTTTCAGCATTTAGCTACTACACTGTTTGACACTGGGGCGACCCATTCTTTCGTATCAGTACCTTTTGCTAGTAAGTTACAGGTGCCTACAGAGAGTTGGGAGTCCAGATTCCTGACAACTCTCCCTTCAGGGGAAATCATGGAATCCACCCAGCGGCTCCGGGCTGTGCCAATCAAGATTTCAGACTGAGAGCTACATGTCGATCTGATAGTCCTTGCGATGCAGGACTTCGACATCATATTGGGAATGGATTTCCTCAGTAAGTACAGCGCTTCAGTGGACTGCCGCAGAAGGAAGGTGGTTTTCAGCCCAGAAGGGGAACCACCATTCGAGTTTCAAGGAGCCCCAAGGAGGAAGACTCAGAAATTTCTCTCAGCCTTGGCAGCCCACCAGATGCTAGAGCAAGGGTGTGCTGGTTTTCTAGCACACATAGTGGAATCAGAAGCAAAGGAAGAACTCAAGCAGGAGAATGTACGGGTAGTCTGTGAATATCCAGAAGTGTTCCCAGAAGAATTGCCTGGACTACCTCCCAACCGAGAAGTGGAATTCGAGATCGAGCTAGTGCCCGGTACCGGTCCGGTCTCAAAAGCCCCATATCGTATGTCTCCAGCAAAGTTAAAGGAATTACAAGAGCAACTCCAGGAGCTACTAGACAAGGGCTTCATTCGCCCGAGTCATTCACCCTGGGGAGCTCCTGTACTTTTCGTCAAGAAGAAGGATGGGTCTATGCGTCTGTGCATAGACTACAGAGCTCTGAACAAGGTGACCATCAAGAACAAGTACCCCCTTCCTAGAATAGATGATTTATTTGATCAACTCAAAGGGGCTACAGTGTTTTCGAAGATAGATCTGCGTTCTGGGTATCATCAGCTGAAGGTTAAAGAAAGTGACATCCCCAGGACGGCTTTCAGGACAAGATACGGCCACTATGAATTTGTAGTAATGCCTTTTGGAGTAACCAATGCTCCAGCAGTCTTCATAGAGCTAATGAACCACATCTTCAGGGAGTATCTCGATAAATTCGTCATTGTATTTATTGATGATATTCTCATATACTCACAGACTCCAGAGGAACATGCTACACACTTGAGGATAGTGCTGCAGATCCTTCAGCAGGAGAAGCTCTATGCAAAATTCTCAAAGTGTAAGTTTTGGCTAGATCAGGTGACCTTCCTAGGTCACATTGTATCCAAAGAAGACATTCAAGTTGATCCAGCCAAGATAGAAGCAGTCAGCAACTGGTGTAGACCCAAGAATGCCAGTGAGATCAGAAGCTTCTTAGGCCTGGCAGGATATTACAGAAAATTTGTGGAGGACTTTTCCAGGATAGCCTCTCCACTCACAGCCTTGACCAGAAAGAACAGGAAGTTTGAATGGTCAGATAAATGCGAGCACAGTTTTCTAGAGCTGAAGAAGAGACTGACCAGTGCTCCCATCCTGACTGTTCCAGAGAGTGACCAAGGCCTTTGACATCTACAGTGATGCATCCAGATGGCCTNGACCACCTGCCGCCAACCAGATCCCGGCGGGAGGATACCATGTTCCTTCGAGATCCGTGGCCATGGGCGCGGGTTCTCTGCGCCGCCGACTGGTACGGCCCAAATCGGCAACAACATGAACAGCAGCATTCGGTGGCGGCGGGTTTAAACTCCGACTCCGCCACCGCGATGCAGCTGTTCCTGATCAACCCGCCGGGGATGCAACCGCTGCCGCAACAGCATCGATCGCCGTCTCCAACATCGGCCGCTTCTCTGCACACGCACCAACCTTTTCATCAGTCTTTCGCCGAGAATCACTTTGGCGCCGCCGGCCGGGTAATCGAAGGCCAAGGCCTCTCTCTCTCGCTCTCTTCGTCCCTTCAACAGCTGGAGATGGCCAAGGGCGCCGACGACCTACGCGTGAGAGAAGGTGCCATCTTATACTTCAACAACCAACAACAAAGCCAGCAGCCGCATCAGCCCTCCCCTTACACCTGCAAGGCCAGCAGTTACACGTTGGCTTCGGCGGCGTCGCCGGAGGCATGGGCGTGGCCAACGTGTTAAGAAACTCTAAGTACGCGAAGGTGGCTCAAGAACTATTGGAGGAATTCTGCAGCGTGGGCAGGGCACAATTGAAACCGAATAAGCTCAGCAAGCGCGGCAGTAGCTCTATATTCAACTCTAACCGTAACCCCTAGCGGCGGCAGGCGGCGGGTAGCGCTTCGACTTCGGCCGCCGCATCAACGTCTTCTCCAAGGACGTGCCTGCCTTGTCCCCTGCCGACAGATTCGAACACCAAAGGAAGAAGGCCAAGCTCATGTCCATGCTCGACAGGCATGTTATATTCATATCATATAATTTCTTACTATTGATTCCTTACTCCACACATCTTAATGCCGCAGCCACACATATATAAGACTTGCTTTTTGAATCCATAGTTTCCTTAGAAGTGGTTAAGGCGAGATTCTAGCTAGCTAATTGGGTTATTTTCTACGATATTTTAACATACAGTGATCGTTGTACGTACTTAAACCATATTCCTGTTCACTAGCTAGCTAGGTGGGGAGGTGGATTTCCATCAGAGGTATATATTTTCAACAAGAAACCTTATTACTTGGTCATTCCTTCATCAAATCTTATGCCAGTACTGCATTTAACTGTTCAAATTGTCTAGTATTTCATTAGTTTATGAGTCGAACAGTAGTGTTCGTTCATCAAATCTTAGTACTAGGCTATCCAGTACTACACTGAATTAACAACATGCATGTGCAACATGCATTCGAGTAGAAGAAGCAAAATTAATTTTGGTGAGCCGCGTGGCTTCTAAAATGATGATCACAATACTAATACGGTAGCTAGCGTTTGTCTTTCTTACTCGCTTTTTGCGATTACATCATGATTGTACGCAGCAGAGGCACGCACAGGCGGCAATTAATTATTGTACTTGGTTTGTGTTGCTCGCACAGCTCACATCCTCTCGACTTTTGGCATGGGGCAGTTGATTCCCTGTCCTTAATTTGCATCCCTGGTCCTCAATGAGAATTCACAGTAGTAGTAAAAACAATAGTAATGTAACCACCTTCACGTACGAACGAACTAATAATTAACGGGAAATTACTGCAACTGGTTAGTTAGTTAGTTAATCGGATCCTTGTTTGGCAGGTGGAGAGGCGATACAACCACTACTGCGAGCAGATGCAGATAGTGGTGAACTCGTTCGACTCGGTGATGGGGTTCGGGGCGGCGACGCCGTACACGGCGCTGGCGCAGAAGGCGATGTCGCGGCATTTCCGGTGCCTGAAGGACGCGATCGCGGCGCAGCTGAAGCAGACATACGAGGTGCTGGGGGAGAAGGAGGGTGCGGGTGGCTCGGGCATCACCAAAGGGGAGACGCCGCGGCTGAAGATTCTGGACCAGAGCCTCCGGCAGCAGAGGGCGTTCAACCAGATGGGGATGATGGAGCAGGAGGCGTGGCGGCCGCAGCGCGGACTGCCGGAGCGATCCGTCAACATCCTCAGAGGCTGGCTCTTCGAGCACTTCCTCCACCCGTACGTCTCTTGCTCATTCATCTTTCTATCATTAATATAATTTTTCAGATTATGCAAATGTGGAGAAATTAAATTAAGAATCATGCATCAGGATATATAATTTAGAGGATCGATGCATGCACTGCACGTAATAAGTTGATGCCCTCATGATCTAAGAAATGAAATTTCTATCGTATAATTAACGTGAGTACATTTTGACGTTCCGTTATTGCACTCTTATATTTCCATGTTTTTTTTTGTTGCTCTCTCTATTTTTGTTCTTCTTTTGGAGCTTCAATACGAATATTACTGATTATACTCCTTATCTTTCTTAGAAGAGTTTGACAAGAAGACTACTCGTTGATTATATTAGCTCTTGACCCAGTTGATTATATAAATTCCTCTCCATATAGACCTTTTTGGTCAACTGATTATAGTTGTCAAATATCTTCCACGCCCCTTTTCAAATTGCACATGTACCCATGCCTACTGTATAGTTGCCCTAGTTACATACTGCAAAATTTGCACAAAATTAGCTAGGTAAATTCAACTATATATGGCTCCATTGCCCGTCCTGATTTTGTATGAAGCACTTCTATCGATATTTTGAAATATATGCTCATTTTCAAATATATAATCTACTATCACCATCTAATTGCCACACATGCATTAATTAAACATTTAATCTTCATTTGTCAAAAAAAAGTTTGATTATTTCTATATCTTCAAATAGTTGCTGGATGTTCAAATTACATACACATATCTTTCATTAGTGTTTCCCTTCCCATCAACACTCATTAGTACGTATCGCATATGGTTTTTGATCTAGGGGGAACTCATGCTGTGATTCTTACTTCCTTCACTATAATTGTAGTATCATAATACAATTTAGATCTATATCCGCAAGGCAGAGGAGGTCGACTGTCAGCATTTATTCATAGTTAAACACAAAACATATTAATGCCAAAAGTATATTGAAGGAACTTTGTATCTATCTATTCATTGAAAATGTAACAGTAAAAGGATTCCCCTGACAATTTGAGGTCCAAGGTCAGCCATGCAGGCCCAGCGTCCTATATGCCGGATTTATTGCTTTCAATGATTTAGACCTTGTTGTCGACGGGCAGAGACCTTGTTGCCTGGTGGATTTATGACTTCATGTTTATAGTTGTGTTCTGCAAGATTAAGGGATCATGAATTGAGATTTGCTGTCATTTAATTAATTAATTAATTTCGTTGGCTTGGTTTTGTTCTCAGATATCCGAGCGATGCAGATAAGCATTTACTGGCGAGGCAAACTGGTTTGTCCCGGAACCAGGTCTGTCCTCGATCTTCTTCCCTTAATCTTGCAAAATTTAATCAATCAATTAAGTGAAGAAATTATTGCCAGTGGTTAATCATGTTGCTTTTAGGTGGCCAACTGGTTCATCAATGCAAGAGTGCGGCTGTGGAAACCAATGGTGGAGGAGATGTACCTAAAAGAATCCAAAGAGGGGGAGGAAGAGGAGGAGAAAGAGCCCAAGGAGCACGAGACCGAAGCCACCCGACAAAAGCAACCGCACCCATCGGCACAGCCAACGCAACTGAGACCCGAACCGGTTATTCACGCGCCGCCGGCGGCAGAGACCGACGCCTCCCAGAACGCACCTTCGATGACACGGCACCACCACCACTTCCCGCCCACCTCCGACTTCAACCACCACCCTTCGAGCCTCGCGGGAGGCGACGCCCTCCTCCCCGGCGCCGACGCGTTTGCCGCACAGGGCCATAACCTCGGCGACATGTACCAGCTAGCCGGCGGAGCCGCCGCGGCGGCCGCAAGGTTCGGCGCCGGAGACGTGTCGCTCACCCTCGGACTGCGGCACGCCGGCGGCGGCGGAAGCTCGTCGGAGAAGGGCAGGTTCTCTGTTAGGGACTTTACCCACTGTTAATTAATTCGAAATTATAAAATGAAGCGGGATGTTAATAAACTAATTAATCAACCATTAAATCTGCATATGTATTAATGCTACTTTGGTAGCTGCCTGCAACAAGTTAATTAAGATAGATATATATATAGGAAGAACATAGAAATTAGTGTATGATACAGAATCCTTGTGCAGGTTTTCTTCATTAATTTTGTTGTCCATTTGTGTATCTGAGAAAATTTAACACAATATGGTATTGGGAAGATATATAGTGCAATCTACAGGATTTGTATTGTTAATTTATTTATTTAATTTATTAGAAAAAAAATGAATTTATAAGTTGGCTTTGTTTTCTTTAATTAATCCTCAAAATGGTTCAGGTCAGAGCAATCCTTGATGGTTCAGGTGATCCATAGTTGGTGCAGTAGATCTCTCTGTTGTATAAATCCTTCATTAGGAAAAGCTGGAGGCATGCAAAATTTATAATGTTGGCCAGGATCATCTTCTTCGTAGCAGTCGCGGCGGCCATACTAGTCGTGATCCTGCTGCCTCTGCTCTCGCCTCTTCCCGAGAAAGCAGAGGAAAGACGATTGGGGCCGTGGTTGGCCCTCTCGCTCTTCGTTCACATTCCCGCCGGCGGCGCAGCCTTGGGAAATCCACGTGGGGATAAGGCAAGCCTAGATGTGGAAGACGCGTTCGTGTTCCGTCACAAGCTCAAGGAAGGGCCGTCGAACACGTCCCGCGTCGTCGGCGAGGCGCAGGGCGTCCTAGTCCCGTTGCGGCAGAGGCAGCACGCCGAGCTATCGGCCTTTAACATCGTGCA
The DNA here is from genome assembly GCA_024364735.1 of Boesenbergia rotunda. Taxonomy (NCBI): domain Eukaryota; kingdom Viridiplantae; phylum Streptophyta; class Magnoliopsida; order Zingiberales; family Zingiberaceae; genus Boesenbergia; species Boesenbergia rotunda. The sequence goes on from JAGFNQ010002659.1 coordinate 314,804, forward strand.
CCTCGCGCTGGACTCGCCGGCGTACCGGGGGAGCGTCGAAGTGGAGGCGAGGAGGGAGGAGCTGGTGGTGGTCGGAGGGACCGGGGCGTTTGCCTTCGCGAGAGGCTACGCGGATTTTAAGGCGGTGAGTTCTACCGAGGCCGTTTACCATTTGGATGTGCGGCTGAGATTGCCGAGAAAGCCACCCACCGTTCCTGGTCCGGGATGATCTCGACTGACCTCGCCATTATTTTGCTTTGCTTCTTCGTCAGTTTTGTAGGCGCTAACTATGTCATCTGGCTTAATTCATCACAGCGTAACATAAGGAAAATTATATGCTTAACTTCATGTCCTTCAAACACAGTTCGAACTCGCGTATCAAAATCTTTAGGAGCTTAATTAGGCTTAAAGAACTTGAGCTTGAGGCCACTGTTTACCATGCTCCAAACACTGTCTATAGAGAAGCATAAGATGAAAGCTATGCCCAAGAGGCCAAGGCTCCAATTAAGATACCAGCTGAAGCTAAATGTCAGAGTCTTCTTTATCCGAATCCACATGAAACAGGGAAAAGCGAAGGTGACCGGGAGAGTGAGGCCACCCAAGAGGCCAGCAAGACTAGACAGGAAAGGAAGCGCTACTCCGATGAAGAACGAGATGAAGCCATAAAATACTCGGAAGCTTGTATAACCTGCTTCAAAGCTGTCAAAAACAGGCATGGAGTATAGCTGAAAACTGCAGAGGCAGTTAAACACAACCAAGAGGAATGTTGTTGCAGGGCATTCAGTATTCCTCCTTGAGGCATCTGGAAAACATATTAAGGTGTAAGATGCCAATCATAATTCAGAAAATCTTTTAATAAGTTGCAATATTCATTATCGACTGACATACTTACCAGGTTACCATAAGCCCAGAAGCCCCAATGGCAATAGGGAATAAACACATTGCTATTAGAAGATAGGCGACATTGGAACATGTGCAGGATGTTTGAAAGTTGATGGCATTCTTGCCTGGAAACCAAAATATAGCAATTTCAATAAGGCAGTAATTAAAGAGGGTAAAGAATCTGATGAACCTTTCAATCCCACCTCACTTCAACAGAAATGCTAGAAGCTATTTGATTGAAGCATCAAGAGCTCCGTCTGATCAAATGATTACTTGAGATCAGGAACTAAATACCTGGATTTCTAAAGCAAGATTGTGTCCCCTGAATGCAAATGCTATTATTCCAAAAGCATTAAAGATGAAAAAAGCAGTTGAACCAAAGGAAGCTGAGGGCAGTGGCTGATAGGAGATGGACGGGGGTCTCTCTTGGCTAACAGACAGTACCCAAGCCATCGTAGTGTATGTAACTGCTGTTACAGCTCCAACAAGCGAGAGACCAGCAATGGAGTTGAGGTTTGGGAGCTGTGATAGGACAATACACAAGATTGTGAATACAAGATACCACTCAACATTAGAAAGTGGATTTGATGATCAAAGAGTCCCGCAGACTATCTGGAAAAAGAGTTTCATGGTTTCGTCTCCAATTAAAATCAGAGCTGTTGCAGTTCTGCTGATAAGTAAACCATTGGAAATAACGCAAGCCAAACACCTAATGTTTCTCCTGAATACAACACAATTTACTGATTAGCAGTGTAGGGAGCAGGGACAACCAATTTTGGTACATAATTAATGCATCATTAGCATCTGTAAAGCTAGCAGACATTTGTAATGATCAAAGATAAAGAAGAACAAGAAGCTTACATTACAAACATGCAAATTGTTCACGGGTCTATTTTTAGCTTATTCAACATTAACGAATCAACCTCTATTTTAATTGCAATACAAGAATTTTTTAGTGCAGGAAATGCTGTCATGTCATCCCTCAATTTGTTTGAATATTTCATAGAAAAATGATAATATGAAACAGTTTAAGGCAATTGGAGGGTACCAACTATTGTAACGATGCGACCCCTCGGCCTCTTTGGCGGCCCAACAACCTGGCGGCCAAATCAATATTTGGCGGCCCAACAACTTGGCCCGACCGTATCGTTACTCACTAGGACTTCCCACCCCTGGCCAAATTAACTATTAAACATAATTAGGATCTAATACTAGTTACAACATCCGTTTAATTAATTTTTAAACCACCTACTGACTAAAATCCAATGTATCCCATGGTACATTCATAAGGTCCAAGGAAGCTACTCCATGACGTAAACCATCCCAAATGCAATTGCAACTCACGACAACAGCAATTAGACAACCAAGCCTCACCTACCCATTCATCCCTAACAGTAATAAATTCCAACAATTCACACCCACGGCAAGATAAAATGAGTGGGAGCTAAGGTTGATTCTATTTGGGCCTTATTGTTATTGCTGAGAGCTTCTTTTAAAGCTTAGTGCTATGTGGCACTTAGTGGCGTGAGTGGGAGGCCTTCATTCTACTGTAAACCCCAATTGGAAGTGGAGCAAGTGTATAATTTCACTTGGAAGCTTTCAATTGTTGGATGTGAGCTTCAGTGGCTATTTCGAGTTTGATCTTTGGATTAGTTTAGTCTTCTCGGGGATTAAGCTAATCTAAATACATAGGATTGATTAGTAGTTGAGTAGTTAACTTGTTTAGCTTAGTATCATATAATTTTTATAGCTAAATAACCTTATAATATGATACAGGCCAATGATTTGTTTTTCTTGCTGCGGATATTACCTTTGGACGCGGGGGGGGGGGGGGGGGGGGGGGGGGCGGGGGGGCGGTTCTCTTTGGTTACGAGCATCTTCTCGGAGGCGGGTACCTTTGACTCTATCTCTGTAGATATTGTCAATTTCTATGTATGGTTTATTATGTGTAGCAATAGGATATACCTTATCTGCCTTTTATATTTCCTACTTGATACTTACTGCTTTTACTTTGAGATTGCTCATTGTTTACTTCTATATGGTTTCGATACTTGTTATTCTTACTCTGTGGAATAGACATGTATACATATTGGCGTAGGAGTAGTGATATATCACCTCATACTCTGCTTTGGTCGATCACTAGCTATACTATGCATGTACACCTAGTGGATTGTTTGGGTGGCGCACGATCTATGTTTTCGACTCATAGTTCTTGGTCGGACTACTAGGTAGGTGTTGCAAGTGTTAGTATGATGCACCATCCTTGCATGGTTACATAACTGATGATCTTTGGCTCCTTTGTGGTTGAGACGAATCGTCAGTCATACAAGACCTGATCACACGATCACTCAGGGGTTAGTGATTATCGCGATGTGGCTAATTTTGCTCCATTCTGCTCCGCTCATCCACTCATGGATTAGTGGTTATCGAAGCGTGATAGCAGGTGGGGATCTCTCCTTCGTTGTGGGATACGAGGAGATGAGAGCGAGGCTCCCCCATATGATATGGGGTAGGAGTGTTGTCTCCGACTACATCCTGTCCACTCGGCCACTCCAGAGTAGTGGTGGATGAGTGTGTACAGTTCTCATAGTTCTACTCACTCGATCGTATTCATATGACATGTTACGGTAGTTGGACTGACATTAGGGGTGATACATGTCATTGCATCATGTGCATACGATACATGGGACTTACATTTGACTGGGTTTGGTACATTTATTTGAGTTATGATTGCTGCATTTAGATGACATGCATATACAGGAGATTTTACTTTGGTTTGGTGATTTGCATATGCTCATATGTACGAGCTATCTGACCTACTACCCCACACGTGGGATTGACACCGGTATGTATTGTACATTTAGTATTCGCAGTTATGCATTTTCTCCTTTCTTATGAGACTGTATTTGTTTTGCTTCTGCACTGCTTATTTAGCTTTTGGATACGATGAATATCTGTCTTTATTACACATAGAGTTCACCTGAACTCACCCCCGATAGCCTATTTACCTATTTCAGGTTGATGTTGCCCGGAGTATCCAGCAGTCAGTCCCGACTTCGGCCCTTTAGTTGTGTTGTACTTTTCGAGTATTCATACGTGTTATTTCATGTATTGTATTTCATTTCTTCATTGAGGACTTGTATTCATGTTGCTTGTGGTTTGGATTGTACTTTTAAGTCCTTTGTTGGACTTTATGTAATGTGATTGTGCTGTGCCCTTGTCCGAATGGCAAATCAGGTAAGTCGAAGTAATTTTTTATATTGTGATGCATTTCTTTTCAGTTGCACCGACTGGGATTGGCTGTTTCTTTTCTTATTTGTTGTGATTGAGGCTAGAGGCCCTATATTTGTGGTTATGTGTATGTATGATTGCCTCAAGTGTTTGCCGTACAGGGGAGATGTTGTCCGATTATATATTGGGCTAGCGGCTCCTCTCGGGGGCGTGACATACCCACTCATCCCTAACAGTAATAAATTCCAACAATTCACACCCACGACGAGAAAAAATAACAGTAAATGGATACCCAACAGAAATTAAGCTCTTATGGAAACTCTCGGCAACTCCATAAACCACAGCCAAACTGATCCAAAACTCAACCATCATAGCCACTCCAATTCAAAACACAATCCAACCTCACAACAGCAAAAGCATATGCTAAACCCTGAGAAGCTCACGACATTAACAAGATCAAGCAAAAACCCATATCAGAAATCTGATTCAAGAAGTATCATCTATTCAAAGATTCAACCACAACTTCGATCTAATAAGTAGCATCACAGAATCATTCCAAGATCAATACTAAATAGCCAATTCTTACCTTTGATAATCGTCGGCACCGGTCGAGTGAGAAGGAGGAGGAGATCCTGGTGGCGTCGATTACACAGAGAGAAGATGGGAAAAGGCTTCGCTTGCGATTGCAGCAGCACAAGAGGGAGTGGAAGAAGACTTGGCGTCGGTTAGGACTTGTGATCAACGTGCAAAGAGGAAGAGGGGGATTCGGCGTTCCAGGGTTTGCGCGTAGAGAAGGAAGAACAATTGCATCGGAGAGGAGGGTTTCACGAAGGGCCGTGGCGTAGAGGAAATCGCGAAGGGGGGTTGACGGTTCCTTCGCGTTCGAGTGGGGAGAAGAAGAAACGGCGAGGAGAGTACGAGCGAGGAAAGGAAATAAATGAGGAAAAGGGGTTTTTATACAATTTTACAAAAACCCCCTCCTCATTTAAGTATTTAACATTTCCAATAAATCAAACAATGTTCTAATTCTAAAAGTGACATGCAAGAAGGGTTGAAGGCTATGATGGACAATGACATTTCAGAACTTGTCGAATTGTCTGAAGGTTCGAAACTCGTTGGTTGTAAATAGATATTTAAAACCAAACTTGATTAAAGGGGCAATGTTGAAAAGTGTGAGGCTCGTCTTAATTACAAAGAGCATTTGTCACCTATGTCAACGAAAGACTCCCTTATGGTAATTATGACACTTGTAGCTCATTATGATTTAAAGATACACCAAATGGACGTAAAGACTGTATTCCTCAATAGAGACACAGAGGAATCTATATATATGGTGCAACCGAAAAACTTAGAGTCCTTAGACTTAAAGCACCTAATATATAGATTAAATATGCCCATTTAATTTGAAATAGACATCCCATCAATGATACCAAAAATTTAATCAAGTGATTACCTCATTTGGATTTAAGGAAAACTTCGTTGTTAAGTGCATATATGTCAAGTTCAGCAGGAGCAAATTTGTTATACTTGTTTTGTATATGGATGATATATTGCTTATGAGCAATAATAAGGGTTGCTGCATGAAACCAAGATATTTCTATCGCAATAAGGGTTGATGCGAGGGTTGCTGCATGAAACCAAGATATCCCTCGGATTGGCTCTTAGCCGGACGCGTGACAACCCACGCTCCCTAAGAGGTCCCCCGACCAAGAGACTATCCCTCGGATCGGCTCTCAGTTGGACGCGTGGTGACCCACGCTCCCTGAGAGATCCCCCGACCGAGAGGCAATATTCTCGTCTTTGAACGAGCCATACATCGGGATCCGATCCCGCCATCCCTCGGATCGGCTCTTAGCCAGACGCGTGGCGACCCATGCTCCCTAAGAGGTCCCCCAACTGAGAGCCTATCCCTCGGATCGGCTCTCAGCCGGGCGCGTGGTGAGCCACGCTCCCTGAAAGATCCCCCGACCGAGAGGCAATATTCTCGACTTTGAACGAGCCACACATCGAGATCCGCTCCCGCCATCCCTCGGATCGGCTCTTAGCCGGACGCGTGGCGACCCACGCTCCCTAAGAGGTCCCCCGACCGAGAGGCTATTGACGAACCCAAACTATGTGTCACGAATGTGGGCTTCAAATTTAGAATTTATAAATGAAAGCTGGAAACCCTTTTACAATCAAAAATATGGAAATGTAATATAGGGGCCACAGGTCGTATTTTTCTCGGGGATAGTTGTCTAGTTTGATTCAAACTCGTGTTTATGTATCGTTTTTGTTTTGGGTTTCGAAATAAGTGATTGGGATTGGAATACAATCAAAATTGAAATTGCAATGGAGAATTAAGAATAGGAACTGTGATTTAATAAACTAAACAAGGAAATTGGCACTTAAAAACTCAATAAATGGAAACTAAATCCAAACACTTACAAGGTTTTTGAATACTGATTTCTGATTTCAAACACAAATTGGAATGCTATGCAATGAAGTAAAAACAAGGATGGGAGTTTTCGAAAATCAGTGAGCTGAACTCAATTAAGAGCATGCGAGATTAGGACTCAACCACACAATTTAAACTCAACTAGCTAAATAGTTTTTGGGAACCAACTATTGCCAATAAAATTCGGAAATGATTGACATGTAAACTTATTGACTCAAACACACTCACATGCCATAAATACAAGCTCAATTCGGATGCAAATGGAGCCAAATCAATTGGCACGCAAGGAGAATCCTTTGTGCCAAAAAACTAGCTCCAATTCACTAAGTAAGTAAACTTGAAGCCCAAACCTTAAAACTGTTTGGTTCGTTTGGGAAACAAAAGTTTTAGGATAGAACTAAGCAAGATTAAGGCAAGGAATCGAAACTGAGATCAGAAATAGAAAAGCACAGAAATTAGAAACCAAATGCTGAAATTCAGATTGCAGAAATTAAAGTTAAGCTACAAATTTTCCTGTTTTCGCAATAGATTAAGGACTAAACTAGCTAGTGCAAAACAAATTAAAGAAACTAGTCTAGATGCAAGGAAACTTAGCTAGCAACTATTTAACAAAAACTAGTCTAAAGGGGCTGAAAATGTGGATACTCGGCAAACAACTTGGCACGCAGGAAACAACTTGGCACGCAACAAATCAAACTAAAATAAACTGTGATCTGACTTAAACTATCACTAAACAAGTTCCCTACTTACTAACATTGAAGATTAGAATCCTAATTAAACTAAACAACTCAGAAATTACAAACTAAGATAACTGAAAACTGTAAATCGCAGAAAACAGGACAGATTTCGACAGAATTGAATTCTACAGCTAAAACAAGATTTAAACTAAGGAAATCTACTCCTCGATTCCTTCTTCAGCTCAGGTACTCCTTGGTTGTCAAGCAAGGGAGAGAATCGGACCCGCAAACTCAGCAAATCGTGGAGAAAATGTCATCTGCGATTGAGTTAACTTCAGATTGCTTCATTTCTGAAATTTCCACTCGGAATCTTCATTTCGGCTGCATCGGTGTGCGAAAATGGATGGATGATGATCTAAGCTCTCTAGGGAACCCCCTCTAGATAGCTCAGTTGGGGTGTGATCGAGCACAGCCGATCAAAAGACGCCAAGTGACCAGAACTGCGGAAACCTCTCAACAGTACTGCGAATTGAGCAAATCTGATCCAGAAACTTCACTGATGGCTTCCTCGACGACCTAGCACTAGCTCTGAATCAAGAGTCGAGGGATCACGCCTTCGGATGGAGAGAAAAACGCAAGAACACGAAGAACACACGGAAGGGAAGATACTGTAGCGGCGAAGACGCGATGAGGCTTGGCTGCGGAGAAAATTTCCTTAAATAATAACCAGTGGATGGCTCAGATTTGTTTGCTTCAATCCAACGGCTGATCTTCATCTGATTTGAGTCAAACTTTGATGATGGTGATCTGAGGTCAGGATCTACCTCATGGTAGCTCGGATCCTACAGATATGCAACGGATGGTCCAGATCAACTTAGTCTTTGAATGGACGATCTAGAGCCCTCCAAGCTTGATCCAACGGTTGATTGAGCTCTGATTGTGATGAAACCTTCAGATCTTGATCAGGGTGCTTGATCAACCCTAGCCCTAGCTTGGATTGCTTTAGATCATCCCGGATGACTCCGATCTAGCCGCTTTCGAATCGAACGGCCCAGATTTAATCATAATCTTGATAATCTGATCCGGGTCAATTTCGACTCGAGTTTGACCCAATATGCCCTAGATCCTTGAACCTTGATGCCTACAAAAATAGATCAAGAATTTAATGGCCAATATAATCCAAGAATTTGCATATTTGCAATTAAGTCCAAAATAAAGGTAAGTTCTAAAACCTAGGGCAATTTCACAATTTTGACACTAAAAACATAGATCAAACATGGATTTAAGCAACTCAAATGATCAATAAAATGGAATCTATCAGCTATCCCTCGGATCGGCTCTCAGCCGGACGCGTGGCGACTCACGCTCCCTAAGAGATCCCCCGACCGAGAGGCAATATTCTCGTCTTTGAACGAGACATACATCGGGATCCGCTCCCGCCATCCCTCGGATTGGCTCTTAGCCGGACACGTGGCGACCCACGCTCCCTAAGAGGTCCCCCGACTGAGAGACTATCCCTTGGATCGGCTCTCAGTTGGACGCGTGGTGACCCACGCTCCCTGAGAGATCCCCCGACCGAGAGGCAATATTCTCGTCTTTGAACGAGCCATACATCGGGATCCGCTCCAGCCAGCCCTCGGATCGGCTCTTAGCCGGACGCGTGGCGACCCATGCTCCCTAAGAGGTCCCCCGACCGAGAGGCTATCCCTCGGATCGGCTCTCAGCCGGACGCATGGCGACCCACGCTCCCTGAGAGATCCCTCGACCGAGAGGCAATATTCTTGACTTTGAACTAGCCATACATCGGGATCCGCTCCCACCATCCCTCGAATCGGCTCTTAGCCGGATGCGTGGCGACCCACGCTCCCTAAGAGGTCCCCCGACCGAGAGGCTATCCCTCGGATCCGCTCTCAGCCGAACGTGTGGCGACCCACGCTCCCTGAGAAGTCATGCCCTCGCCTCGCGCGAGCTATGCAAGGGTCTACACTCACCACCCCCGGACCAACTCTCGGTCGGGCGCGCGGTGGTCTACGCCCCCTGAATACTAGCCAACTGGTCCTACTGACTTTTAGCCCGCTAATAGGTCGTGACTAGGCCCAGCTCACGCCTACCACCCGGCTAGGCCTTCAGGCCCCTAGTGTTGGCTAACCAAACATCTCACCCCTCGCCTGCCTATATGGGGCGAGCCACTGAGTCTTCTTGATGGCTGTGACCAAACGTCTCAATCCAGCGCACTCAAGATGACTCTAGGATATACAAAACCAATAATAAGGGTTTTGTATATGGATGATATATTGTTTTGTAAATTTGAAATGAAAGATCTTGGTGAAGCATCCTTTGTTTAGGCAATTAGGCATACAGATCTGTCGCAATCATTCAAGAGATATTTTTGGACTTTCACAACTGACCTATATTGAAAAAATGTTTATAAGGTATGACATGCAAAACTATATACCTAGTGACACACCTGTGTTGGATCGAGAGAAACGATAGAGGGGGGGTGAATATCGTTAAACGCTTTTCGGATAAAAACTAGAGCAAGTACGCAGCGGAATAAAAACAATCGCGAACACAGGTGGTTTTACTTGGTTCGGAGCCTAGGTCGACTCCTACTCCAAGGCCCACGGTCATTGACCGTTTTCTGCGGGCAATTCTATAAGTGCGCAAAACGTTTGTAGAGAGATATTACAAAAGCAGTATAGTAAACTTAAAAGTAACTCTTCTTTTACCGACGTCCGATGTAGATTGAATTTTCGGAGCAATGGGACATCGTCGGCGCTTGAGTCTCGAATCGGGAGGTTTCCGGAGCAGAGCGCGGGAGCAGAAGAGCGTGATTGCGTTGAATGAATTGTTCGAAGACTTGGGGTCGAGGGCCGATTTATAGCCCCTGGGGGCGCCCGGGACGTCGGGGGCGCCCTCCCACGTGTCAGCCGATCCGCTTCTGTCTCGGTCAGCTCTAATCCCTTAAAACTCGGGATCAGACTTTGACGGGGGCGCCCTGAATGCTGGGGGCGCCCGGGTTGACCGGGTCTCTTCTTATCCGTTGGCTTCGATGGGATCTGCTTCGTTAGCTTCACCTGGGGGCGCCCGGACCATCCGGGCCGCCCGGGAGCAGCGGGGGCGCCCGGGAGCACGGGGGCGCCCTGCCCATGAGCTGCAGACGCAGTTCCTTTGCTTCAACTGTTTGTGTTCACCATGGGGGCGCCCGGGACACTCCGGGCGCCCTGCTCAGCCTTTGCCTCACTCCTTTGAGGCTCTCTGAGCTGCAGACACTCGTTCCTTCGGTCCTGCATCCAGGGTTAGTCCAAAACAACATAAAACAATAAGATGTTAGTTTATACAGCCTTAGCTGTCTTGGTTCTGACTTTGGGTCTCCAAAATGGAACCCTAGGTCGAACCGACGCCTACTGTTCCCTCGACGGAGAACGCGTCCTCACCTACTCCTCTCGGGAGAATGTACCTGATGCCAACCAGCTCCTCCGGTTGGACTTTTGCCTAGCGGTCCTTCGCCAGGTCTTGGATTCCAAGCTGTCCTTCGCCCGGTGCCTAGCATTCCTTCGCTAGGTCTTCAGTCCCAAGCTGTCCTTCGCCTGGTGCCTAGCAGTCCTTCGCTAGGGCTTCAGTACCCTGACATTCCTTCATCAGTGCCTAGCAGTCCTTCGCTAGGACTTTTTACCCTGGCATTCCTTCGCCAGTGCCTAGTAGTCCTTCGCTAGGACTTTTTACCCTGCACACTTGAGTAGCATGTTAGATAACAAATAAGATTAACTTTTGAACCCTTTTGCCATTATCAAAACCCAGGTTCGACTTGGGTGCTTTCTGCACCAACAATCTCCCCCTTTTTGATTTATGACAACCCTGGTTCAAAAAGTTAAGTTAATGAGAGCAAGTAAAAATTAAATTTTGTTCCCTCCCCCTGGAAGGAATCTCCCACTAGATTTTTTTCAAAACTTCGTGGGGGTTTTTGAAAATAAATTCTAAGTTTAAGGATGGATTTTTACTTAGAATAATTTTCAACAGAAAATAATTTTGGTTGTCTATTTTGGAGAACTTGTAGAATATTTTAAGTTTAAATACTTAGAAAACTTAAGAAGGATTCTGAAAAACTTAAGTTTGAGTACTAAGGAAAATTTTTACGCCTTAAGTTTAAAGTACTCAAAGAAGTTTTGAAAACTTTAAGTTTTAAAGTACTTAGTGAAATTTGAAAAACTTAAGTACTTAGGAGTACTTTAGGGAAGTTTTGAAAAACTTGAGTACTTAGAAAAGTTTTGAAAAACTTAAGTACTTAGAAAAGTTTAAAAAACTTAAGTACTTAGAAAAGTCTTGAAAAATTTAGTACTTTTGACAAATTTAGTACTTTTGAATAACTTAGTATTTGAAAATTTTAATTAAGTACTTTTTGAATAAAGGATAGAGTTTGAAATTGAGAGTTGAAGAAATTCTTAAAAGAATTTTAAACTCTCTCCTTTCCTATCTCTCCCCCTTTGCCATATATCAAACATAAATAAATATAGCAGAAACAGAATAATTAAATTGCATAAAGGAAAATAACTTGCATGATTTTGCTGTACTGAACCAATTCATGATGAGAATTAAACCAAATCAGTTTCATTTTCCTCTTTTAGGGACCTGTCTAACCCAATTAGCTACTTACTAACTGTTATAAACAGTAGTTTTCGCTAGGGTTAGTCAAGTTAAGTGTTCTGTTCAAGTTAGATTTTCTAAACTTGACACTTAACTTGATTACTATGTAAGTTGTATTTAGTGCCCCAACTACTGCAGATGCACTGACTTAAAACATCTTGAATTAAGGCAAAGACCTAAGCATCTCAACCCTTTCTAAGTTATCAATCAAAAGTACCCTAAGGTGCTTGTGAGATGCTGACTTCTAAATCTATAGGTGCATGCAGTTCTAGGGTTAGGTCCTAGGCTAAGTCCATTTTCGAAAAAGCCCTAGTTTTGAAAGGGGTAGTTTTGAAAATAAAACTAAGTCGAAAATTTTATTTTTCAAACCTTTTCAAAACTAAATAAAAGTTGATTTTGAAAGCATTTAAACACTGCTTTAAAACTGATTTGAGTAAGAAAACCAATAGTAGACTCAACCTATTCTACCACGCATAGTAAAGATCAGATACTCAAGTCAAATAAGTAGTCAAACAAAATAGGTTAACTGGTCAAACAGAGGTCCAGTAGAGTCAAACATGAGTCAAGTTTTAGTTACTTAGTACAATGCTGAAAATAGTCTAACTATGAAGAAGGGCCAGGGTGGTCAGATGAGCCAGGCTGCCATGATCGAAATAGTGCCATCATCTCGTGATACTGTGCGTCTCAGGCCACCCTCTCAGCTTTAAGGGCGCTCATATACCCAGTGTAGTAGCCCAGATTTGTCTCCATATCTTCGGCATGATTTGCCTCCACTTCCTCTCGGAGGCTCTGGACATGTGTCTCCAGCCGTGTCACTCTCTCGTAGAGTGTCGGTGGAGGGGGCTCGTCTATGTGTGCTCGGACCTCTGCTGCCAGATCTGCAACGTCAACGTCTACCTCTTCGTCTGAGTCAATCTGCGCTCCGGCTCGATGTCGTCTCCAAGTCAAAACCCCGGTGGCCGATACATCTATACCAGCTAAAGAGAAGTTCCTAAATCCTATCTCGTCAAAATCGGTCATCTCGGTTATTTCACCTACGGTAATGTCACGATCGTGGTGATGAAGGATGGAGGTGATGATGTGGCAGAAAGGAGTGCGTACCCGACCCTGAGTCGTGACACTGGAGGCATGTAAGATAGCGTGGAACATGTGAAGGCCAATGTCAATGTCTAGATGATGGATCAGGGCATACAGAAGGAAAGTATGGAAGGGTCGCATGGTCGCGTCATCCCTAGTGGATAGTGGTAAGATGCATCGGACCAGAACTCTTTACAGGGCGTAGTCCTAGACCTGAAGGTCAACGGACTGGAATCGTCTATCTGCGGTAGGGATGGAAACAGGCCAGGCCAGGCCAGACTTTCACCTTAACAGGCCAGGCCTGTATAATAGCAAACAGGCCTGAGCCTGGCCTGTGGCCTGTTATAGGCTTTATTTTAGGCCTGAGTCTGGCCTGTTCAATAGCCTGGCCTGGCCTGTGGCCTGTTTACAAAGCCTATTCAATAATCTGATACAGATATTCTGATTTTGGATAAGAAAACATCAAAAATTTTAGATTAAGCTGATTTTTCAGAATTACTTACAAATTTTTAATCAAATATTCAGCACTCTCTGTGTGGCATACAAATATACAATTGTTGTCCAGATTTGAAGCAATGGTGCAGCAGTAGACGCAGCTTCTCGATCCAAAACAGCTAGGAAATTGTCCTCGAATTCAAATATCAAGTATTTGTCTTTGCAAGCTTGATCGGACAAAATGATCGGCCAGCATGCTTGGATGTTTCCCTTGAGGTCTGCCCATCTTGACAATATCAGCCATGGAAACATGTGCGGACTTCCCCAACCAATTGTTTTGGAGGCCAGATGAAGACTGAACGGCTGTTGAAATTACATCAGCAAAGTTGGTTGCATGCAGTGGGATTCCCATGGAAGCAAAAGTGCTGCCAGGAAACAAAGCCACAGATAAGAGATCACAGGGATTCCAAATAACCTAAACGTTATTGATCCAACAAGCTAAGCAGAACATCACAGGGCATGATATCATGATAATCTAGAACATATACTTCTGTAGTAAAATCACAATGCTAACAGACTGCACACTAGTAGTAGTTTATCTAAAGTTATCTTCAAAAAGTTATTTGAAAAATCATATTGTGGCATATTTCAGCACAAGTGATAAGCATGACTATCAATTAATTGGCAACCTAAATAGTTAGGCATCTCTTAGATAAAACTGGTTAGCTACTCCTCACATGCATCATAATAAACACGTGCAATAGCTGTATAATACATGCAGTAAGGAATTTCTTCATTCCAACTAGTCATTTAAAAAGCCACTTAACTAAAATGATTTAATAGTTAGGCATATATATATATAGGCTTGATGATTTAGTAAAATTTCAAAATAATCAATTTGCTTAATCTGCTATGCATGGAACGTATGAGCTTGACATGAAACCAAACAAAAAAAGAGTACCTCTAAATAAAATGAATCTGAAAAACCAGACATGACGCGACAGACACTCTGAAATTCTTCAGTATCTGGATTGTAGCACGCCACAAGGAAAGGACTATACCTGAACGATGGAATCCACAAATATGAAATATCCTTGTGAAATGCCGAATGCCACGGATTTCATAAAAATGATAGCAGAACAAAAAACTCAAAATTCGTACCATCCAGATTTTCTTCCATTTCCATGCCAAGCACTAATTAATAAGAACAAGATCAAGACTGTCACCTATTCCTTCACATAATCACGCTTTACCTAAAAGAAAGAAAATTAGTAAAATGATCGTCTATATAGGACAGTTAGGAACTAGGATACCTTCAGCCTTGCCTCACAGCGTTTTGATGCTGAATACCCAAAATCATCTAGAGTCTTCACCATAATTCCTTCACAAGAGTAATTCCGTGCTTCTTCAAAGAATAAATTTACTCTATCTAAGGCGATTTGATTATTGGTGAATGCTTGATCTGCTTCCACCTATTCAATAGCAGTTATAATTCATAAATCAAGGTGTTACCAATGTTGTTGTATCCATACTGCTTTGCTACAAGTGCTTCCACCTTAATCAGCAAAGAAAAAGAGGTGCATGACAAATCCCTCTTTAAAAAAAACACAATACAAAATCTAATGACATATCTACTTATATAAGCAACTATAGAAACATAAGGATTTCAAAGTATGAAATAGTCAAGTAGAAAAGATGGATAAAGTAGGATATTTACAGTTATTTCCTTGGCAAACTCCAGGTAACCTGCCTTTTCCATATGAAATAGATCTTGTATATCTGCCAATTACAACAATTGAGTGCATGACACGAATTAACATTTTTCTTGGATCACGGGCATAGCAGATATGACCAATAAGCACAGTCTAGAATAAACATACACTTTCTCCTTTTACGGAGTGGGAGATCCAAAAGCCTGTAACAAAATGAGTTAATCGCTTGATTGTAAACAATTAGATTCCAAAAATCAAAATCACTGGCTTAATTAGTCAAAGAAAATTTGCAGAACTGATTTTAAGAGCCATTGAATGGGTCAGACCAGAATAAATAGATCAGGTACATGTTCGATATTTCAAGTGGTATATAAATCTTAAAGTTGTTTTTGTTGGGTTGTTTCAGAGGTATAAATTGTTGCATTTTATCAAAACCAAAACAATAAGTCGAAAACCAATATATGAATAACTTAAAATGGTTGCATTTTATCAAGTATAACTTGTATCAACTGCTAGCTTAGATAACAGGCATGAGATCTTAGATAGAGCAAATGAGAGAACCATTCATATTTTAATATGAAAGCATGTGCTCACGCCGGCAACTTCAGGGTAAATCACAAGAAGACAGTAACAGCATATGCTCAACTGTAGAAAGCATGTTCATTGAAAACAGGGATACAAGATGCATCACCAAGAGGGGAACGTGTTCTTACAAATCAAGAGCTAAAAATAGCATCACAATGTTACTTTCTAAATCTAAACAAGCACAAGCAACAAATGACATAGTTTAGCATGTTTGCACTGCACGCTGCAGAGAAGAGCTCTGATCTAGTGACACTAATCAAGTGAAACATGTAACAACTGTTGGTATAGAACTTATAAATATATGTTAGCTGCATTTAGTGGAGAACTCACATGACTGGAGACCTTCCAACTTTTTGAAAAAAGCAGCTTCAGGACATGGCTGAAAATTTGTCTCCACTCATTCCAAACATTGTTATACAAAACAGAGACAAAATAATACAACACATAACAATTCAAATAACATATAACAAAGTGCATAAGAAAGACATAATAGAGAACATGCTACCTTCCACACAACATAGACAAAATATCTAAAATTCAAATTATCCAAATACAATAACACATAACAATTCAAACCAAGACAAAGTGAAGTTGATCTTTCTGAGCAAAGTATCAAATCTTCAATGTAATTTCTTCTTCTTGTTCGAACACCTTAAAGAATAAGAAATTAAATATATTATTAGATCATAGCACAATTTAACAAATAATCACTATAAGAAAAAGATAATATCTAAACAATTAAAAACAATAATTGCAAACCATACTTTTGGTTTTTTCTTTAAACCATACTTGTTGCGAAGCCAATCCCCACCACAAATAAGTGCTTCAATTGAATCTTCATTTAATCTGGAATGATATTCATCTATAACTCTTCCTCCAGCACTAAATGTGGACTCTGATGCTACTGTTGAAATAGGAATAGCTAATACATCAGTAGCCATTTTAGATAAGATCTTATACTTGATGCTATTATTTTTCCACCATTCCAAGGCACTAAAGGAGCTAGAACTACCCTCAGGAATGTAAACACCCTCCTTAAGGTAAACTTTCAATTCTGATTTCATTTGAGGGATTGCTTGCTTTTCACGAACAATACTCATGATTTGGTCAAATCCAGTAACTATAGAACTAGTAGCATTGGAGGTAGAATTGTTGCCACTAATGTCAATTTCCTGATTAGTAGGTGTCTCTCCCCTATACTTGTCAACATACTCAGCATACATTAATTGTAAACAGTTTATCACTTTATCCACATTCTCAGAAGCCACATAATCAGGTTTATAAATCAAAGGAAAATAATAATTAATAACATATAATTTGCATCTAGGATCCAAAATGCTTGCGAGGGCCATTACCATATTGCATTCCCCCCAATATTTGTCAAATTTTTCCTTCATTGAAATTGCCATGTCTCTCATGAAGAAATCATCATTCTCTATGGCATTGTCAATTACTTGTTTCACTCTCCAAACTTCAGGAAGATATAAATTTGCAGTAGGGTAATCACTACCTGAAATGACATGAGTGGCCAAATTGAACACCTCTAGAAGTTTACAAATCTTCTCAACTTTCTTCCAATCCTCCTCTGATGGTGCATAGTTATAGTGTGGCTCTCGTTCCTTGTAAGCAGGAAAAACACTCTTGAACTTCAATGCAGCAGATAACATCTTATAAGTAGAATTCCACCTTGTTGGACAATCAATGATCAGCTTCTTCTCTTTCAAACGTTTTTGCTCAACAATATCACAAAATGATTTTAGCCTGGAATCATTATAATTGACATACTTGACACTCTCACGAACATTATAAATAATATCCTTAATTCTACCAAGGCCATCTTGCACCAATAAGTTTAAAATGTGTGCACAACATCTGACATGAAACAAGCTACCACCAGCAGGTAATGAACTACTATCTGATATGCTATCCTTAAGAGCCCTTAGACATGAATCATTATAGGAAGCATTATCAACTGACACTGAAAACACCTTATTTTCAATTCCCCAAGTCTTTAAACATTTAAAAATAGCATCTGCCACATCAATTCCACGTCTTGGAGCAGACACTTTCACAAAACTTAAAACTCTTTTTTGAAGATTCCATCCCGCATCAATAAAGTGCCCCGTGATAACCATGTATTCAGCTACTTGGTGACTTGATCTCCACATATCAGTAGTCAAACTGATCTTGCTCATACTTTGTAACAAGACCTTCAATTGCTTCTTCTCTGCCTCATAAATAGCTAAGCAATCACTTCTAGCTGTTTTGCGAGAAATCTTTTGAAATTCAGAATTTGCATACTGAAAGCCCCACATCCAAACTTCATCCTCAACAATGTTAAAAGGATGCTCATGTACCATGATTGCAGTAGTAATTATTTGTCTCATCTTCTCATTAGAATATCTAGCACCCGGGGTCACAAATGGATTGATACTAAAATTGGAAGGTTGAAATGGAATGATGGGTTATTTCTGTTGTGAAGCAAGATGCAACCTCCTTTGTAAGCAAACTTTGGAATGTCTCCAGAGATGCGCAGTGCTAGCTCCCTTTCCAGAGTAAGAGAATACATGTTTGCAATACTTGCAAATAGCTTTTACCTCTTCAGAATGTTCAACTTGATCAAACTCATCCCAAATTGGTGAGGTTTTCCGCCTCTTCTTCTTGATGACACTATCATCTCCATCATTTTGATCATTAGTTTGTTGACTTGAATCTGTTGGCATTGGTGTTGGTTGACTAACCTCATTAGCATTGGGAGGAGCAGAACTAGATGACATTGTTTCACTCTCAAAATTAGATGACATTAACTAGACCTGTAATATAAAATTTAATGTTGTTTGTTAGCATGGGCAAGAAATAGACAATCTGATTCAAAATGCTACCATTGATGTATATTTTCATAAATATAAACTCAATCATAATTGCAATCTATAATGTGGTTGAGAGTTGATGCTTGAGACATACTTAAAACAGATCCAAAAACCAACAAAACAATAAGGAGCTTTGGCGATATGGCTGCAGGTGATGCGGTTGTAGGCTTGCAACAGCTACGACGAGTGATTGAGGCTTGCAGCAGGCACCTACGCACAGAAGAACATGAACAAGAGAACAAGAACAAGGACCTAAGCTAAACTTAGTTGATTAAACCTAAAGCAAAGCCTAAGACTAAATTCGGAGAGCAGAGATTTCATAGACTGGGAAAGTCCAACCTTTTCTCACTCTGTTCTTTCCAGGATGTTGTGGTTGCAAAGAAGGGCGACGCGATTGAGGCTCAACAGCAGACTGACGCGGAACAGAGCGACGCCGACGTGGAACAGAGCGACGCTACGCGAAGCAGAGCAGGGCGACGCGGAGCAGAGTAGGGCGACGCTGTCACGCCGAGGAGGCTTACAACGCCGTGCAACAAAGAAAATCGAAGTGGCAGTGGAGCTGTGGAGGCAGCGCAGTGAAGAAGGAAAGGGGGAAAGCCGAAAGGGTATTCAATACTCTTCGCATCGAGTGAGAAAAATAGGGTTTGCTTTGTTGATATTGAGATAAAATAAACATATAAATATATAAAATATGAATGCTATAATCAAAAGAGATTTTTGGTCTGGTGGTTAGGTCAGTGTGAATAGGTACTTGCTTGCTCCGACGTCCAGGGATCAAACTCTAACATCCCTACATTTACATTAAATTTTGATATTTATTAATTTATAGAATACATATTTAACAGGCCCAGGCCGGCCTGTCAGGCTTTATAGGCTTTATATTGAGCCTGGGCCTGGCCTGATAAGCAAAACAGGCTTTTAAAATGGCCTATTTATTATTTTAATTTTTAACAGGCCAGGCTAGGCCAGGCCAAATATAGGCCAGGCCACAGGCCCCTGACAGGCCGCCTGGCCTATTTTCATCCCTAATCTGCGGGGAGTCTAGCTTCCCTATAGAAATAGGAGTGGAGAGTGTCTAGAGAAATGTGAGAGTAGGGAGGATCAAATGGAGGATTCCTAGGTGGATAGCAACAAAAGGTGGACTGGGAGGGTCGTAGTCCAAGGAATCGATTTAGCAAGGTAGGGGTGATCGACAGGGGTATCCCTTGAACAGTAGTGTTAAACATGAGATCGTTCTGTCTAACTATGTTATTATAGAATTCGGCACATAAAGATGTATTAATCGAATGAGTGCAGAATACTAGATTATCTAGTTGATAAAAGTTTATGACATTCATGGCTAAAGGACAAGATTGGGTAAAGAAATGTCTATTGAGATAGCTAGTTTTGATAGGCTTGTAAGTCGTTCGAGCGAACTTATTACACAGTTCTAGAGTCGGGAACCTAGGGTCGGGACTCGGTTCGGTACCGGGGTTCGCTTGGTTTGCTCGGCGTTTTCTAAGTTGAGAGACATGCATTTATAAGAAATGAATTAAGAAAATAATTCTAAATGCAAAAGGAATTAGGAAAGTGATTCTAAATGCATAAAACAAATCATACCGGGGAGGCATGGTTGAGATTGAGGAAGCACAAGTGTCACTTGATCTTCTTGGAAGGAAGGAAGGGAGGAAGGAGGATGGTTTTTGGTCTGGAAAGAAGAGGGGGTTCGGATGCCTTTTTATAGGCAGGTTATTGGGGGCGCCCGAGAGCTCCCGGGCGCCCGGGACAGTGGTCTCTGCCATGGCAGAGACTGGGGCTGGTTAGGGGCGCCCTGGTCAGGCTGATTTTGAAGCTTTTGCTCCATTGACTGCGATGGGGGCGCCCGCGTGGTTCCGGGCGCCCTGACCAAGGGATTAAAGGCAACTTTTTGCCTTGAGAGAAGATAGAGTCATGGGGGGGGCCCGAGGAGTCACGGGCGCCCGGAGTGTATAGGAAGTGACAAATTTGATGTCTTGTCATTGTTTGACCATGGTTTAGTTGGGTTGACCATGGTTTGACTGCTTTGACTGCTTTGACTATGATTTGACTATGTTAACCATGGTTTGACCACGTTGACCATGGTTTGACTGCGTTGACCATGTTTTGACTACATTCAGAACTATAGGATTAAACCACAATATAGGTATTAAAGGAATTACAATTGAGTTTAATTCTACTGTCTCACCCAATCTAGGGTTTTCAATTACGTTGGCCTTATAGGATTTGTGAGACAGGTTTTGGTAGATAGAATTTTGAAAAACATGATTTATTTTGAAAAACTTGAATTAATTTTGAAAACAATTGAATTTATTTTGAAAAGAGTGTTTAAGTCTATAAGTAATTGAAAATTTGTGTTAGATTTGAATTTGACAAAGAATAATTTGAATTTGAATTTCAAAAATTGGCTTCCAGGTCTTGGCGAGGCACTAGGCCTTCTTTGGCCGTAGCCTTATTAGATCATCAACCCTTTCCTTGACAAAGCCTTTTAATGAAATTTCATTTTCAAAATTAATCTTTGAAAAATTCTGGTCTAACTAGTTTGGGTCTTGGATCGGTAGCTTCGGCTAGTTTCACCAGTCTAAAGAGACCAAGTATACTTGACCTTATTAGAATTGGTTTCCCTAACGTACTATCATCTCACCTCCACCCAATACTATGTTGTCAAGTTTCAGTTAAGTTTATTCAGTCCTTAAACTATGTTATCGGCAGCAAGAACTCGAGCCAGAAGTTGCTTCAACGAACTCTATTATGCTCTTCTCCGCTCCGCTCCTTTTGTTTCTCCACTGAGCACCAGGTGACACCATCTCATTGCAGCCTCCAGCTGCTCACCTGCCAACGCCAGCTACTACTGAGCTCTCCCTGGACTCCCTGAGCTTCCCTCAGCCGAGCTCCAGTCATCAGCTCCAGTCTGCAGCTCCAGCCGTTGCAACCTGAGATGACAAACGGACAAACCTGCTCCAAGGAAAGGCCTCCATTGACTCTCCTTGAGTGTTTGAATCCTTCCCTGTCACCTGCAGCTCAATCAGACCATTAACACAGCATATCACATAAAGAATCATGCATCAGAAGTTTAGCGCAGGCAAATCAGATACGTTCAGACGCGATTAGAGCGTCTGACAGTGCATTTTGAATTAAAGTGATCGGTCACTGGACCGATCCAGGGCTCGTGGGTCGGTCACCAGACCGATCCACCGCTTTGCTGGGACTCCCAGCTCTCGCGGCGACACAAGCCTGATCGGTCACCAGACCGATCAGAGTGAATCCTGATCGGTCACCAGACCGATCAGGTAGCTCCCTGACCGATCAGGCTCAAGCCTGATCGGTCCACTTCTGAGTGAACAGTAACCGTGAAAATCAAATCCTAGGTCTTTGATCGATCACCGGACCGTTCAGGAACTGATCAGCGGGGGAACTCAAATCACTGCGTGCTCCCTGATCGGTCACCGGACCGATCAGGAGCCAAGCAGTGAGGACACTACCTGCTCCCTGATCGGTCACCGGACCGATCAGGAGCCAAGTAGTGAGGCAACGGCCTGCTCCCTGATCGGTCACCAGACCGATCAGGAGCCGCACAGTAGGTTCCCAACCTCACTGTGTGCTCCCTGATCGGTCACCAGACCGATCAGTCATCGCTGGATCGGTCACCAGACCGATCCACGAAGGAGCAGCGTGCCAACATCCCTGATCGGTCACCAGACCGATCCAGGGACTAAAACCTAGCCCTCCAAGCTAGGATTTCATCCAACCTAGCCCTCCAAACTAGGGACCTGACCCTCCAAGCCAAGAATTTTTCACCTAACCCTCAAAGTTGGGACTTTTCACCTAACCCTCCAAGTTAGGACTTTTCACCTAGCCCTCTAAGCTAGGACTTTTCACCCAACCCTTCCGAATTAGGACTTTTCCAAACCTAGCCCTCCAAGCTAGGAACCTGACCCTCCAAGCCAGGAATTTTTCACCTAACCCTCCAAGTCGGGACTTTTCACCTAACCCTCCAAGTTAGGACTTTTCACCTAGCCCTCCAAGCTAGGAATTTTCACCCAACCCTTCCGAATTAGGACTTTTCAACACCTAGCCCTCCAAGCTAGGATTTTTCACACCTAACCCTCCAGGTTAGGATTTTCCAACACCTAGCCCTCCAAGCTAGGATTTTCCATACCATGCCTAATCCCCGATCAGGACTTAACCATAATCATAATCATCAACCTAAACTAAAATCGATGTCAACACCAAAACAACAATCAGGATCAGACTGCATCAACAGATCTATGTCGTTAATGACATTGGTATTGTGATTACTATTGCGATTTGTTACGATCATATACGGTAGCTATGAACTCTTTAGTCCTATACCAATGAAGTTAATGAGCCAGATTGTTTATAGGGGTATCTTGTAACCATAAAGTTTCTTATCGACTAAAGTTTTACTTGGATTTCCTATACAACTGACATATAGCCCATTAACAGGCCAGATTATTGAATATTATCCTTATTAGGTGGGCTTATTTGTAAGTTGCACATGTAAATACAATTTGAACCCTTTAAAGTGATTTAATTATGTTTATTGGGTTTCAAGTTATTGAATATAGATTTAATGTGTAGAATCCTTTAGTCCAATCTGTTATTATTGATGGGCTGATAACAGATTGAATTTCTGTATTAAGGGGAGGTCCCCAAAGGTTTAGGTTATCATCTTGACCTAGTTTCTTGTTCCCCATCAATTAGAACCTTTATGGCGCCGTCACCCCTAAGTCCCTTGGAAGACGTTTCGCTTCTTTCTGCTACATCTTCTTCCACAAGGTTTAAGCCGATGACACTAGGACAAGGACAATGACTCTTCAGTTAGGTTCATTGTCGTATTTGGTTCATGCATTATGTTATTATGTCATATCTTCAATGAAACTGGATCGTCTTGTTTTTGTATTTCCTATATATGAGTTCTTCGTGTTTTAGAATTCATGCGGCTTAGGTTTTTAAAAGAACTAATAGGGCAAAAGTAAAAGAGATTAATTATTTGCTACTTTCTTCCTCTTCATAAAGCAAACAACCCTTTAGTTATTCCAAGAAGATTGCATTGAAATACCAGTTCTGAAGGGTGACGTATCTGCTAAATTGATGTATTCGAAATGTACAAGCTAGTTTGTCATTGATTTTAACCTCCATGAGAGTTCAAGTAAATCAACCTCATGTGCCATAAGCTTCTGTAAAGGAATTTATACATAGACCATTCTTGAGAACATTGAGTCTGGGCATTTCTCTAGAGAATCTGAGAGTATGAGCATTTGCATATTCAAAGATGCACTCATCCATATTTATAAGTATGCACACTGTCATTTGAATTTCTAGTTGCTCAGAAATTTAGGTTCACCGTATTATAAGTAAGTTCAATGAATCATTATTTTTTATAATTAATAAATATATCTATTCCTGCTTGAGACCATCGACGGGTGAGCCATCGTACAACTGCCTTCTACGTTGACAAAGTCATGAGCATGGGAGGAAGGCCTGATTGTTCAAACGCCTGCAAAGTTCAAGAGAGAGTTAGAATGGAGGATAGAGGGATATCCTAGCTCAATTACTCAAACACTCAAGTCAAGTCTCTAGCGGGGAGTAGAAAAAGAGCATAGTAGATGAACACTGGTCTAGAGGAGAAAAACTTGAGTGTTTTGTGTGCATAACTCCTCTGGTAAGATGAATTACACCATCCCATGTTTTTCGTACCCTGATCGATGGGACATTCTGTACATATATAGAAGATGTCACCTACCACGTGGACCTCTTATTTACCTTCACATCATAAGTATTCTCCTCAAGTCTAGTCAAAGGAGATAGAAGTCCGATTGCCTAGACTACTAGCACCAAAGATTGGGAGAGTCTTCATTATTAATGGAAATATGACTGTTAGCAAGAAGTAAGATGGGCATATTAGACATGAGCATAGTGACCCAGCCTGGGGGAAATCAAATAAAATATCAATGACCATTGGGATAGGGGGAACGAATGCTTGATTCTTGACTATGTTCAAGTTGAGAGAAAATAATAAGTCGATTTGCAGTATGTCCGAGTTGGAAGAAAATAATAAGTTAATCTGCGACTATGTACAAGTCGGGAGAGAATAATAAGTAGATCCATGACTATGCCTGAGTCTAGATAGAATAGTAAGCTCAATCTCACAACTCATGATTACTCATGGGGTTGGATGGATAATATCTTAATCTGCGATTATGTCCGAGTCAGGAGATATTTGACATTGAAAAGGCCAATTGATGATGAACATCGTTGGCCCAAGATCAGGGGATATATGCTCAATCTGCAACTATGTCCGAGTCGGGAGAGAATAATAAGTCGATCTACGACTATGTCCAAGTCGAGAGAGAGTAATAAGTCGATCAACGACTATGTTCGAGTCGAGAGCGATTGGGCTTGAAAAAAGCAATTGTTGATGGACGTCATTGCTCTGAGACCAGGGGATATATGAGCTCAATCCGTGTCTATGTTTGATTCGGGAGAGATTATACCTGAAAATGACAATTGTTGATGGACGTCATTGTTCTAATACTAGGAGAATTTACATTGGATAGGATAGTGATCATTTGCGGGTTGACGAGAATGAGGAAATTAAGAAGAAGACAAGAAGAGAACCTGAAGAAAAAAAAGAGAAAACCTATTGTTTACTCAATAAAGGAAACTTTATTAATAATAGAGGATGAATCTTCATACAACTAAATGTATGTTTATATAAACTCTATATACTCTAAGCCAAAAAAGGAAAGAAATCCAAATATATGGATCTCAATTCCTATCTTGTAAAGAAAGAAAAAAATTCTTCTTGAAAAGAAAATTTCTTAGCAGATATTGAAATTAATAAAGCATGACGTTGATATAGATAAATACTAACTCATAAAGACCAAAAAAAAAAATCAAAATTACCCTAATTACCATAAAAATAAAAATGACTAAAAATAATAAAAAAATCTTCGAAGGCTCTAAGGAGGGCCTAAACTTTAATTTTTGGGCTCGAAATTTGACGGTTACGAATTCCCTGAAACATTTTCCTTACCCTGATCGATGGGACTTTTCGTACCTATATAGAAGATGTCACATCACTATATTTTGTGGGTCATGTGATACCATACCTTGTTAGTCATGTTATCTCTTACTCTATGGGTCATGTCATCCTCTGTTCCGTTGACTGCACCTCTCACTTGCTTGGGTCATACTTTTGGTACTGAAGGCTCGATACAGTTGACGGTTGCAATGGCCAAGTGGAGGAGGAAGAGTCGACAAGGCTGAGTTTGACGAGACGAGTCACCCTAGTTGAGCCAAGTGACTAAGGCGAGTGATTGAGTTGAAAGAACTAGCATGACTGAGCTGAGTTGATGAGTTGAGTGGTTGAGTTGAAGGACTGGCTTAGCTGAGCTAGGTGACCCAACCGAGTGATTGAGTTGAAGGAACTAGCATGACTGAGCTAAGTGGATGAGTTGAAGGGATTAGCCTGGCTGAGCTGAGTGATTGAGTTGAATGAACCAACATTTATCGGGAAGACCCAAGACTCCTTGGGGGAGTTAGCCTACTCCTTGAGGGAGTTGGCCTTTTTAGGAAGACTCCTTGAGGGAGGTCAATGACTCGATTGGTCGAGTCAACTTGGCAGTTGACATGTCTCATAGAATCTATTTGATCAAGTTAAGGACCCATCACATAGATTCTTATTTACCTCCGCATCAATATCGTCGTCTAAATTAGATAATTGAAATTTCTTCCTCCAAATGGGATGCGCAATCGTGAGATGTTGAGTTTCTGGACCGCCCGCCATGAACGCTTCCCAATTTACCCTAACGGTCAGTGGAAAATTTTTATGGGATCGGATAGATCATTCCAGATTCGACATTACTTAACTTGGTTAATCATTTTTCTAAATTAGATAATTGTACAATATTTTAAAGTATGTTATTAGAAATATATCTTCAAATCTCATGGCTTAAAAAATTAGTGAGATGTAATTATGTTTGCATCAATTATAAACATGAATTAAACTTCAATTTGTATTTAAATAGGATCGAAAGGTTGGCTATAAAAGTTTTTATTTAAAAAAAAGAGAGTAAAATATTAAAATTTTAATTGGAATCTAAGAGAATCTTTTTTACTATGAAAAAAATTCAGGGGAAGGGAGACGGCGCCTCTAGTACCGTCTCGCATGAGTCGCGGGCAAATGAGAGTCGGAAGAGCACCGCGGCGAGCCGGCAGTCCACCATCGTCGCCATCCTCCTCGGAGCAGCACTTGTCTTCCCTGCCTTTTTGTTTACATGTTCAATCCTCTCTCTTTATCTCTCTCCAACGCGGAGCCGTTGCTGCAGAAGTATAGTCGTGTCGTAACCTAACTCCTCGATCCCATCTCTATCAATCTCCTCGGAGTCTACTTCTTTCTGGACTTTTGATGAATGCTCTCCGTATTCACGTTGCATTGATTCATTCAAATGTTTTCAAAATGGCGACTATGGTTAATAATAAACGATTGAGCTAGGTTAAACGGTAGGGGTTTTGTTCCAATTCTTCCCCGTGCTTATTAGGGTTCGTGCTGTTGTAAACTTGTAATGACACTGAATTCTCTATATGATCCAGCTCTGTATGTGCAGTTGTTCAGACGTGTGAAGGGTGAATGGTCTCTGGCACTCTTGCTTTCTGACTATTGACCAACTTGCCTTTTAGAGTGTCTTGCATATTTAGTGAAAGTTGAACTTGCTGTGAAATAATGTGTTAACCTGTAATGCCTACATCAAGACAGGAGGCATTCTTGTCCATTTCATGAATACTTATTGCTTGTTGTTTGCATATATTTATTCACTTGTTTGCATGCACTATCTTAGTCTAGCAGTTATATCAACTATCAAACTTTATTGTCACGTGTATTATTTAACATCACAAATGATTTCATATTGATTAAAAACGAAAGTGTTAATTGAAACAGAAATTTATTTTTTTTCAATTATTCAACAGTTTGTTTCTCTTCAAGAATATATTCTCTCAATAAATTATTTTTTTTATCTATGTGTGTATATTTGTTATTCTTTTTCAAAAGCTATTTTTCTTGAAGGAAAGATATATTTGATGCCTACCTATCAATAAATAAACTTAGTTTTTTTAAGTAAATTAATGATCATCTTCCCTCTTCTCCCTCTTAATGTGTACCTGATTATTCATAGATTTGATCTTCTATCTTTTGATGTTTTTTGTTGGATATTTGGGTCTTAAAAAGGCCAAATACGATTTTGCAAAGGAAAATCGAGGTGTTATTAATCGATGAAAGTCAGAACTGACTTCAAAACAAAATCTACGTTTTGCGTAGATGAATCTAAACTATTAATTTGATCAAAACCGATTACGGGCGAATGAGAAATTAATTGTTTAAAGGTCAACCCAAAATTGATATAGAAGGAAGAAGATGAAGATTAGTCCACATATGAAATTTTCGGATTTGTTTGCTTCCTTATATGTGTTCCTGTGTTAATGGAGTTAAAAAAGAAAAACATAGGTGGTCTCTTCTCATAGGCGAGTAGTTGCTCGCACCTGTGAGCCCGCAACCTGCCACGTGCGCACGCGTGCAATAGACACTTTGTTTGCGCACTTCGCGAAGAGCATTGAGGAGCTTAAATTTATGCTTCAGGTGATATGGTATGTGACATGTCAGTGTCTACCTGGGTAGGAGAAGAGAGATGACTGAACTGCTGACTAGGCAAACTAATGACAACAATTGGATCGAAGATGGGTGTTGGATTGTAAGTGACGCGATCTGGAGCATTGATCGTGAAGAGCTACGATCTGACTGTTGGCAATAAGACTTGATATAAAGCGTCAGATCAAAACTAACGACTAAGATCAAAGGGAGATCTGAACAGTTACAACCATCCAGATCTGATAGATGAGATCAAAGAGCTATCTGAAGGGTTACAACCCTCCAGATCGAACGACCCAGATTAATTCTAAATCAAAAGTCACACCCACTTACCAAAGGTTACCTCACCTCTTCCCTTATATAAATAGAGTCCTCTAGATGATGGATTCATTCATTCAATCATCAAAGTCATTTGCATTCATCTCATCTTGTGCATTCAGAGCCCAAAAAGCCTATGAGAAGATTCGTTTGGTCTCGAAATAACGAATTGCTGCTATTCGTGAGCACCTGTAGCGGAACAATATCGTTTTACGGAGATAGTGTCTAACACTAATCTCGACAAAATCATATCAATTTACATCATTCTGACAGCAACCTCAGAATCAACTCTCAACAATTTTCCTTAAGCAGAACCCCACATTATTCATGAAAGTGGTAACCCAACGAAAATGTCTTGGTCAAACAACAAATTATTTATTTCACACACACACACATACACACACACACATATTCATTCTGAGATATGACTTGGGGC
Organism: Boesenbergia rotunda; assembly: GCA_024364735.1. NCBI lineage: Eukaryota > Viridiplantae > Streptophyta > Magnoliopsida > Zingiberales > Zingiberaceae > Boesenbergia > Boesenbergia rotunda. The sequence goes on from JAGFNQ010002659.1 coordinate 343,772, forward strand.
GCATCCAATCACTAGGTGTCTTCAATCACTCTAGGCGCCATCATTGATCGGAGGTGCTCCAAGTCATCTCAATCGCAGAAACATGCACGAATGCGATGTTGAGAAGTGTGTGTGTGTGTGTATATATATACCATGCTATGAATTTTACCGTACAAATTTCCTATAAACCTTAACTTTTTTTTAATTTTGTTTTTATACTTAACAATATAATTCAACCACTAAGCCCTAAAGGCAAAATCTTAAACAGCGTAATCACAAGCTAAAAAAATAAAACAAAAAATAAAAAATAACCAAATGCACTTGGTCCGCATAGTAAAGTCGTTAGCATAACATTTTTCTATACATAGCAATCTTACTCTAAGGACTTGTGGGCACCTCAAATATTTTTTTATTTGATTTGTTTTACTTTATATTATAATCTAACTCGTGAATCTTAAAGGAAAAAATCTAATTAATATAACCGAGACTTAAAAAATAAATAGAATATAAAAAAAAACCTGCATCTGCAGCGTCGAGGATGAATATGTAGCGCAAGGTCCACAGGTTATCAGAGATATATATATATATATATATATATATATATATATATATATATATATATATATATATATATATATATATATATACCTTTTTATATTAACAAATTCTCCTTACAATATTTCATTTTATTGTTTGTTCTATCAGAGATAATCTGCAATCATGAACTAAAATAAAAGTAAGATATATTTCAATTCAGCTCAGTCAATCTGGCATGGTAACTAATTAATTATAAAGGAACTTTTCTATCCTAAAGATAATTTGACACATGACATTGATTTCATGATATCTTAAAGCAGACTAGTAGAATAACACGAATGTTTTACGAGATACAGGTGCATTGATTCTTTATTCCATGTTCCACTAGTTTAATAGAAGTAAATACATCAATTTTGCATTTCATCATGCATCTGCATTAGTGTTCTTCAAATTGCAGATTCAGCAGTTTTTCATTTCAAGATGCACTAAACCTTGGTATATTAATTTATAGGCTTATATACAATGTGTAAATATAAAAACACAAATATATCATTCCACCGGAGTATAGATAAATATCAAGTCTGCATTAGCATAGTAATTAAAGACTTAAGTACAATGTGTGAATAGAATAAACACTTCTAATACTCCCACAAAACAGATGGTGAGTAAAAAATGCTATGATCTAAGTAAAGAAGCCTTAATCTAAGTTTTATCTCATAAACTATGAGTAGCTAGGTTACGATTTAGTCAACTTTAACATAAAATATAAAATATACACGACGACAGCACAGTGTTCCTCTTTACTCTTACTCGACCTGCGATAGTGATAAATTAAACAGTATGCATATATCACTTAAAATTTTCTTTTTCCATGTACCAAAAATTGCATGGATATATACAAAAAAAACAAAATATTCCTAGGAGTAGACGAACTTTAATGAGTATAAAAAGTAGATGCAAAGACGATATATAGAAAAGCTCATTTGTCGTACATTCCAAACTTTTGCAAGTACAAGAACACACAACCAATTCCTGGCTTTAAAAATTTACCAGATCCTGACCTGACCTACCTAGCTCACTCCAAATGCCATAAATAAAACTGAGTAAAACTCATCACAAGCTAGCAAACACAAACCTTGTTGATTAAGATACGTACGTAGACACCCAAATCACACCACTGTAATTGACTAATTAAGAACTTAAACTATATGTAATTAATATATATGTCATATATATGTTATAATTTAGCTACCTAGCTCCCTGCATGCAGTGCATGCAAGCCCTGCAGAGAATGTGTCCACCGGTTGATCGAGTTAATTAGGCAGTACTCAGACATTGGAGCTGTGCTCGATCATACCTGCCGCCGATAAGCCGGCCGTCCGCTGTCGCTTCGTTCCGCCGGGCGTCTGATCGTGCTTCGTCGCCTGCTCCAGCACGGCCTTGAATGCGTCTTGGACGGCGGCCATCAGCTGCCGCTGCTTAATGTGGTGGTCCCCGCCGTCGCCAATAGCATCGTCCGGATCGTTGTCTGGCCCCTCAGCGTGGGAGACGACGAGGACGTTCTTGACGCGGCCGCCGACGGTGGTGATCTCGGCCTTGAGGACGCGGAGCCGCAGCGCCTTGAGCGCGCCGATCAGGTCCGGGAGCAGGTCGGGGCGGTCGTCGCAGCAAAGCGAAGCTCTGGCCACCAACTTCCCCTCCTCGTCGCAGGCGGATTCGACGGCGACCTCGTCGGCCTCCGTGGGCAGCGGGCTCTCCTCTGCGATCTCGGAAGTCTGCCGCTTCAGCTCCTTCACGTGCTGGATGACCTCCGCCAGCAACGACGCTTTATCCGTCTGATGAATCAAAAAGATGGACGAATTGATTAAATAATTTGATTAGAAGGAAGGCAGAGTTGTAAGGAAGCAGAGAGCATGCGCGTGCATGTTTGATGTTTCCACTTGCGATTTCGTAGAGGAAATGGCAAACTTAGGTAAGGAGATAAAGCTGCAGCTGCCTAGTGCTGCTTTTCTATTTAACTTTCTATTGGTTTCTTTCTGACAAGAGTGCGCATGTTTGTCTTTCTTAGAATTGGCGCATACATTCTCTGACATGCACAAGCAATCCCTCTGTTTGGTCCAATACTCGATATGAATTAACACAAAGACACATAAACCTCAAATAGGTCATAATTAAGATCCATATGATATCGATGTTTTGGGTTAATTAATTAACATATATATTAATTACCTTGGTGGTGTTGGGGAGCATGCTGCGGAGCTTAGCAAGATGGCCGTTGATGCGCTCGCGGCGGCGGCGCTCGGCCTCGCTGTGGTTCTTGGAGGCGGCCAACGCCTTGGCGTCCATGATTTCCTGCGCCGTTAACTTCCCCAGCTCGGCGTGAATGGTGCCGAAGAGAGACGAGGAGGCGGAGCCTTGAATATCCGTCCCTCGTAGGAAACGATTCAACCCCATGAACGCACTGCCGCCGGCTAACTCCATCAGCCCTGCAGGCGACGGATTGGGGTACATGGCACCGGCTCCGTAGAGGGAAGGGGCAAAAGGAGGGAGAGAACTAGGATTGCACATGGCGAGCTCCTGATCTTGGTGGAGGGGAGCCGGCAGAGACCACGGTAGATTGGTAGGGTTAATAGCGGCGGACGCATGATCTCCTCCAGGGAAGAAGCCGCAGGCCCCGTCTCCTCCTCCTCCATAGCCATGAGCCATGTGATATGGAACTTCGAGTACTTGATTCTCCATGGATCGATGATCTCGATCAGTCGGTGTGTCTCTTCTTCACAAAGTCAAGCTCACGCCCTGCTCTTTAAATGCTGCAATCTTTTTCCTCCAAACTTTACCACTCGGTCTTCGCTAGCTTCACTTTTGTTGAGGATAGTACGACGCCATTTTCTAATCGACTGCTGCTGCTTTTGTGTTGCGGGGTGAGGCAGTGCCTGTTGGATATATAATCGCACTCATCCTACAGCTCACTGACGTTTCTCGAGAGAGAGGCTGCGGGGACAAGGCAGAAAAAGAGGAGCAGCGGCGATGGAATTGGAACCGACCGAGCCTGATGAGATCAAAAAGATGGTGGCTACGACCTAGCCATAAAGAATCATATTTTAATATCGATCGATAGGAAGGGCGGACCAGGGAATGTGTGCAGTAGTGTAGTGCAGGGGAATGATAAATAATTATGATCGATTCCAGTCTTTACTGACCGAGTCGTGCCCCACGTTGTGTCTCCTCTGCGCCTGCTCCTCTTTACTTTCCCAGTTCCACGCCTACCTCCTCCGGAACCACGCAATCATTGTGATCATGCCCATCCTTGAATTGAATCCGTCCATGAACAAGCAAGCTATATATATATCCTTTATTTTCCTTCAATGAAGTGGTATATTGCATTGTATATGAATAAATGAATTAAAATCGACCGAGGGATTAGAGGATGTCGAGGCGAGGGGCATGGGTGGGCAAGCACATGCTCATGCCCTCCTCGACCTGTTTAATTTAAAAGGATGTGGAATGATGCATCCACCGCGGCACCGGCACGGGCAAGGCCACCACCACCACCCACCGGAATGGTAGGGACAAGGTGAATGATGATGTCAGAGCCACGCGCGAGTGACGTGGTTCGCGAGACCACTGGCCATCGATTGCTGATTGCGCTAGCTCCCGAATGAAAATGCAAAGGCCATTAATTATTATTATTATTATTTTCATGGGGGAATTATAATGAATTTAATCTCATTAATGAAAATGCATAGCCCATTATTATTTTTAATCATCCAGCTCACGAAGAAGAATCGACTTCCAGTTCAACATGGTCGATTGAATGCCACTCCTGTAGAGGGGAATCAGTATAGTTATTTACAGAGGAACCGTCAAATCAAGCATTATGCAGTGATAGTTATCGAAGAACACAAATTCTACATTATGCAATCTCCACTACAGAAAAATCAGGAAACAAATGCTTACAGACTTACAAGAAGAGATGTTCAGTTCAGATAATATAACGTTTTCCCTTTAATTTGCTCCTGCAGAAAACATCTTACATCATTAATTGTACTCGGCCAAGCATCCATCGGAGAGGAATATTTTCACTGTGAAGACCAGGTTGACCTCCTTCAGACCACGGGCCTCTATAAATTTATACCTAGCCTGCAGGCAGCCACTGCACAACACCACAATTTGCATATATGCCAAACTGATCATCAAACTCAGTTGACATGTGAGTAAACAAGGTGGCCAACCCCAACCCATGAATGTTCTCAAGATACTTGTTGGAAACACCAAAGATTTCCAAGTCAAGCAGGAATCTTCAAATTTGTAGAGGCCATCGAACTCTGTTGAACTGGAGTGCACATAGGGAACGAAATAGTCGATCTACACAGATAAGTATCATAGTTTCTTCTCCTTTGTTCAGTAGAGCAAAGCATTTATACTGGAATTTTAGAGTTTACAAGGTTTCACAAAGAGCAAAGATCCAAGTCTAAAGAATTTCCGACTTCATTAAGGATCGGAAGACAAGCACTTTCATAAACTCTGACCTCTTGAAACCATAATCTCTTCTGCTGCCATGGGTTACATCTGGGAAATGCACAGATGAAGGCGACCGAAAAGCCTTTGATGACCTAAGATAAGGAATTAATATAGAACAACTTTATCATTACACCAAAACTTCTTGATCATTTTATCAATAATAATAATAATAATTTAACCAAGCTTGATTATATACAAAGAAGATACTAATCAATAAGGATTACGAAATAAAAGAATAATGAGATAGACAAAACAGTGCGAGTGAAAGACTACCAAATAGAATAATTTAAAGTGATTAACTTAAGTAATTACTTTTAGGTTAATTGAAGTGATCATTATCGATGGGGTCGTCATACCCCGTCTTTTCTTCTTCTTTTCTCTTTCGAACGGTTGCCCTAAATCCTTCCTTCCAGTTGAATTGGTTTCCAGCTTCGGGGATGTTGTACAGGTCGCTCTATCGAAAAAAAAGGAGATTCTTCACTAGATCAAAGACTACGATGAACATACAAAATAACCATGTAAAGGAGCATAATCCTCCGAAATTAAAAAAAAAATGTTGAATCATAGACGAACTTGGACGACCAATTCGGTCTCATAAAAATTTTCCATAACCTTCGAGATAAATCCGAAAGACTCGCAGGAGGTAGTTCAGAAGCCTAGTGATAAGTTCACATCTTATTTAGAGGAATTCCTACAAAGTACATTTTAGTTGGGGACCTAAGGCATGGGCTGACAAAGGCCCAATTAACGTTTAATTGTTTTTTTAGATGAAAATTTGTTAAAAATAAGAGTGATATCCAATATCATAACCAAACTACAACATATTGGAATTCATATATAGTAAAAGAGTAAATAATTTATTTAGGAGGCGCTTGGTATACATTCGGTAATGGAAATGGTAATGAGTTTTGATTGAGGGGTTTATGAGTTTGGTGATAACCTAGTGGGGGCTAGGTTATAAAATCATGGGTATCATACCCATATTTTGATTCCGATCCCGTATACCAAGCATCATCAATGGGAATGAAATAGATTTCATTCATATTCCCGACTTCTAAACCCGCTTACCAAATACCCCTTAAACTATGTAATAATTTGTTTAAATTAATGAGGTTTAAAAGTTAACGAAAAAGAGTAAAAAGAATTTTGATACTTAAATTAATAAAAAGGTAAATTTGTTATCTTAACAATTCTCTTAAAGTTTGTCCCATGGTTATGGAAAAAGGTTAATTTGAGTATATAGGTATTAGGTGTAAAATACGGCGATTCGAAAATCCGGACCAGAAAATTTTTCTGGATTTTTCTGAATTTATAAAAATATTAGTAGAGAGGATTGGGGTTGGTTTTGAATTATTTAAGGAAAAGTTGGATTTTCGGAATATATATATATATATATATATATATATATATAATATATATATATATATATATATATATATATATATATATATATATATATATATATATATATATATATATATATATAATAACCTCTCTTCCCTCACCGTGCCCTAAACCCGACGCCGCCCAACCAATGTTCGTAGAATCGCGATCCTACACAGGATCGATTTGAGGTCAGGATCGGATCGGTCAGGATCGGATCGTAAAATCGTACGATCCTAACAAAAACCCTTAAAATGAAAGAATATACAATTTTTATTAACACTATAATGATAATATACAATTTTTATTAACACTATAATGATAATAATCACGTTCAACTTCAAGAATATTATATTGATTACAAGATGATCCAATTTAATTGTCAACCTATTAGATAATAGACATCTAAAAACGTATCATTTTAGGAAAAAGATATAACATAATATTATTAATCAAAAACTTACTAAAAATAATTAAATAGATATTTAAATAATCTTAAAACCCTTAGGAAAAAGATATAACATAATATTATTAATCAAAAACTAACTAAAAATAATTAAATAGATGTTTAAATAATCTTAAAACCCTAACACTAACTCTGTAAAAGATAAAAAAATAATAATAAAAAAGACTAATAATCTTCTGAGCTTCTGAAAAGACTTTAAATAATATTTTTTGGGATTCAATCTTAAAACTAACCTGTAGATCTTTGAACGAGTTTCAATTTGATATATTATAGGTCACGTGGTTCAATCCGAGTCAAAAATTATGACCTCTTGAAGCTTTCACCGATCCTGCTCCGATTCTGCTCCGATTCTGTCCGATCCTATACGATTCTGTCCGATTCTGTCCGATACTACCGATCCTGCTGCGATCCTGCTACGAAAAACGATTCTGCGCGATTCTGGATCGATTTCTGGCGTAGGATCGTAGGATCGTACGATCCTACGATCCAGGATCGCGATTTTGCAAACTATGCGCCCAACCCTCTCCGACAGAACCGCCCGCAGCCGACTCCTCCCTTCTTCTCAATCTCGTTCGCGTGCCCTAGCCGTCGCCGCGAGTGGAGAAAGCGCCGCCTTGTCTCCGGTCGCCAACCACCAGTCAAGGAGGCGAGTTGAGAGCAACCTCGAGTCTTTCACTTCTCCACGCGAGCAGCACCGACCCCCTTCATCCCTCTTCAGCGAGCTAATGGCGGCTCTCTTCTTCTTCGACAAAGGAGCGTGATCCTCAGTTCGAGCGTGAGTCGATGCCTGTTTTCCCTTGCGCGATCTTGCTTCATCGCCGATCACAGGCAGGTAAGGACCTCCTTGGGTAGCAGATGTTTCCTTGCTTTTCCTCTTCCTTGGAATTGTTTGTGTTCGGGATTTTGGTTTGCAACCTGGATATCCTACTGTTAAGATAGGAATTCCATTGTGAAATCAGATTTAGATATAGAGATTTACAGTTGCCCTGTGTTGAATGGATTTACTAACCTTGTGATGATCTGGGCGTGGGTTGTGAAGGTTGGAGTTGATTTTGCTTTGGAGGGCTGATACAAATTGTAGTTTCTGACCTATATGTGGCTTATATATTAAACATGTTAGGTTTCGTTTTATAACTTGATGAATTGGTGTTTCAATTTGCCTTGTGGCTGTGCAATCAAATTTGATCGGATTACTACTTATTACCTACATTGATCAGATCTCGGATTGGTGGCAGCAATTGCTGTGTTGATTTGGGCTGTTGTAATTGCTGTCGTGAGCTATAGACCATAGGGAGGGATTATTGATTTATTATGCAATAGGATCATGGGTTTTAGAGATTGAGTTTATGATGTTGCTTCTAGCCGTGAGCCTTGTTTGAATATGTTAGGACTTTGGAAGAGGTCTGGCTTAAGTTTATTAGTCCTTACCGTGAGTTGACATTGGTTTCCCAATTTGAAGGGCGAGGCTCTAGAATTAAAACCATTGAGATCATAGTCACCATAATGTGTTAGGTGAGTTGTTGGTTAGGTTATGGATTAGAATTAATTTGAGATTTAAATCTAATAACCTAAACTTGATAATTTGGGGTCCGAAAACCTAACCTGAATTTAATCTTGGTAGATTGGAGCAATTAAGGGCTAATCATTTAATTAAGATTAATTAAATGAAACGAGATAATTAGAACAATCCTAATTAATTGGGATGACTCGATTAGTTATAAATTATATATTATTGAAGCTAAACATAATGCCTTTGATACAGGGCATTGATTGGATTTAGCATTTCTGACTATCAGGCGGGAGGTTCTTGCTGATACGAGCATCTACTTTGAAGCGGGTACCCTTTGACTTATCTTTTAGATATAGTCATATTGCTATGCATTGTCTGTTATAGATAACAGTAAGATTGTATGCTATATCTGTCTTAGTATACCTGTGTTTGATATCGGTTGCTTATCCTTGAGGTTATTTCCTTTCCGCTTCATACAATTTCAATAGTTGCCATGTATATAGTTATTTATGCGTAGATGTAGAGATCTGTTCTCTTGCATTTGACATTGATGGATCATGGGTTGTTTTGTCAGTATACCTATTAGGGTACTTGTATTCTTGTTATAGGATTCGGACCTATACCTATACATTAGGGATAGATGAGGACTTGGTGGTTGTTGTATGGATGTATGTCATGCACCATCCTTGCATTGTTGCATGCTGACGATCATCGGCTCTTATGTAGTCTGAGCCCGTTGTCAGTTACATGAGGATATGCACACATCCACTCAGGGGTAGTGGCTACCGTAAAGTGTGTGCATTTGCCCTGTATTGCTCCGCACGGTCACTATTTGGAGGGTGGTTCCTGTGCGTGGTAGCAGCCAGGGATCCCTTCTCGTCCTGAGACACGAGAAGATGAGAGCTAGACTCCCCCATTGCTTGGGGTAAGAGAGGGACCTCCGCCAGCATCCTGTCCACTCGGTCACTCAGGAGCAGTGATAGCAGGGTGCGTACAGTTGTCATAGCTCTACCCTTTCGGACGTCCATTTATGACAGGTGGACGATGATCTGACTGGTGTCAGGGGTGACACATATCATTGCACCATGTGCATATTTTGCATCATGCATTGTTTGCTGCATTTGATTTCTGCACTTGATTGACATGAATATACTGGAGATTTGTCTACTTTGGATATGTGTTATACCTGTTCCATAGGGATTGATTTCACCCCTTTGCAGGAGAGATGGATTCGGGTATGTACCTGTATTTAGTATCGTCAGTATACCCTTTTCGATTGTTATATGAGACTGTGTTAGCGTAGACCCTTATTGTTATTGTAACACACTATGCATATCTGTTGGGTATTCGCTGAGTTTATGGACTCACACCGTTGCCATATGTTTTTATTTCAGGTTGAGATACTTGGAGTCGCTAGAAGAGCCCAGCAGCCAGTCCCTACCCATTGCGACCGCAGGACTTTGTGTTGTACTTTGTAGTGTATTGTTTTACATTCCTTTTAGCGATTTGTATATGTCATATGTGTCGTGTGCCCTAAGGGGTTTTTGTGTATTGGTTGTTTCGTCGTAAGTCGGACCGGTCCGCAGTGAGGTATGATTTACTTAGTTGTCTTGTGTTTTTATATTGTGTTTATCTATTTTGGAGGCCTAAGGCCAAATATAAACTGCGTGGTATTGTTATAGTTGTTGTATGTATGTGTAAATTGTCCGCCGGACAGGGGAGGTGCTGTCCGATTTTCTATTGGATCAGCGGCTCCTAGGTCTCGGGGCGTGACATTAGGTGCATGGTGAAATAAGACATAAAGGTCGTTAGTTCATGGGAACCAACCCTAGCTATTAAGTCAAGTATATATATCATTTGTCCATTGTCTGTGCTACGTCCTGAGGGCAATAGTTAGATTAATATTTTTTTTTTCAGCGCCCCCGTCTTACCCGTCCCAAGGCCATTATGAGGAAGGTAAATCATGGTCCCCGGAATAATTAGTGCACAGTTGGGCCGAGAATTGATACACCAAACGTTCAGAGTTTTAATCCAGTGCGCCTCGTGCGACTCGAACCCAGGACCTCTTAGACAACACCCTCATACACTAACCATTTCGGATTCCCGTGGGGACAATAGTTAGATTAATAGATATGATTGTTGGGGGAGAGAGTAGATTTTTTTTTAATATTTTACCTTAACTACAGTTTAGTATTTGTTATTCTCTAAATTCTATAAATAAGATGTTTATTTTATCTTTTTTCGCACCATCTTTTTTATTTTCTTTCAATTATGAAATCTCAATTACTTTCGACTTCAATACTCTAATTATAATGGGAGAAGAAGATTTATCATCTTGATTTCAGAGGGACAAAAACATCTAAATGACTATCTAATTTATTGATGATAAGTTTGAATAAATTTTGACACATGAGATACAAAGAAATATGGATGACGATACTTCTAAAGTTTAAAATGCTCCTTTAAAATGGTAACCGATATATAGAAGTACATGTCTTTTTATATATATATTTTTATAAATTTCTAATTTTTAAATAATTTTAAAAATAATAATAATCTTGAATTGCGACGAACATGATGTCTGTACGCACTCCAGCTATCACTACATTGGGTGGCTGAGTGGACAGGATATTAGGGAGCCAACCACTCCAACAACTATAACCCCAAAACCAGGCACAAGGGGAGTCAACTACTCAAGGATCACACAATCCATCATGACATATACCCCTACGCCAACAAGGGGGAGCCAACTGCTCGCGGGTCACACAACCCATCATGACATATATCCAAAGCCAGAAAGGGGGAGCCAACTGCTCTCTATACCACTACTGCCTGCTACCATGCTCCAGCGTCACTACCCATGAGTGACCGAGCGGAGACACGACAGAGCAACTGCACACACCAGGAGGGGTCCCTGACTGCTACGATGCACCGGAATCACTGCTCATGAGTGACCGTGCAGAGTCTCGACAGGACAACTGTACGCATCCTCCAACAGACACTACTCGCCAGCGACAATGTATACAGATCATGACCGTCACGACAGACGACATGTCTCTACATGACTGGGAGCCCTATGCCGCTAGTCCATGCACATGCAAGAACGATGCATGACACTATCTTACACAACACCTACCTAACTAGTCTTCCAATCATCATCATGATATGCAGAGGTCCAAGAATAATCATGTACCATATCCAAAGTCCTAGTGTTGGGTATAAGGTATCCTACCTCTAATCACGATATACAACATATGTGATAATAAAGAAAGGGTAAGGAGGTCCAACCTCGAAGCAGAATAGAAATAAATCTATCGACTAAACAAACAGCTAATATCAAGTGTAAATATATGGAAATAGAAAATAAATGAAAACTCTACTGCTATCTATAACTAACCATGCATAAACTCTTTGACAATATCTAAATAGATAAGTCAGAAGTACCCGCCTCTACAGTGAAATCCAAGCCCTAAAGAGAACCTTCTCGTGTCCAAGTATCCGTATCCGCTCGAATCAATATCCTGCATCAAAGGTATAATTTAACTACTTATACAAATGCCAAATAACTAAGTATAACACAACCTAACTAGGATCGTCCTAATCATAATGATTAACTTCCAATTTTAAACCTAAATATTGGAAGTTAATTAGGTTAATCCTAATTAGGTTAAATCCTTACTTAAACCAAATCTTCATCCAATCAAACCTCCCTCACACTGATCATCAACAATCTAACATCATTGAAAATACTCTACTGATCAAAATCACCTCAACTCATCCAATTATAAATCTACACTGAACCCATGAAGCAATCGATTAATAAACCATCACTAAGTCAAGGAACCAAATCACAAACCCACGGCACATGCTCATCCAAATAGAGCAACACTAAGAGCTGCACAAACTGAATTGCTATTGAAAATTTAAATCCTAACAGATCTAACTCCGCACAAATTCAAACTACAGCCAAACCATCCATGCCAATAACAGAGTAGAATCGATTAACCTAATCCCACACGAAATCTCCAACAAGCACAGCGATCCAACAAAAACTCCTAAAAACAAGACCAACAACCAACATAAAACCACATATCCAAAGAGCATTCGAACAGTTACCCAAATCACCTAAACTCACTGAACCAAATTCGAATCCATGTATTAATTCTCCTATCCCAATTTTGCTTCCAACAACTACTGATTCAAACAGTCTAATATCAAGCCTAATCAACATCCGAGAAACCCGATCAACCCACTGTAACCACAGATTCAGGAACATAAATAAAGTATCGACAGAAACAAAATTAAACAGATCCAAATCAAGAGAAGCTCAGAATCAAACCAAACAAAACCTCACACAACAAGATCCTTACCTTGATCCTATGTCGGCAGAATCTCTGCTCCTATCCGAATAGATTAGGCTCAGCAAGAAGATCATTCAACCTCAACTCTGAGCTAAGCCTTTTTCCCCAGACCCTAGATCATCAGAGAAACGTCCAAGAACCAACCGTGATTAGGGAAGATCAAATCCAAGCTATTTGCAAGAATCCTTGCAGCGATTGGGAAAGGGAAAATAAACAACCTCACTTACCTTCAATCGAGTGCCAAGCCTCAGGTGCTCGCGATCCCTTCAACCCGTCGATTGGAGACCTCAGATCCGCCCATCCAGTGTCTCCCTAATCCAAGGTAGAAAAGGAAAGACCTACAATGTTGATGCTTGTGTGGTTGACAATGGCAACTCCACAATCCAACAAAAGGCAGGGCTGAGTCGTGAGGAAGAAAGGAAGGAGACTCAAAGGGTTGCCAATGCCGATCGCGTGAGGAGGAGAAGATCGTCGCATGGTTTTCGTCAATCGCCAACAGAGACGAGCCAGGCGGAGAAGAAGAGGAAAAGGGAGGGTTTTTAATTATTGCACCTTTTGCAAATAACCCCCTGAAATTCCTTAAATCTAAGTTAAGCCCTCTTCTTTAGGACTTTTACACTTAACCCCCCCTTAAGTTTTAAGTATTTTACATTCTCCCCTACTAACAAAAATTTGATTCTCAAATTCCGCTATATACGCATAGCAGATACTATCAATCCATACCCAATGCCAATGCTAATCGAAACCAACCATATGCTTCCCGAGTAGGGTAGTAACCTATTGAACCCAGTGGATTCCCATATTCCATGGTTGTAAATTGGTATCTCACCAGCCGATATGGTCACCCCTAGATGCCACGATCTGAACGTGCCCACCTGATCGATCCCACCCTGGAGTGCCCATGTCCAGCATGTAAGAGAACTACCCATATCAATCATCAATATTATGAAAATGTATAAACGCATATCATACCGTGAAAGGACGATCCATCGGTTTGCGGTGCCTCCGCTCTAGGGACAACATAACCTCAACTCGTCTCCGGACCCGGTGGTGGCATCCCCTGAACAGGCTGGGACTGAATCACAAGAGCTGCAGGTGACGGCTGAAGTTGGCACACTGAATATGACTGCGGATAGTTGCCCATCGCTGAGAACTGTGATGCCACTGGAATGGGACCTTGCCCATATCCATGCATATAGAAAATCTGAACCGGTGGGAGAGCAGCCTGCTGTGGTCCAGAAGAGGTTTGAGGTTTTTGGACTCCCCCTTGTGATCTCGACTGCCTCGACCGTCCACCCTAAGTGGTAGCCTCTACAGACTCCTGCTGTATTCTCCGAGGGCAGTCTCGGCTCTCGTGTCCTGGAAGCTGGCAGTGGTAGCACACCGGTTGATCCATAGGGCATCTGCCCTACCGTGGTTCCTAGAACCACACTGGAAGCAATGAAACCCAGTACGAGTACCCTTCCGGTTCTATTGCGAAGACCGGAAAGATCCTGTAGATGAACGTATCGAATTCCAAGCTTGGGAATCCTCCTCAGAAATCTCAGTGAACTCAGGCTTCTCTTGCCCTTCTTTTGTTCAACACCCAACTGCTCCTGGTCAGAGAATAGGTACTGGTCTGACTGCTCTTTCTTCACCTTACCTCCAAACATGCACTGCTGAGTTTGATCTGTATCAGGATCTGGCTGCTCCTCTCTCTTCTTACTTCCATATAACCTCTGATGAGTCGTCTCAATGATAAGGGCTCGCTCCAACGCCTCTCGATAGAAAGTAATAACGGATGAAGACAAACAAATCTGAATATATGCGGCTAATCCCTGAGTGAAGTGCATCATCCGCTCTGGTCATCTGCAACCATCTGAGGGCAATACTCCGCCAGACGGTTGAATTCTGCGTCGTACTCTAGCACAGACCGATCTCCTTGTCGGAGACTCAGAAACTCTTGTTGGCGGGTCATCTGAAATGCGACGGGAAAATACTTCCTCTCAAAGGATTCTTTGAACAAAGCCCATGTGACCGATCGCTCGCCTAAAATAGTCTGCTGGGTCGTCCACCAAATCGATGCCTGATCGCGCATGTGGTAGGCCACCAGCTGAGCCTTCTCCCATTTGAGCAGGACATGTTTCGAAAAGTGTCCTCCAGAGTCTCAAGCCAGGACCGAGCTACGCATGGGTCAGTACTCCCGTGGAACAAGGTGAACCGACCCTTCACGGATGCAGTCAAAGTCGGGATTCGTGACCTATCCATGGTTCGGCCTGCTGGAGCCATCAGTACCATAGGTGGTACTACTGAATAATCTGGCTGTAATGCGGCAGGTGCGCCCCGCGGCAGCCCGCGCACGACAGCGGCAGCCCGCGCTGGGTCGCGCCTGGCCGCGCCTGCCGGAAGAACAAGCCATCTTCTTCGCCGGGGAAGAAGAGCGTTGGCCGCGGAAGGAGAAAACAAGCTTGTTTGATAAGAAGAGGAAAACCAAACTTTTTGTAGCGTACCTGTGATTGGAGGAGGGTTCACCGGAGGACGACGGAGACGCGACAGAGAAGAGGAAGAGAGAAGTGAACGCGCGACCGGGAGGTGGGGGGTGTTAAAAACCAAAAACTTAAGGGGCTAAAATGCAAGTTGAACAAGCTTTGGGGTGGAAGAAGAAAAAACTATGAAGATGGAGGGTCTAAATGTAAAAATCCACTACTATTATAACATTACCTTTCCCCACTTCCTCGCTGAGCGTGGACCAAGCCGATCACACCTTTTTCTTCCTCCCCTTCTTGCGATCAGATCGGTGATAACCCCTCTCTCCCTCCTTCTCTTCTCCACCTTCGTTTCGTCGATCTACTCCTCCTGCTCCTTTCTTCTTGTTCTTCTCCCAAACGGGCATCGTTTGCCTTCCTGGGGGGAACTCGTCGAGGAGTCAAGAGAGTGGGCAACCGATCTTCTTCTTCCTCATGTGATCGGCCAGCGAGTGGTGAAGTCGCCAGAGATTGGCAGGCATCGGGCGAGTTGTAGCACCCGGGCAGACGAGGACGATTGATTGACCTTGGTCGATTAGGATCTGGGATTTGGGGATTTGCCTTCCTCTGCGAGTCCAAATCCGACGGCAAACCGTAGAGGGCTTGGCGTGTGGGCTATCTCGGTAAGTTCTTGATTTCCCTAAGATTTACATCTGGATTGTCTCTAATTCTCTCTGATAACACTACCATTCGGATCTATTTAGAGGCACCCCTTGAAGCGATCATTTGCTCACCCAGGAGATCGATCTAGGGTTCAAGGGAGGGCTGCGGTGGTTGCTTTCTGGAGGTCATTGATCTGGCCAGATCTAGAGCCAAGAAGGTCACACGCATGCCAGCATCAGGTAAGGATTGTTTGGTGTTGTTCAATCAGGGATATGTTGATGATGCTGTGGTTGAATCACAATCTAATTGGATGGTCGTTTCCAGTATGTTTTATTTTAGTTCTGTTTTGGAATTTGGATTGTATCTTGGAGATTTGAATCTACAGAACCTGTGCCATACGATACTCAGTGGGATTAGGTGAGCTTTTGATTCGATCGTGATATTAGTAGAATCTTGATTTGTTTACCTATGTTTGCTGTGAGGATTAGTTAGAGTTTTGATCTCCACTTTGATCAGATTTGTTTATTACTATGAGTATGATTTTGTGAGCTCAGACCTAATAGGGATTAACCATTAGTTGGGTTTAAGTTAGGGTTGGAACTAAATTAAACTTAATTTTAATCACGTTGAGTAATTAGAAATCTATTATTTAATTAAGATGTAATTAAATGGATGAGATAATTAGGATTGGTCCTAGATCAGTTGATAGTTGGTTTGGCTAGTTACCATTTTTGAAGATAGCTAAACTTATGTCTTTTGATACAGGACACTGATTCGTTACGGATTAGAGTTCTCTTCGCTTTCAGACCACTATATCAGGAGGTGGGTACTTATCTATTTAGATATTGTCATAGATTTTATGCATAGTTAGTTATAGATAGCAGTAGAGTTTTATTTACTTCCTGCTTCCATATATTTACACTTGATATTAGCTGTATGTTTAGACGATAGATTTATTTCTGTACTGCTTCGAGGTTGGACCTCTTTACTCTTTATTGTTGCATGTGATGTATATTGTGATTAGAGATAGGATATCTTATACCCAACACTAGGGCTAGGATATGATGCATACTGGTTATTTGGACCTCTGCATATCATGTTGATGATTGGTAGACTAGCTAGGTAGGTGTGGTGTATGATAATTGCCATGCATTGTTCTTGTATGTGCATGGGTTGGCAGCATAGAGCTCCCAGTCATGTGGTTGAGACACGTCATTTGTTATGACGGTCATGATCTGCACACATTGTCATACGCGAGTAGTGGTTATCGGAGGGTGCGCACAGTGGCCCTGTCGAGACTCTGCACGGTCACTCCTAAGCGGTGATTCCGGTGCATCGTAGCAGTCAGGGACCCCTCTGAGTGTGGGCAGTAGTTTTGTTGTATCTCCGCTCGATCACCCATAGGTAGTGTTGCTGTAGCATGGTAGTAGGCACTAGTGATACGCGGTGATCATGATTTGTACACATGTTACTAGCGAGTAGTAACTATTGGAGGGTGCGTATAGTTGCCCTGTCGAGACTCTGCATGGTCACTCTTGAGCAGTGAGTCCGGTGCATCGTAGCAGTCAGGGACCCCTCTTGGTGTGTGCAGTTGTTCTGTGTGTCTCCGCCCGGTCACTCATGGGTAGTGATGCTGAAGCGTAGTAGCAGGCAAAGGTGGTATAGAGAGCAGTTGGCTCCCCCTTTCTGGCTTTGAGTACATGTCATGATGAGTTGTGTGACCTGCGAGCAGTTGCTCCCCCTTTGTTGGCGTAGGGGTACATATCATGATGGGTTGTGTGACCCGCGAGCAGTTGACTCCTCTCGTGCCTGGTTTTGGGGTTATGGTTGTTGGGGCAGTTGGCTCCCTGGTATCCTGTCCACTCAGCCACCTAATGTAGGGGTAGCTGGAGTGCGTACAGACATATATGCGCATGATGCATCATTGCATGATTGTTGTTGTTTGCATTATTGCGTTTGCTTGTATTTGCTATATCTGGTTACAGTATATGTGTTTGATCTGCACCTTCAGGAGGTATGTATACATAGGGTCTGGTGACCTTATCTTACCCGTGTGATATTTGGACTTTTACATCTTCAGGTTTGTATGGCTCTGATATGTATCTTTTATTCAGTATTATAGATTCAGCATTTCCTACTGTTGTTACTGTTACTATTGCCAGTGTGACTCTTACTGCTAGTATAGCTTACTATGCATACCAGATATATGTATTCGCTGAGTTTTCGGACTCACACCGTCAGCCTTATTTTTCTTTTCAGGTTGATCGTCTGGAGTGCCCGGCAGCCTGTCCCAGTCCTTCTATTTCGGAGCGACTCGTGTTTTTGGTTTGCGTTGTATGTGTAGTCATACATTATTTTTCATTTGCTTTCGCTGTTTTAATTTCTGTTGTGTTGTTTAGTACGGCGGTATAGTTGTACTTTTGTGTGCCATGGAGGCCTTTGTTTCATTTTGTTTTGTCGTAAGTTGTACCGGTACGCAGTTTTTGTCGTCGTCTTCGTTGATTTTACATTCAGTGGTTTGTTCCAGTCCTATAGACTGCGGTACAGGCGGACTGAGAGAGTCGTAAATGTTTGGTTTCTGTATTGTCCGTCGGGTCGAGGGAGAGGCAGGCCGGTCAGTATCGGACGGGCAGCTTCTCGGGGCATGAAGGGGGGGGGGGCGAACGATGTAAATTAAATCTAATTTAGCGACGGAAATAACTTGTCCATGACTAATTCCGTCGTTATTTTTAGGGGTTTGACCTGTATCTTAATATTAGTGACAAATAATTTATATCCGACACTAATGGTTGATTTTTTTTTAATGTATCAGTCCACTCCGTGAAAGCCCTATTAAATGCTTGTGATAGATAAGAATGTGTTTCGTTCTAGTGCTGGGAAAAAAAGGGATTCGATCCTACTTTTAAGATCAATTAATGCTTATCTAATATGTGCAATAAAAATAATTAAAATAAAATAATATAGAAAAGTGATCATTTATCATTTACTAACATAAAAGATATGTAGAACATATCAGAACGAGAAAAAGTTATAAATATTTACAAAAGAAACATGCTAATAAAATAAAATAGTTACTTTTGCAAGAAAATTCGACATGTGAAAGAATTTTCTAAGTTCACCAAAATGGCTTACCAAACATGATAAAATTCTCAATTTTGTATTTTTTTCAGAAGTTAATTTGGATTTATTCAAGTGCCACAATTCAGTTACATGGATGATAATAGCAAGACTCTTGTCAAGGCAATTTTCTAATATGTATGTTTTTTATTTAGTTTTCTTGATGATCTAATATAAATATTCAATTGAAATTATTTTTTAAAAAAATATTGTAATCATTAATTTTCTTGCACAAGAATCAGATTCAATGTTTATCGCAAGCAGATTAAAAGTAGAATATCATTAAATAATAATCAATTTAAAAAAAAAACAGACAATATATGTCAAGTATGAAAAATAATACATTAATTCGAAATCGAGCCCGACACGTACGTTTACGTTATGAGCAATAATAGAGAAAGTGAAATTGGGAGAGTGAAAACTATAGTGAATGATGTGGTATGACGTGACATTTTACAAGTACACGTCCGATTATCGTTTGGACATCATCGGCGGCCGAAGGTGTTCGGCCGCCGCCCCAAATTAAACTATACTTTGAGAGGCATGGTGAACCCGTCGAAGATCATGCATGTAAGATGCCACGTCATTTACTATGATTTTCACTCTCACATTTTTATTTTTCCAATCATTATTTTCACATCATTAGGTCAGTTAATACTTTCCAGCGGGCTTCGAGCCTCCAATAATAATTTTTTTGACCTACCAATAAAATATCCATTTCACAGATATATCATGAAATTTTAAAATTAAATTTAATAACATTAATATTTTTCATATGTTAATCATAATATTCAAAATTTTATAAATAAATTAATTTGAAATAAATTAATGAAGATATTAAAGACAAACGCATACTGTTGTACCCCTTAACTAACAAATAAGTCTTATAAAAAAGTCACATCATGACGTCATGCTCACAATCAATCCAATTAAAGTGCTGCATTATTTCCATAAAATATTGACTGCTTTCAATCAATCTAACACCCTCAAACAGAATCTAAATTAATAACAATAATAATTAGAAGACAAAAGAATCGCTCCGCGAGATATGTTACAATTACCTAATTCTGCCCGTTGGATCAAAATCCGAGGGCTAACGAATACAACAGACGTCGTGTCGAACATGAACTCGCTGCACCAGATCCCTAAACTCCGAATGCAAATCTAGGCTCTTGTCGGGGCTGCGGAACGGACGGGAAGGATCGCAGCATGTGTCGACTCGCGAATGGGTGCGTGTCGCCATCAGCAGTCACCCCCTTTCGTTCATATGGCGCCACGTTGCGCTTGACCACTTTGGGTAAATGCGCCTCTCTATCCTATTCCTCTCGCTCTTTTATTTACGCGGACAGCAGCGTTACGACACCTGGCCATTCTCGACGCCGCGGATCGCAAGCTACGGAAGGGCGAGCGACGGGCGGAGTTAAACTCCTTTCGCTGCTGTATAAATCAGGTCTCTCTTTGCTTCTCGCTTTTTCAGTTTTTCCTCTGTTTCTCACGCTGTTCTTGGAGTTCATAAAACTTTTGAATTTGTGCTTGCTGCCTTTGGCAAGTGTGATTTGCTAGGGTTCTTTTAACGTGCTAAATCTTGTAAAATATTAGGCAACGATTTGTCTTGTTGGAGCGTAGGATTTGAGGAAGGATGGATTTTAAAGGGATGGGGGGAGCCGGCGGGGAGGCGCCGTTGCCGTCGACGCCTCTGATTCGGCAGGGGTCGATCTACTCGCTGACGTTCGACGAGTTCCAGAGCACGACCGGCGGCATCGGGAAGGACTTCGGTTCGATGAACATGGATGAGCTGCTTAAGAACATATGGACGGCCGAGGAGAACTACGCCGTGGCCGCGGCACTCGGCGATTCAAGTGGCGGTGCCGTGGCCGGATTCCAGAGGCAGGGATCGCTGACCTTGCCCCGAACCCTCAGTCAGAAGACTGTGGACGAGGTCTGGCGGGACCTCGTGGGGACTTCCGCGTCCGACCAGAGGCCAACTGTAGGCGGTGGCGCGGACGTCCCGCGGCAGCACACTCTCGGGGAGATGACGCTGGAGGAGTTCTTGGTGCGTGCTGGGGTGGTGCGGGAGGAATTGGCTCCTCAGGCGCCGCAGAGGCCGGCGGACAACAAAAGTAACAGGACCAACTTATTTTTTGGCGATTTGTCGGGTGAGACAGTGCCCTCTGCTCTCGCACTGGAATTCAATCAAGGTACAAGCCGAAGTAAAGGAAACGTAGTGACTCCATTTCCTCAAGGTTCGGCTGCCAATTTGGGGATGACGATCCCGCAGGGCATGGCAAGCGGAGGACTTGTCGGTTTTGGTCATGCTGGATTGAACAATGGAATGATAACGGGAATGGTCGGTCTCGGCACACCAGGTGTCATGAAGGCATCAGGATCGCCAGTGAATCCTCTTTCTTCCGATGGATTTGTGAAAGGTAATGGGGATCTTTCGTCTGTATCGCCTGTTCCATACGGGTTCAATGGTGGAGTAAGGGCGAGGAAGTCCAGTGGAACTATCGAGAAGGTTGTCGAAAGACGGCAGAGGAGGATGATCAAGAACAGGGAATCAGCTGCCAGATCACGCGCTCGAAAGCAGGTGATCCTACTCTTCTCATTTGCAGTGCTGTCCTGCTTGAACCCGATGTCTATATTTTGTAAATTAAAGAGTAATATCTTGTAATTTGATACTCCATTGTTCATAATCACAATGTAAAGGAACTTCATCTGACATACTTTTAAAACAATATAGAATAATAGGGATCAAAGAACAATTAATGTTTAAGCAAATATAATTAATTAACTAGCACCCCTTAAATCCTCAAAAGCAGTATCTTAAGTCTGTATCTACATGTGTGTCCTCTTTCCTGTAGATATTATGTACATAGTGAGTAGTTTTACATGGAACTTTCTTTTGTGTTCTAATTTTTTGCTGTGGACTTTATATGTTTTATAGGCTTATACTATGGAATTGGAAGCTGAAGTATCAAAACTCAAAGAACAAAACCAAGAATTGCTTAAAAAACAGGTGCACTTCATTGAACCAAATCAATTATAATAAGTGTGCTTAGATTTCTTTTGTTCTATTACAAGATTTTTCTCTTCTATTATTCTCTTTAGTTTTTAATAGTTCCATCCTTGTTTCTTTTGCCTGGGTGTTTATAAAACCCATTTGCAACTTTTGCACCTATCTGAATTATTGTGGTTACAATTTGGTCATCCAATTACATATCTATTTGATAAAAAATTTAGTAAGGTGATGTCATTAATCCTTTTTTTTCTATTAGATGATAAAGAATTTATGATGATGGTTGTGGAAATTCGCATATTAGTCCTGATGCTTCCAATTGTTCAACATTAATGAGCATATATGACTGCATTGAATGTGCTTTTCCTCATATAATTTAGCATTGATGTTGTATCACATCCTGTGAAGTGCTACTAGGGTCAACATGTAGGTACATTCTGATTTCTGAGTCATTCGGCAGCCATAATTTTGTAAAGTTCGTGGATTTATATGAAAATTCAAAGTTTTGTTGTTCGATATGACCCTTTTAACCTTTATGACATTGTTGTTTATTTCAGACTGAGATGATGGAGATTCAGAAGAATCAGGTAACTCTTTCTCCTTCAAGATTTTTCTTTTGTTTTCTTGCCTCTATTTAAATCATCTGCTCTTGTCTTGATTATTATCTCTGAACACACACCTTTGTTTCCCAAATACTAAAATTACCCACCCTATTTCAAATTATCAAAAATGCACCGATTTTCTAAAATACCCCTCAAATGGCCGAGGCTATTGTGAAATTGTGGCCGAGTTAACCTCATGGCCAATTGACCGATCAAACAAACTGCTATGTGAAATCATAGTCAAGCAGCTACGAATAGGCTGCAATTTTGTGGCCAGGTCGGCCACGAAATTCCAGCTAAATGACCACTTGACCAACTCGGCTACAATTTCATGGCTGCGTCGGTTTTGTGTTCAAGTCTCACTAGTCGGAAAAAGGCAGAGGAAGTCACACGAAGGGCAGATGAAGGCAAACAATGAAGGGTGGTTGAAGGGTATCGATAAGGAGTATTTTGGAAAACTGTTGCATCGTATGGTAATTTTAAAGATATGGTGCATGATTTGAGTATTCGGAAAACTTAAATGTGTGGTTTGGTAAATTGCCGTTATATATTAGTCTTTTTAGTAAGAACTTTTATTTTTGTTGATGTTTCTATTATGTTAAATATCAGTCGAATTGTGATGCCCTACATCATAAGCATGTGAGCATTACCCTTATCAAAGAGTAGAAAAAGATGTTTCCTAATTCAACTGTAGCTGTACAGTATATATTAAGACTAACTAGACTGATTGAGTATTCCACAAGTGCAACCCTTCTATTTTATCCATTTATGCTTTCAACCAAAAGTTACAAGAATAACCTCCCACAGATGGGGTCAATATTTGCCAAATTTCCTGGTGAAGATATTTGGCAAGAGGATTCACAATTTGATTAGATACATGCTAAAGGTTTGCTATTTTGGGATGTGTAAATTCATTGTACTGAAACCTGAAGAGTCTTTCTCAGTAGAGTTGACGATTGATGGCAGAAAGTTGTTCATTAGTCATTATTTCATGCCACTAGTTGATTCTTTGTTCTCAGTTGATCTTTGCACTTAAAACAGTATTAGTTTATGTAAGATTGCAAATTATGAATACCCTTACAGAGGACTACCAATATCCTTGCGAATTGTCATTGCACGCTGGCTGTGGGGTTCACAAAATCAGAGACACATGAAAGAAGAGAGAGAGAACAGAATAACACATAACCAATGTTAGCCTCGGCTTAATTGGATGGATAACTAGTACAGGAAAGTGAGGGGGAAGGACATGATTCATATCCATATTTGAAAATGGTAGTCCATCTTTCACTCACAAACCCATACCATTTTTTCCCTCCAACTAAATGAATCTTAGATCTTGATTACACCACCATTTTTGCTATATGCATGGAACTTTCTATTTGTTGGAGTTATGCTGACTCTACGTTTCCATTCTAATTATTTGTGGAGACAAATATACTTAATAAAATTTATTTGCTCATTACAGATCCTGCAGATGATCAATCGGCAAAATGAACCAAAAAAACGTTGCTTAAGGAGGGCACAGACAAGTCCTTGGTAGAGAAAGGCATCAGAAATGCTAGTGGCATCATCATATTCTCGTTTGTAGGTTATTTTTGTATATGTGTAGGGGTTGGGTCACTTGATGTAAGCTACAAATCATGATCTTGTAGAAGAAGTTGCTTCTCGCCCGTCTGTCTGTTGTCTTCTTTCTTGTATTTTCCATTTAAGAGGGTTGTTTCGTGCTTACCTAGTTACCTAGGACTAGTTATTTTCATGCTCCTTATGGTCTTCTCACATCCCAGGATCACTTTTTAAGGATCGCATCCTAGAAACTGGCCACTAAAGATGGGCATATTGGTTTTCCAGTCCTCATGCCCTTCTTTAAGTTTGCACCTGAAGCATATCTAGGGAAGATGCAGATGAATGAGTTGAATTGGTGACTTTTGTCTTCTTAAGTTCTTATTGGTGTTTTTTGGACACTTGGCCACGTGGCTGTGTTATCATTTGGATACTGATTTTGTAACATTGTAATCCAGTTTTATGAATAAGCTTTGATGGGTTCTTGTCAATGATCTACAGCAAAGAGGAGTAAAATTTGAGGAATGTAATACTTTCATGTGGAACAATGAGAGATGTAACATTTTCTATCAAACCATATGGAACAAGGAAAAGAAGTATAATATTTAAAGGTACAAGAGCATGCCTAGTATATCGATATAAAGCATGCACTAGTTACGGGTCTTAGAACAATTTTATTCCATTAGGAAAGACTTCGCGGTGCCTCGAATATGTGACTGCTACTACGAGGTCCCTTCTACTTCTTGATTGCACTCAAAAGATGGAGGGAAGTGGAAGCAAGGTTCCATCCTCAAGGATTGCAGGCAAAGATTGTTATCATGCCTTACAAGCATCCACGGTCTTATATAACCGAGACCTTGGGGCATCCAAATGGCATGGCCTGTGCAGCCTCCACCTAGAGAACCACATGGTCGTGTCGCTTCACCGTTGCCACGGGCCGACTGTGCGGATCCTCACGGTTGTGCCACCTAGGGAACAGGGAGTCGTGTCCCTGCTATAAAAGAGGGTTTCTTCCGATTTTTAACATATCTTGGGTTTGGGGGTTTAGGACCTTTTCTTGGGAAAGAGTTCTCCCCTAGGGGAGAACCTAGAGCTATCGTCTTTGTTTCCATCAACGATTTGTCCACCTCTGGAGTAAGTGATTCCTCCAAGAAGATCGACGACATATCGATAAGCCTTTTCTTCCCTCTCAATCTTAATTTTGGATTGTAGATTGCTTACTTTTCTTGTCTTCTTATTGTATCCTCCTTTTTGTCGTGAGTTAGAGTTCAATTTTGGGTCTTGTTCTTGGGATGACACAGTGATAAATGAGTTAGATTAATGTTGTGTATTACGTTTAGTGAATTGTGTTCTTGTTTTGAATCTAGATCGGTGAGGTGTTAATGTTGTTTTAGGAATGGAGTTATGTGGATTTTGGATTTCAGCTCAGATCAGGAATTTTTGTGTAGAGTAGTCGTAGAGCTTCTTTTAACAATTTTAATCAATGTGAAGATGCTACAATATTGGGGAATCGGTTGTGTGGATTGAAAATTGTTTCCATGAGGGCAGGTCTAACGCAGCGTGGCCCGTGGGCAGGTCTAACGCAGCGTGGACCGAGAGGGACACAGCGAGGGATACAGAGTTGAGAGATTTGCGGGCCCGCCAGACACTAGGGATGGAAACAGGCCAGGCCAGGCTAGATTTTTACCTTAACAGACCAGGCCTGTATAATAGCAAACTGGCCCGAGCCTGGTCTGTGGCCTGTTATAGGCTTTGTTCTAGGCGTGAGCCTGGCCTGTTCAATAGTCTGGCCTGGCCTGTGGCCTGTTTACAAAGCCTGTAATTTAATTCGATTTTCCAAAATACTTCTAATATATAAAATATAATAATTCAATTCGAATATTCGATTATCCAAAATACTAATTTAACAAATTAGCTAAAGATACCATAAATATGTATAATATAATGAAAATAGATTTGTTGTCTGTTGGCTAGTAGGGTGTAGATAAGTGTTTGCTCGGCGGAAGTCTAAGGATCAAAACTCTATTTACACTTTATTTTGACATTTGACAATTTATATAATATAATTTTAACAGGCCCAGGCCGGTCTGTCAGGCTTCATAGGCTTTATATTGAGCTTAGGCCTGACCTGATAAGAAAAACAAGCTTTCAAAAGAGCCTGATTATTATTTTATTTTTAAACAGGCCAGGCCAGGCCAAATACAGGTCAGGACACAGGCCCCTCACAGGCCGCCTGACCTATTTCCATCCCTACCAGGCACACACTGAGCGTTAGTGCGTCACATGCAAGCTTTTGCAACGACCCTATCGCTTATGACATAGATGCCCGCCCCTCCTCGTTTTGAGTCTCAGGAGATGCAAGATCCTGAGAATACTTCAGATCAGTAGAGACATTTTTGTCGTGAGTTAGAGTTCAATTTTGGGTCTTGTTCTTGGGATGGCACAGTGATAAATGAGTTAGATTAATGTTGTGTATTGCATTTAGTGAATTGTGTTCTTGTTTTGAATCTAGATCGGTGAGGTGTTAATGTTGTTTTAGGAATGGAGTTCTGTGGATTTTGGATTTCAGCTCAGATCAGGAATTTTTGTGTAGAGTAGTCGTAGAGCTTCTTTTAACAATTTTAATCTGTGTGAAGATGCTACAATATTGGGGAATCGATTGTGTGGATTGAAAATTGTTGCCATGAGGATTGGAGTTAAACATGGGTTTGATCAGTAGGTAGATTTGATAGGCTGCTATGTATGCTTTGCTTGGAGCTTGTTCTGGTGATAGTGATGAAGCCATGAGCTTAGGTTTGCTATTGGAAGTAGTTTAGTTTGGGGCAAGCTATCAATTTGGGATAATCTTGTTTTCAAATGTTAGCTGTGAGCTTGAGTTTGAGTTGGGTTAGGTGGTTGATCATAATTGAGGAGGTATTTGGGTTTAACTTAGACTAAGCCTAAACTTGAAACCCAACCATGATGATTCGATTAATTAAGAGTTAATCATTTGATTCAGATTAATTCAATGAATATTATAGTTATGAATACTACTTATGTCAGGCCCCGAGACCAATGGAGCCGCTGATCCAATATAAAATCGGACAGCATCTCTCCTGTCCGGCGGACAATTTACACATACATATAACACACGCAGTTTATAATTAGGCCTCAGGCCTCAACACAGATATATATAATCTGGAAATAATGACAACGCAATATAAAACACCGTAAAAACTCACCTAAGCTGCCTCTAGATCAGGCGCGCAGCAAAACCACATCACAAAAGTCCAACAAAGGACTCAAAATACAATACTGCACGAATAAATCCAATACAAGCCCACGGTAACAATACGAATACAAAACATAGACAATGCTATCGAAAGAAAACAAAACCAGCGGAAGCACCCATCTAAATGGAGTCGTGGGAACCCGGGACCGACAACTGGGCTCCTCCGGCAAGCTATCAACCTGAAAACAAAAATATTTCGACGGGTGGTGAGTCCAAGTGGACTCCGCGGGTATATAGAAAGATATGCATGGCTCAACAAAATA
This sequence comes from Boesenbergia rotunda, assembly GCA_024364735.1. Taxonomy (NCBI): domain Eukaryota; kingdom Viridiplantae; phylum Streptophyta; class Magnoliopsida; order Zingiberales; family Zingiberaceae; genus Boesenbergia; species Boesenbergia rotunda. Next base: position 371,465 of record JAGFNQ010002659.1, read on the forward strand.
GCTGAATAAGCTATAAAGAAACAACAGGATACAATCTCAACAGGAATATCAGAATATGCATAACTAAAAGTAACAACTGACTGTACATACCAGAAATCAGTCTATCCTGACCATAAAAAGACTCGTACCACACGAGTAAGTGCAGGGTTATCAAACCACATATAAGCATATCCTGTACATGCATGTCAAACAAGTGTAGCATATAAATGCAGCAATCACAATCAAAATGAACAATGCATCATATGCACATGATGCAATGTCATGGTCACCCCTGACGCCAATCAAGCCACCGAGACAGGCGATACTGTGTCGGCCGAGTGGGTAGAGCTGTGACACTGTACGCACCCTGCTATCACTGCTCCTGAGTGACCGAGTGGACAGGATGCTGGCAGGGGACCACCCCCCTACCCCATGTATATATGAGGGAGCGTCGCTCTCATCTCCTCTGGTATATGGGAAGAGAAGGGATCTCCGCCTGCTACCACGCTCCGAAACCACTACCCCTGAGCGGTCAAGCGGAGCAGTACAGAGCAAATGCACACACCCAACGGTATCCACTAACCCATGAGTGGTCGTGTGTGCATATCATGTACCGGAAGATGATAGGCTCAACCACAAGGGAGTCGCTGATCGTCGGCATGCAACAGTGCAGGTATGGTGCATGACTCAAACACATGCAACCCCTACCAGGTCATCATACATAACTCAACATAACATACACAGGTCGATCACAGGTATAATAACCTAACCATCATGCACCTAAGTGGACATGCAAGTAATAACAGAATCAACCAATGCAAATATCAGGTGACATGCCACAATAACCCAATCAGTCCATATCTAGACACACGTGCAAGTATGACTAGAATCAACCAATGCAACCATACAATAGTATGCTAATCTCTATCCACATACTCATGCTCATACCAATGCTATACAGAATCAGATAACAAATAAACGAGACTGTATAGAAGAAAATTTAGATCATATCCAAGGTCAAGCATAAGTATCAAGCAGGATAACAAAACGGTAGCAGATAAAGGTCAATATGAGCCTACTGCATCAATAACAAATAGACATGCATAAAGATAACGTGGATCTAAAGAAGACAAGCAAGAAGTACCCGCCTCAAAGTAGGAGTCCGTATACGTAGAGAACCTCCCGTCCAAATGGTCTGCAACCAAAAGTCCAAATCAATGCCCTGTATCAAAAGGTATGGTTTTAGCTATCATAACAAATGATAACTAGTTAAACCCAACCCCAATCATAATTAAAACCTATCCTTATTCAATGGTCACTAATTAACCTTGATTAGTGAATCTCTTCTGATTAGGTTGAATCATAGTTCAAGTTTAGATTTAACCTAAGTTTAAATCCAAGTGATCACCATAACCAAAACGGGTTAATCCATAAATCAAATATATAATGGTTAAAACCCTTAGGAATCATAGTAGACCAATACAAGCTCTGTAATTCACTAATCTACACTAACCATGCAAGTATCATACGGCAGGAGGAACTTGTATATCAAGAGACCAAAGTTAACACTTAATCTTAACATGAATGCTACCACAATCTCTAGTAGGATCAGCAAAAGAAATAATTCCATCTATACCAATCTAAATCATTTCTCTACCGAAATCCTCTAAAGTGAACCCTAATTAACAGATCATACTTGAGGTATGCCACACATGCAACTCTTCTCCTTCCCCCTCTTCTCTGTTCTGTTGGAATCCGACAACCACCACAAATGATCTATCCATCTTCTGGAGACCATGTTCAAACAACTCCTTGTAGCTAAATGATTGCCCACTCTAAGTATTTTTCTATCACCGCAACACACTTGACCCAAATCCAACAACTGAAGCCATCCAATTCATAACAGATTTACATCAAAAGCAACCACACAGCTCACGACAACCTCTCACAATCCACCACTAATATACCAATCAACAATGATTCACCCAAGAATCTCAATAACCAAGCACATGACATGAACCAAATCAATTCCTACTCAAAATCTCCACAATAAAATCACGTAAAATATCAAATCCCAAGGTATATTTGAATTTCAACCAAAACCCAAATCCATAATAGAACCACTTCGAGATTCAATCCAATCAAAGCTCACAGTAGGGATAGAAAACAAGAACAGATCAACCAGGGGACTAATTCAATTGCAACAAAGCAATCCGAGCATAAGCCTTAACTCATCTATACAAACCCACACCAGATTTATCATCAACACTGCGTGAGCTTACCTGAAGTGTCGCTAGTAGTAGCCCTCTTGTTCAGATCTTGCGGTCACAGTCCAGATCTGCTCCGACGCCAACGCGACTACAATCAGGAAAGAGCAAAGTTGGCCTTGAGCTCAGTTCGCTACTGTGGAGAAAGAGGCAAGGACACAAGGGACCTCCTGGATCAGCCTATCCTCATATCTGCGCTGTGCGGAGTGGCGATCGACTTGGCTGCAGGCTAGGGCAACGCAGAAGGCAGTAGGCAGAAGGTAGTAGAGCGGAGATGACCATGGGGGATGAAGCGAGGCTGAGGGGAATTCGGTGGCTGGCGTCGGGTGAGCTGCGGGTTAATTAGGGTGAACTGCAGCTGACGGAAGGGGTATAAGTGAGGTAAAATTTACGCAAAAGCCCTCATTCTTTACCTATTTAGATTTGAACCCTTAAGTTTAAGTTTAATCACACTAAGCCCTCAAAACTTAAGTTTAAAAACGATTAAACCCTCTAATTCCAATTTAGGTCTCGAAAACCCTAAATCTTTTTCCAAAAAAAATTCTTCGGAGCAGGATAAAAAAATATCGGATTTAACAACTTAGTAGTTGAGTAACTACTTACTAATGTGTAAATAGCTAAAGGAAGTAATGCCTATGAATACAGGACATTGATTAATTGCAGCTTAGACTTCTGGACAGGGATTTCTCATCATTTACGAGCACATACTTGGAGGCGGGTACCTTCTAACTTATCTCTACATGGATTCGTTTATGGATAGTAGTAGGATGTATCTTTATCTGCCTTTGATCATCCTGCTTGGTATTTATTGCTTGACTCTTTGACATGCTCGAATGTATTTTACATACAGTCTCACCGTTGATTTTCTATTCTGTAAAGTGCCGCTTGTACGCGAGTACTTAAAAATTATCATTAAGCACAACTAGGGTTGGTTAACATTAGAGTTACCCTACCTAGTAGTTTAGTTGCATATTTGGTGATTTTGATATTTATTGATTGTATCATTGTTGTTAGTAGGAGCCCTAGAGCCAATTATGTGATGATTGACTAGGAATTTTTTGTATCATATTCTATCATTAATAAAGACATGTTTGGTTATTATACTTACTTTGTACTTGTGTCAAATAACTAAGTATAATAATGTTCTTGGGTAGTAGGTTCTTATCTACATCATATCGATTGGTTGAATCGATAGTGAGATAATGTAGAGAACACTACACTAAATCATTCCTAGTCAAGCATTAATATTGAAGAACAATATTAATGCATGGAGATTAGCATGTAGGTCAATTGATGACTTGAGCTCACAAGTCATGGATATGTGATATCAAGTTGACACATGGGTATACATTAGAGAATGTGTACTGAATTGATCCGCCATGAGAAAGTTTCATAGATTGTCATATGAGTGTCATAAACTTTCTCATGTGACTATTAGTATGAATAGTCCTTAGACCTGAAGTCACTACGGTTCCCTACATGAGGAGTTATGTACTTTGGTATCGTCAAACGTCACCCGTAACAGGGTGGATTATAAAGGCGATCACTGGGTATATAATGAATTATACGGAGGGATGTGAGTGATGTAGATGGGATCTATCCCTCCCATATGACGGGAGTGATATCTGTGGGCCCCTTGATCTAGTAGGACTACTAAAATGCATGGTCATGCTCAAATGAGTCAATATGAGATATTGAGCTCATTTGTTTGAGTGAGTTACTTGGGGATCAAGAAACACATAGATTGATCGAAGATGACACAGTCTATGCCTCTTTGGTCAATCTAGATATCGAGGATAGAAGTACAAGGTCATACATTGTCATAGTCACGGAGGATAAGTCGGATCTCGACTTTCTTGTTACTTAGGGTAGCAATGATGCATTGCTAGATGCCGCTCATTGCTTATGTGTTTAATGCGGTTTAGACACATTGCCAACGTTACAAGAACCTATTGGGTCACACACTAAGGACACGATGTTTCGGAGATTAATTGATCTTAGTTTGACTAAGATTTAATCCGAATTGGATTGATTGAGTTAGACTCAAGCGAATCCAATTGGATTATGGGATTGATGTCTAATTTGAGTTAGACTCATTTAGATTAGACTCAACCACATTTGGATGAGATATTAATTAATTAAAATATTTAATAAATTAATAATAAAGGAAGAGAAAAAAATTCTCTTCATTGAATGGAGAGAAGTTGAAGAGCCACATGAGAATATGTGCTCTTTATTGGCTTTAATAAAGGGAAGCTAAAGGGACAAAAACTTTTCATATTCATGGGATGAATATAAAAGAGTTTTCTTGTCATTTTGGATGAAGTTAAGTCATTTTTCTTCCTCTCTTCCTCCTCTTCCCCTCTTTGGCCAAAACCCACATTTGGGTTCTTGGTGCTTTTGTGAGCTACCTCAAGTTGCTAGCACAACTAAGGTAGCTCTTTTCCAAAGTTGAGAGATCGTGTTCGTGTGGATACACATAGAGGCACGGACATTTGAACGTGTAAGAGATCTGGCAAAGCTTGGACGAGCGGGATAAACGCAATGACACGCTTCAAAGGTATACACATAGATAGCTCTATTAGATAGATGAATTTCGTACGAGTTTTTCTTTCGCATGGATCGCTCGAGGGATCTTGTTTCCGCTGTGTTTTATGTTTATGTCGCCGGGAGATCCCTACAGTTGCATCGTGGTTATTTGGTTGATTGTGCATTTAGTATCATGTATCATACCTACATAGTTGTACGCTGACGAGTATCGACTTCCATATGGTTAAGTCATCGTCAGCCATTTGGTTGCTCTGCCCACTTAACCATTCATCGTGGAAGTTGCTAGAGTGTGAGCAACTGTCCTGTTATGCCACACTCGACCACTTATAGATAGTGGATGTTGGAGTCGTAGGCAAGCATTGACACCCTCACCGTTATTTTCGAGGGATACCAGAGTTGTTGGTTGCTTCCCCTTTTTCTCAGGATCTTTGGAGTAGTTGGCTCCCCAGTATCTTGTACACTCAACCACATATATTAGTGGTATTCGTTAGAGTGTGTACAGTTGTCACAACCCTACCCACTCGACCACATAGATGTGATGTGATGGCGGCTTGACTGGCATCAGAGGTGACATATATCATCACATCATATGCATTTATTGTATTTTATAATTTCTTGTGTTTGTTGCTCTTGTTGTAAAGCCTAGTGTTTGGACCACATTTCTTGTGGAGATCATCGTAACTTCGTAGCTTCTATGAGAGATATGAAGAAGGGGTGTAGTTCGATGGCTCTCACAGTTTCGAAGACTCGAAGCGGTTTTGGCAAGATGCTTCATCAAATGCAAGGGAGAGCAAACCACCATGCGACTTGTCTATTTGAGGTTCCTCAGCTGAAGATTGGCAGTACAAACAATACTAGAGACTGAACATTTAGCACAATGCACAAAAAGGAAAGTCTAATGTGACTTATCTATTGGAGGATCCTCAACTGAAGAATTGGCAGTACAAACAATACTGAAGACAGAACATTTAGCACAATGAACAAAAAAGAAAGTCTAATTAGGAGAAAGAGATAAACAGATCATTTGGGTAAGCCTTAATCAGAAACAGATCATCCACACCTAGCACCTGGTGCACCCGGAGCTGCCACAATGGCATTGTTTGTGCTAAATCCGACACTTTTGACTCGGTCTCAAAAATTTTCGGAGGGTTACTGGGCAGGTTTTAGGGTTTTCGAGACCCAAATTAAAACTTGAGGGGGTTTTATGCAAAAGAATCAAAGTTAAGGATGTAACTCAAATTTAAGGGACTTGAGGGACCTAAATGCAAAAGTGGAAAGCTTAAGGAGCATTTGCGTCGCTCCCTTCGGCCACAAACCCGACCCCCCGATCCCTCTTCTTCCCCGATTCAGATGACGTACTTCTCATCTCCTCGTGATCGCGGAGCGGCTGTAAGGCACCGGAGCTTAAGCTCCCACGTTCTCACCTTTCCGATTCGAAGTTGTTCCTTACCCTATCTTCCCCAGCGCTGCAACACTAATTTTGTAGAGTGACCCCATCGCGAGCCAGCCGATTGAGGCACCAACACTCGCGACAACAACACTCACAACCAAGGGATCCTTACCGAGGGTGTAGCTCTAGTGGTTCTCCTTCCCCTGCTGCGATCAGGTAGGATAAGATAGGTCGGATTGAAGTTGTTGAGTTCGATCTGTGTATGTTTCACTTGTTCTGTGTTCTTCTAGCTTGAACTGAGGATTTAGGTTTCAGATCTGTAGTTTGATGCTCGGATTTGTTTTATGGTTTTGGAACAAAAATCGAATGGTGATGGTTTTGTGAATCAATTTTTGCTGAGGAATCCACATTCTTAGATGAAATTGCGATGATAGGTTTCATTTTTGGTATCTCTGTTGGAACTGGATTCTAATTGTCTTCTAGATCTCGCTGTGTGGAACTAGGTTGAGCTCGGTTATGCGAATTTAAGCTCGGGGAAAGGAATTGCGCATTGGATCTCCTGGGATTTGAGGTAAGTGTTGGTGCAGTATGCACCAAGTCAAATGTTAATATGCAAAAAGTAAAAGAAGGAATGGTCTAACGACGATGACAGAAAAAGTAAGGAAGAACTGCGAAGACGAAATGAAAAAGCGAAAAAACTGCGAAACGCAGAATAAAAGAGGAAAGAACTGCGAAGACTAGAAAAAAAAGCGAAGGTGCAGAAAGCGAAGGCAGCTGGTAATCAAGACTGGGAAGGACTGGGCAAAGTCACTGGAGGATGTTGCAAGGTAAACTCTCCGAGAGGAGTAGGTGAGACGCGTTCCCCTCGAGGGAACATTAGGCGTCGGTTCGACCTAGGGCTCCATTTTGGAGACCCAAAGTCAGAACCAAGACAGCTAAGGCTGTGAAAAATCAACTTAGTATTTGCTATTTTGGACTAACCCTGGATGCAGGACCGAAGGACTGTGTTTCTGCAGCTCAGAGGGCCTCAAAGGAGTGAGGCCGCAGCTGAGCAGGGCGCCCCGGATGTGTCGGGCGCCCCAGAGTCAACCCAAAGTCAGCAGAGAAGTAAACCTCCGACAGCACCGCGTTGGGGGGCTCCCCGCGCATGTCGGGCGCCCCTCTTGTCGCGGGCGCCGCGCAAATCGGGCACCGCGCAGATCGGGCGCCCCGCGTGTCTCGGGCGCCCACTGTGCCACGCTACTGAAGGCGGCTGCAGCTCACCCTCGCGAAGCCTCGGTGATAAAGCTTTGACCGGTCAACCCGGGCGCCCCGCCCGCATCGGGCGCCCCAGTCAACTGTGATCCCGAAGTCGAAGCGATCAGTCACGACCGAGGCCTCGCCGGATCAGAAGCCACGTGGAGGGCGCCCCGAGCATGTCGGGCGCCCCCTGCCCTATATAAAGAGGGCCTCGACCCTCTTCAAAGAACAACGATTTGCTTCGACAATTCTACGCTCTTCTGCTTCCACGACACACTCCAGAAAGCTGCCAACTCAAGCCGACGACGTCCCGCTGCTCCAGAACTTCAATCTTCACCGGACGTCGGTAACAAGAGTTGTATTTAAAGTTTACTATTCTGCTTTATTGTAAAATCTATTTGTAAACTTTGCGAACTTATAGAATTGCCCGCAGAAAACGGTCAACGACCGTGGGCCTTGGAGTAGGAGTCGACCCAGGCTCCGAACCAAGTAAACCTGCTGTGTTTGCGTTGTTTTACTCTCTTTTATTTCCGCTGCGCACCCGCTCTTTTAAATCCGAACGAATTGCGACATTCACCCCCCCCTCTCTCGCATTTCTCGATCCAACAGTAAGGAGATGTTTTCTCTATATGCAACATCTGTTTTCTCTACATGCTGCCTCTGTGATGGTGGAGTTGATTTTAGCTAGCTCTGTGATGTTGAAAGTCTCTTCTATGAATGTAGTTCCTGTTGATCTGTATGGAAGGGTAGGTATTGCAGTGTTATGGTTTGAATTCTAGGATAAGGGGTTGTGTTTCATTTCTATTGTGTGTGAACTTATTAGATTTGATGGTGCTTGGTAGGGATTAAGATTGATTGGATTGGATTGGATTAAGGATTAATTTGGTATGTGGTTTTGTATCCGGTAGGAAGCAATTAAGCTTCTGTTAGAGTCCATCCTTATCCTGCCTTGAGCTATGGTAAAAGGGTTGATTAATTTTGTTCTTTTAGATCTTATGATGTTGTGGAGTCTAATCTAAAACAAATGGGGAATGACTTAGTCTTCTTTAGCAACTAAGTTAGACAAAATACAAAGAATTGATTCACAACTAATCATTTAATCACAGGGTTAGATTGTGAATAAACTAGAATTGAAACCTAATCCCAAGCAATCTAGGGTTACTCATTTAATTAGAGATAATTAAATGAAATACGAGGGTTAAGTTAACCCTAGTATAGTTTAGGGATTAATTAGCTACTCATTACTTTTCTGTAATAGTTAATTAAATATGCCCTTGATACAGGGGCTTGATTTGGACTATTGGCGGGTGGTTCTTTTCTACTTTGATACGGACTTCTACTATTAGGAGGCGGGTACTTCTTGCTTGTTTTCTATAGTTCCATTTTATCTTTTATGCATGACTATTTGATATTTATGTAGTAGGTTGATATTTACCTTTATCTGCTACCGTTTGTTATCTTGCTTGATACTTATGCTGACCTTGGATATAATCTATATTTCCCTTCTATATAGTCTCGTTTATTTGTTATCTGATTCTGTATGACATTGGTGTGAGCATGAGTATGTGGATATAAAATTGCATATCACTTATGGTTGTATGGATTTATTCTAAACATACTTGCACGTGTATCTAGATATAGGACGATTGGGTTATGATGCATGTTTACGACCTATGCATGTTAGGTTGTGTTATGTGTTGATGATTTGGTAGGAGTTGTATGTGTTAGAGTCATGCACCATTCCTGCATAGTTGCATGTCGGCGATCAGCGACTCCCTTGTGGTTGAGCCTATCATTTTTTGGCACATGATATGCACACACGGCCACTCATGGGTTAGTGGATACCATTGGGCGTGTGCATTTGCTCTGTATTGCTCCACTCGACTGCTCATGGATAGTGGTTTCGGAGCATCGTAGCAGGCAGGGATCCCTTCTCTTCCCATAGACCAGAGAAGATGAGAGAGATATCTCCCCCATATACATATGGGGCGGAGTGTTTAGTCCACCAACGTCCTGCCCACTCGGTCACTCAGGAGTAGTGATGGCAGAGTGAGGACAGTGTCACAATCGATGGCTTGACTGGTGTTAGGGGTGACCATGTCATTGCATCATATGCATATCATGCATTATGCATTTTGATTGTGTTTGTTGCATTTATTTGCTTAACTTGTTTAACATACACATACAGGATATACCATTTTGTGTGGTTTGATGTATCTGCACTTGCTCGTATAGTACGAGTCATTTTATGATTAGGATAGACTGATTTCTAGTATGTACAGTCCTTTGTTACTTCAGTTATGCATATTTCTGATACTATTACTGAGATGTATCATGTTATTTCTGTATAGCTTATTTAGTTATTTTTCTGCAATGCATATCTTTCTATATACCCGCAGAGTCCACTTGGACTCACCACCCATCACAATGATTTTGTTTTCAGGTTGATAGCTCGCTGGAGGAGCCCGATTGCCAGTCCTGAGTCCCCATGACTCCATTTTGATGGGTGCTTCCGCGCATTGGGTTTTTCTTTATAGCTTTTGTTTTGGCATTATATTCAGTTCTATATCGCAGACCATATTTTATTCATTCGTGCGTATTGTACTTTTGAGTCCTTTGTTGGGCTTTACGTGGTTGTTTCTGGTTGCGTATCTGCCCCGGGCAGCTCAGGTGAGCTTTACAATTTTTAGTGTGGTGATATTGCTATTTTTCATTTGTTATATATATGTTTTGAGGCCTGAGGCTAAATTTTGAACTGCATGTGTTGTATGTATGTGTAAATTATCCGTCGGACAGGAAAAATATTGTCCGATTTTATATTAGATCAGTGGCTCCGTTGGTCTTAGGGCGTGACAGTCTATCACACCCCGAGGAGTTGCTTGTCCAATATAAACCAGACAACTTCTCTCTTGATAGGCGGATAATTAGAATCATTAACACAATGACCCTCTTAGCCACCTATATCACAACTAATAGGGCTATACAAGCGAACACAGATAGAAAACCAAACATCCTCACATAAAAAAACAGCATATCAGTATGAGTAACAACAAATAAATAAAGACGTAAGCCTTCATGGTACACAAAAGTACAATCCATGACCTAATAAAAACAAATTTGAATATGCAAGTGGAAATATAGTGTATCATCAAATACAACACAAATTAACGCAAGTCGCCTTGACATGGGAGAACTAGGACAGGCTGTCGGGCACTCTAGACAATCATCCTGAAAGAAAAATAGGGCTAACCGAGTAAGTCCAAAGAACTCAGTGAATATGAATCTAGATATACATAGAAAGCTATGCTAGTAGTAAGTCACAAGCTTCCATAGACCAAAGTGTAATAATAGGAAATGCATAACTGAAATACTGAATGAACCATATATACCAGCGTCAATCTAAACCCAAGAGTATATAAATCGGTGAAATGCCAATACCCCTCCGCGAGCAAACTCGTAGCATACAAGTAACACAAGATCCCCGGAGCTCATGCCACACAAGCAAATGTAGGATCATAAAGGCTCATACCATACGAGCAATGCAGGGTCGCTGAACTCTATGTAAACATATCTCCTGAATGTGCATGTCAAGCAAATGAATAATCAAATGCAACAAGCATAAGCAAATGCAAGAATACATAGTATACACATGATTCAGCATGGGTCACCCCTAACGTCAGTCGGCAACTGTCGCATCGAATGCGAAACCGAGTGGGTAGGGCTCTGACCAATATGTGTCACTCCTGACACCAGTCGGCCACCATCGCATCTACTACGAATCCGAGTGGGTAGGGCTCCAACCAACATGTGTTGCCCTTGGCGTCAGTCGGCCACCATCGCATCTAGAGCGAAATTGAGTGGGTAGGGCTCTGACACTGAACGTACTTCACCCCAGGTCATGAGGGGAAAAGTCACGCTGCTAACCTCTCGTTATATTAAATTTGGCAACTCCAGAATCGGTCTAGAAATTTTTTCAAAAAATTTTCACGGTACGGAATGAGGGTTCCGAAACCACGGAGAAGGGCTAAAGGTCACGGTTGGGATCACCTAAAAATGTGGACGGCTAGATGTCTTATAACCAAACTTAAGGGGAGGTAAAATGAGATAAACTAAAGTTTAGGATGGAATTGGAATTAACATATTTACAAGGGTTGATTTGCAAAAGACGTAAGGCTTAAAAAGCCTTCTTTTTCCTCTTCTCGACAAACCTCGCTGAGTAGAGCCGATTTTGAGTCTCACCATCGCGATCAAGATCTAGAGTGCACCGTTTCCTTCCTCTGCTTCATTGTTCCCTCGCACTAGCCCTCCGTCCCTCAAGCTCTCCAGCCAAAAGGTATGTCGAGAAGAGGGGTTTCCTTTGTGTGCTAGGTTTTCTTTGGGAATGATCCTCATTGGATTTCGGCGACTCAGGGCCATCAATTGCAGTCGGTTTCTAGTGGGGAGGGGGACTCTGTGCTAGGGATCGTGAAGCTATCTCGCTGGATCAAGATATTGCGATCCCTGTTTTGGGTGTTCCTGCGATCACAAGTCCAAGCGCAGGTAAGAAATCCTAGAGATGTGCTGATCTTGGTTTGGATTTGTGATTTGGTTTTGTATACGGATTTTGGATACCTATTCTTATGTGGAATCTAGTTTCTGATCTTGTATGCGTTTTGATTTCTGCGGTGATGTAAAGGATTGAATCCGTTGTGTTGTTTTGGAATAGAGCCCTACCTTGACACCCCGTTTGGAAAGTTTTTAAGCAATGGAATTGAATTGAATTCCATCAAGAATTGAATTCCAGAGGGAATTGAATTCAATTCTTATGCTTGGAATAAGCCAGTAAACAAAGGAATTGAATTTCTTTGTTTGGAATGAGTCTAAAACTAAATAAATTTGATTGCTTTTACTATTTTACCTTTCATTGATACGTTAGAAATTAAACATTTATTTATGTGAGGTTATTTTAGTATTTTCATTTGTTGAATTCAATTCCCATATCAAATCACACCTATTTGGGCCTGATTTCAATTTCTTAGTTTTGTTGGATTTCAATTCCCATGAGAATTCAATTTCTTCACTTAAGTTGCTTCCAAATCATGAAATTCAATTTTGAATTCCATGGGTTTCCAAACAGGGTGTGAACGAGATCATCATTTGGGTTTGTTTCACTAGCATTTTGAACATATTAGGAAATGGAATTAGGGTTATACCATGCGTACTTAGATTATTGTTTGGTTCTGAGATTTTTTGTTGGATTGGAGGAATATGTTTGGGTTTTCTATCCATGAGATCATCTATTTTAGATAAAGGTTGTTGTGGGAATTGGATGTTTGAATTCAAAGCTAGTAGTATGTTGTGCCGTGAGCTTGGCTTTGGAGATCTCTGCTATTGGTTGCTTTTGGGCTTCATGTTCATCTTGTGTAGTTTTTCTCCTACAGTGAGTCACTAGAGTTTCTTTTGGTCAACAGCTAGATTAAGTTCTAGTTTAATGGATTGGGGAATGTAACTAGAACTCTTCCTTTAGATCGAATTGGGATCATGTTAGTAGTATTGTTTTGAGAGATTTGTTGTATTTGAATTTCCTGTACAAATTTATTTCTTGTTCTTGGATAAGATTTTAGTTGTAGAAGTGGTTCCGTTTCATGTGTAGGATTTAGCTCTGTTTTCTATTTGCTTAGGGGGAGATTTGGAACCCAATGCTATTAAACCTTGAGCTGTTGTGAGCTAATAGAGCTCTTTTTTGGATTTTTCTATTTAGGATCACTAGTGATCTCCTACTTTGTATCATGTTATATTAATAGTAATGTTAGCCTTATGTAATTAGGAAGTAACGAATCCTAAACATAATATTTTGGCTAATTAAGTGTTAGCCATTTGATTTCGATTAATTGAATGGTTATGATAATTAGGATTAATCTTAAATGATTAAGGTAGTTCGTTTAGTTTAGTATCATATATTTTTATAGCTAAATAACTATGTCCTTTGATACATGACATTGACTCGGTTAGTTCCTCTATGAATATATTTGGATTGGGAGTTCTTATTGCTACAAGCACCTACTTGGAGGTGTGTACCTTTTACTTATCTTTATTAGATATAGTCAAACTTTTATGCATAGTTAGATATATGTAACAGTAGGGATACACGTTTATCTTTGTTCCTGTACGATTTCATTTGATGCTTATTATCTGTTTAGGTTTACTGCTTTATTATTTCGTATTACTGCGTGTGTTGGATTATGGACAACACACATTATACCTCGCACTAGGATTAGGATTTGGTGCATGATTATTACCTGGATTACTGCATTTCATGTTGACGATAGTAAGATTAGATAGTGGGTGATGCATGGGAAAGTGACATGCATCATCTTTGCACGTAGCATATGTAGGCGACCCATGGTTCCCTGGAGGTTGAGACGGATCATCAAATATGCTACTAGTGTTGGGGCATATGTAGGCGACTCTTGGCTCCTTAGAGATTGAGACGGGTCGTCAAACTTGCCAGATTGCCCTATTGTGTAGTCCCAGTTTCACTCTTCGTTAGTGGATTATAGACCACGACGCTATGACAGGTCCCTACCCTATCTGAAGATAGCGAGAGGTTGAGAGCGTTACTTTTCCCTCACGACCTGGGATAGAGTACATTCGGTGTCAGAGACTCTGCCCATTCGGTTTCACTTTATATGCGATGGTGGCCGTCTGGGTGGAGGGATGACACGGTCAGAGCCCTACCCACTCGGTTTCACATTAGATGCGACGGTAGCCGACTGGCGTCAGGAGTGACACATGTTGCATCATGTGCATACTATGCATTACTATATTTGATTGTACTTGCTGTATTGTTTGACATGCACATTCAGGAGGTATGTATATATAGGATCTGGTAATCTTGTATTGATCGTATGATACGAGTCATTATGATCCTGCATTAACTTGTGTTGCAAGAGCTTCGAGGATCTTGTATACTCTCGTATGTCAAAATTTTGGCCGTGGAGGGACATTAGGGTTATACTAGCTTGCATAGTCTCGAAATTATATCGACATAGGTATGTATTATTCTTACAGTGATACAGTTATGCATTTTTTATTATTACACTTTAGTTTGTAGCAGCTTATGACTTACTGTTAGCTTAGCTTTCTATGCATACTAGTTTGTATCCGCTGAGTTCTTGGACTCACCCTGTTAGTTCTATTTTTCTCCCTTTCGGGTTGATGATCGTCCGGAGTGTCCCAACCGACAGTCTCTCTCTCCATTAGGATGATTTCGTTTCGTTTTGTATTTCTAGATTTTTTTCTTGTATATTCTTTCGTGATTCTGTGGTTTTGTATTATGTGGTGGCAGTGTTTTATTTCTATGTGCCCAATGGGCTTGTGGTTTGTTTGATGTTTTAAGTCATGCCGACATGCAATTTTGGTAAGTCTCGGTAAGTTTATGATATCTTTTAACTTTGTTATTGTCATGGTTGTCAGCTATGTTGACTTAGATATTATTGTCCTGCATGTATTTTTGGGATATCTATTGTACATGGAGATATTGTCCGATTTCTATCAGACATGTGACTCCTCGGGACCTGGCACGCTATCACCGGATAGAGGAGGGGACCTTGTTGCAGCGCCTTAGCCTATAATGCACTAACGAAGTGTGAAACTGTGACTATACGACAAGGTAATCAGGCACGTCTAATGACCCGTCTCAATCTCTAGGGAGCCAAGGATTGCTTGCGTATGTCCCTACATCATCAACATGTCTGACGATCCGTCTCGATCACCAGAGAGCCAAGGGTCACCCGTGCACGCACGGTGTAAAGATGATACATGACACTATCCCACACAACATCTATTAGCTAAGCCTCCCGAAAACAACATGGAATGCAGATGTCCAGATAACAATCATGCACCATATCCTATCCCTAGTGCTAGATATAAAATGTGTCATCCGTAATCCAATACACGCAATTATACATTATGGTAAAGTAGTAAATCAAATCATACAACAAGTATTAAGTGAAGTCATACATAAACATATATAATATGTATCCCTACTACTATCCATATCAAACTATGCATATAAGTATGACTATATATAATAAAGATAAGATAAATGTACCCGCCTCCGATATAGTAGTCCGAAAGTGACAAGAACCCCCCTCCAAAATAATATTTGCGATGAGTGAACAAAGTCAATATCATGTATCAAGGTATATGGTTATTTAGCTATCTACACCAATAGTTATTAGTTAACTAAAACCCTAAATCGTACTAGGGTTAATCCCAATTACCTTAATCATTATGATTATGTTCAATACGATTTTAATCCCACATTAAATCTAACCTTACTATCTGGTCATCCCAATTGAACGCACGACCAAGGAAGAAGAACCCAAGCTCAAATCGACCAAAGTATACAAAAGATCTTTCAACAACAGAGCTACTCTCTAAGCATCGAAGACAATACAAATCCTCTATTCCCCTCACCAGAGCTCACGACAATCACAGGGAATCCAAACCAATAAGCTACTCCCCATCACAAGAGCTCTTGACAGCTCAAGAACAGAGCAGGATCATAACCAAATTCTCATGGCAGTTCAAAAATTAAAGTGAGCAACAAGGAATTTCTAAAAACAATTCTGATTACAAGATTTTCACATATCGCAAGAATAGGGAATCGAACCCCCCATTCACAGTTACAATCAATCCACACCAACCGAAAGTAATCCAACCCAATTCGTTCAAGAAAGACTCCCAGCAGAACAGATCTTACCTGATCCGATGCTCATGTAGCCTTCCGTACCTAGATTTGATGGCCTCTAGTAATCGCAAGGAAGAATCAAACCCCCACGATTGCCAGAACACATCCGCACAACTGAGAGCTAAGGTTGCTTATCCAAGATCAAAAGGGAGGTGGCAAAGTCCAACGATCATCCCGCAATGATGAGGGAACAAGAGGTGGCAGAGATACCAAGGAGGTGGATGGTTTTGGGCGAGATCAGGAGGAAGAAGAGTGACTACGATGAAGGAAGTAACGCAAAGGAGGATTTATGAGGATGGTGGTTTTGCGAATAAGCCCTCCAATTTTGGCTAAACCCACCTAAACCCCTAAATTCCTAATTTAAGGCACTTAAACCCTCCTTATTTCTGCCATAACACACCTAGGCCCTGGTTTAAAGCTTTAAGCAGTTTAATCCCCCACTCTTCTAGGTTATCACCGTCTCACCCCCTTAACCTCATCCGTCAGCTCGGAAATCTTAAAACCTATCCGAAAAATTTTCTATACCTGATTTTGAGTTGCCGAATTTAACAATGTCACTACGTAGAGAAAACTGCATCCAATAATGGCATTGTTATCGTGACTCCAATGAGACAGTATCTGTAGCGTGGTCTCTCAACCAATCTAACTATGCCACCTCACATCGTCCTTACACCCATCATCCCACCAGAGATAGAAGCCGAGTAGCTCTCCGCACTCCACTAAGAGCGGAGGTAAAGCGTTCAAATGAAGCCAACACTGGCGATCGATTCCTTGAGTTGTTTCAGGAATCTCCAGTATTGAGCACTAATTATTCGGCTTCAGTTATTTGTCTTTTTCTAGTCATTGAAACCCTTTTCCTTTCGGAACAACTATTCTATAAGTAAATCTTATGCTTTTGCAATGTATACCGTCAAATCAAGGAACAAGAATGAATAAGACATTGGGACTTTTAAGAGAAAACAGAGTAGAAAGCATTGAGGAAATGTAATCTAAATCAAATTAGGCTCTCATATGCATCTTGATCTCCTAGATTCGTTTTGCTAGCTAATTGGATGGATCTCGTGTTAAGGT
Organism: Boesenbergia rotunda; assembly: GCA_024364735.1. NCBI lineage: Eukaryota > Viridiplantae > Streptophyta > Magnoliopsida > Zingiberales > Zingiberaceae > Boesenbergia > Boesenbergia rotunda. The sequence goes on from JAGFNQ010002659.1 coordinate 388,695, forward strand.
TGTTGAGCCCCCAAGGATATACATATATCTCTATAATAGCATGATGTTGTTCACTTTGGGATAAAACTTTTATGGCTTTGCTCTTGGGCTTTACTCAAGAGATCTCATACCAATGGAGATACTTTCCATTCTTTTAACCCATGATCTTTTTTCATTTTTAATCAATATGGGACTTTGATTGATCTCTAACAATCATCCCTTCAAACGAAGGACCACCATTGGTCCGAGTTCTCTCCGCAAGCATTCGGTCATCCTTTGACCTACTCCGGGCTTCTCGCGAGCATCCGCACCTGATCACTCTTGATCTACTTAAAGCCTCCCCACAACTTCATTCGATGACCCTCCCATATGACACCTGGTCTGAAACATGACTCTGATATCACTGTTGGGGCCCCAAGAATATATATATCTCCATAATAGCATGTAGGGTTGTGCATTCGGTCAAAACCGAACCGACCGAACCGAATAAATCGAAAATCGAATTAACCAATTTTTTTTGAAACCGATCGAATTTTCTACAAAAACCGAACTTACCGAACCGACAAAATTTCGGTTAATTCGGTTTTCGACCGAATTAATCAAAATTTTAAATTTAATTTGATTTTTAATTAAAATAACCAGATTTTATTTAATTAATTATATTTTTAAATAAAAAATAATTAAATTAATATTTTTATTTGGTTTATTCTGTCTAACCGAATTATAAAATTCAAAATCGAAATCGAACCGATTTAACCGAAACGATTTTTTTTAAAAAACCCGAAAACCGAATTAACCGAACCGAATTTCAAAATTCTGTCGGTTCGGTTCGGTTAATTCGGTTTTTTCGAATTTTTGCTCACCCCTAATAGCATGATGTTATCCATTTTGGGTCTAAGCCTTCGTGATTTTTTTCTTGAACTTTACCTAAAAGGTCTCATGCCAATGAAAATATTTTTCATCTTTTTAACTCATGATTTTTTTTTTCATTTCTAATTAATATGAGATTTTGATTTATCCCTAAGAAAGACAGCATCTAATTGCTGCCAGAAAATAACTGATCCCGGTTTTGTCAAATTCCCTTTTTCTCTCCTTTTCATTAACCCCTCACCTTGATATCGGCTTCTGTTACAATACATTAATCGATAATCAAACTCATTAATTAACAACCTCGCTTCCTACTTATCATCTCAAACTATTACATAATATTTCTGAAGCAAGCGAGCAGAGCTATCATTATATTGCAACTTAATTATAATAACACGCAGTACTCCCGTACTTATTTTGCATACATAGATAAGATAGTCACATTCAATATATATGACTAATCAAGCATGCACGTAGATAGATAGGCACACGACGCCTAACTGTATAATTAACTAGTAGAGATCCCCTTGATGTATGAGCCTCCCATAAACATCAACGATATTCACAGTAAGGTCGATGTTCCAGTGGTGAATGCCATAGTTCTTGAGCACGTCCATCTCCTTATTGCTGATGAAACCGTCGCGGTTGATGTCGGCGTTACTAGCCGCCTTCCAGCTCTCATAAAACACTGAAAAAAAGTCGCCACCTAGACCTTCACGGAGACCTTTCCGAAGCTCGCTGACGCTGATGCGCCCATCCCGGTTCCGGTCAATGATTGTCACAGTCACCGGCTTCGGCAGACCGCGGCCCATCCTCACCATTGTTTTGTCTCTTCTATGGATGATTCACCTGAACCCTCGAATTGGATTGATGAGCTTTGCAGGACGAAGGCCATCTATTTATAGCGATGTGAATGATTCATTACAAGGTCTGATTGTTCATCCTTATCTCAAGGTAGTGCATCTTTTGCAAGAAAGGTTACAATTATTCTCGGCGCAACATAAGTGGCTTAGTTTTCTCCCAGGAGAAAGTTGTTCTTCGAAGACGTCATTCAAAAGACGTCATTAATATTTCTCAAGGGAAAGAAAGAAAGAAACAATTAAAGACAAATATTCTTAGTCTGGATAAGCGATTTCCTTCTTTAATTTATTATTCCTTCTTTTTTTAATCCTCGTGTAACACGTAGGATAGAACTGGGAAAAAAGAAAACAAACTTTGCAAAAAGTAGAGTATAAAGGAAACACATCCCTAAAGCTATTGCTTCAGTCAAAGATGCATCAAGATAGTGCTGTATAAACTAATTTTCAGTAGTCTATAAAATTTTCTATGATAAATCTTATTTAGTTGTTCAATTGGGTTCCATAAAATTTCGATTGTTGATGATCAATGATAATTGTAGTCCAAACTTGAGGATTGTTTTAACCGACGAGCGTGAGTACTTTTGCCATTTATTTGATAGGTAGAATGTGAGATCTATTCAAAATTAATTGGATGATAAGATTTAGACACCTAATATAAAAAAAATTATGAATGAGTCTTTATAAAATTTGTATTCCGTGGACCTAGGAGCTTCTTCATCTTAATGACAATGAACATTTTTCCCTAGTTGCTTCTTCATCTATAGCCTCCGGGGTTATAATACAGTGGTAAGACGACTAGTTACTATCTCAGGCATTCACGGTTCGACCGCCCAATTTTCGTGAGACTCGGTCGGTAGTCTGATATTAGAAAAATCTCGTTAATCATTTTTTAAAAATATTTATGAATTAAATTAGATATGAAAATATTCTCAAGTTGCATATTACAAATACTAATTCAATTTATGAATAGCAGGAATTTTAAAGATGAAAAGATGTGATTGCTAAGAATATGTAGAATGGAATCAAACTGTATGGGCCTCGGGCATCAAATTATTGGAACACTTTTGGCATTCCCAATAAATATGCTTGACCCAGATGCTCAATAATGTCCACTTAAAAAGATGTGCTTGATCAACATACACATTATTCCTTGATGTGGTATGATAGTAAAACACTCAAAGATTTGGATCGTACTATTACCATAACAATTAAGTTTTATTCCATTATTAAATTTTATCCCTTACTACCTCATCATCCACATTTAAATAATTTTTTTATTTTATTATTACTAGCCAAGTCATTTTTACCTTCTTCTTGTTCATTTGATGTGTATATTTATCATACTTTTATATCGCTCAACTAAATCATTTATTAATTGTCTTAGTAGATATTCGTATCATTTTAAATACATCTTTAAAGTTTTTCCTCAATAGATGTGTTCCGGAAGGAATCGACGTCAACGGCCAGTCACCAGAGTTCAGCCCACGAGGATGATGACGAGAGAGGAAGAGCTCCCACCCTGCGAGATTAATACGAGCGTTAAGGGGAACACGCCAGAGGTTGTCCGGCGGAGCCCACTCCAAGCATCAAGTCAGTGCCTGAGTCTCTTAGAGAGAAGGAAATAAGGAAAAATATAAATCAGAATGAGCGTAACCTTGTACTTGGGGGTCGGAGTACCTTTTATACCTGAGACGACAGTCACACGTGCCCCCACATTCTTCTCCACGTCCTCTCAATTGTCGGTTACTGGATAATCCTTATAACGGTCCTCACAGCCATTAAATCTGGGTCATTGCAATAATTAAGGTTTTAATGGTCGTGTATTATGGGTCATGATTATCCCATAATAATTAGTGATGATTATCTACATATCCGAAGAAATGAGACAGTAACTTGAGGTCGAGTGATCCTTGAGCTCCGCTATCCCAAGGTGATCTCGGGGTCCTTTGGCCCGGTGGGGGTAGGGGGGGTCCCGGCCAGCGTTCACCTCCTCGAGGTGATCTCGGGGACCTGACCTTCCGAGGTGATCTCGAGCGAGTATCCTCCTGGATCGATCTCAAGAGTATGTCTACCCGAGGTGGTCTCGGGAATCCACCTTCCGAGGGGGTCTCGGGAGTCGAGGAAAGAGAATTGCCCAGCCTCGGTAGATCTTGTCACATAGCTTATTCAGTCCACATATCAGCCACGGGGTGTTCAACCCCATCAAGATGTAACCCTGACTTTCTCTTTAATGTTTGCATTTCTTATCCAGTCCATCCTCGTATGTACACACATCGATCTTAATATTCTCATCTCTACATCTCTCATCTTCAACCTAGTGCTCGAATTATATTTTAATATTCAGCTCCATATACCGTAGCATATTTAATTATCATTGTGAAAAATATTATTTTAAATTTTAAAAGTATTTTACGATCATATAAAACACCGGATGCTCACATCAATTCAACTATCATACTTTATTATATATAAGACATCTATTTCAATTCATCTGCCTTTTAAAAAAAAAATCTTAAATATTTAAATATTTCAGTTCCAAATAATTCATTATCTCATATTTTAATAATTATTTATTACATCTAATATTATTAAATTTAAATTTTATATATTTTATTTTTACTTGACTAAGGTTGATCTAAAACCTAGATTGACCAAGGGCTGATGTAAAATCTACGAATTTATCTTCACGGGCATAATACTGATTTCATATTAAATGATTTTTATAAGGACGACAAAAACCACTGCATAGGAGTCGACTACTGAAGAATGCGCTTCTATATAATTTACTCTTAGAATTGATAGAAAACTTTTATGATCAAATCAATGATCTTCACGATTAATAAATTTGTAAGAATGGGAGTTAATATAGAAAGAGAATTTTATTATCCCACACCTCTTACGTGGCATCTCTTATCCCACTTTTAAATTTTAAAAATAAAATATTAAATGATTTAACCACAAATTTAAAAAAACCGTACAAAAAATGTAGGTAATGGACAGTCGCACACAGTCGCGCATCACTTGTTACCGAGGAAAATTTTTAGCTACATATATATATATACACACACCAAAAAACACACAAAAAAGCTATCTTGTGGACTTCCGTTGCAGACTTGTGTGACATAGCTTTTTTTTTTTTAATTTTTTTAATTTATGATTATGTCATTTAAAATTTTATTTTTAAGATTTAAACATTTAAATAGAGCATTAAACATAAAATATTTCAAACCAAATAATAAACATTACGTGTACACGGGATGCCACGTAAAATTAGCAACATATCTAAATATATAAGGCTCCATTTGGTGAGGGATAATTCATCCTGTAATGTAATCAAGATTACATTACAAGTTAGATTTTGTTATTTGAAATAATTTTAAAATCGTAATGTAATGAAATCTCAATTACAAAAGTGTTTCAAGATTTATAATCTCAATTATAAAATTAAAACCATGTAATCAGATTACATTGTCTACCCTCTATTCCCGAAACCTATCGGCAGAACCCTCCGCGGCCATGGCCTCGCCGGTCGGCCGGTGGTCCTCGGTCTCCGGCCGGCCGACGGCGGTCGTCGGTCGCCAACCGTGGTCGTCGGTTGTCGTTGTCGGTCGTCAGCCGCCAATCTTTAATTAGATTACAGGATGGATTACCCCTCATCAAACGCAGCCATAATAGTTATCAAAGATTATATACAACTCATTATCAAATATAGTAATATAATTTAATTACATTACATTACATTATAAATTTGATTATATTACAAACTCGATTATATTATCCTTATCAAACGCAGCTTAATTTTCTGATCCTGCACAACCACTATAATTAAACCTGTTGATATCTAGTGTTAATTTTTTAATAAAAAATAGTGTGATTTACCGTTTAGGGTTTAATGTTTAAGATAAAAAAGTGATTTATTTTTTCAAAAAAATTAACACCATGTGTGTATGTTGAATTATCCATAGATCAATATACCGCTTAACAAATTAAATTATATATACCCGCATGGAAAGAATTAAAAATGGGAAGGAAACTGTATTATTAATATTTTGTATTTTTATTATTCGATGCGGTAAAAAAAATCTCCTGTCTAAGATAATTATTTTTTATTGGATATACAGGCCTTATTTAGAAAAATAATTTAAATGCCTTTTTATTAAAAAAAGAAAATTTCATTTTTTTTTGAAACCCTTTAACTCAAATATAAAATTATTTTTTAATATAAACAGTTTTAACCAATTAATTTTAAAGATAATCTGTTCAGTTCTTTAACCGTTTCTCATCGGTCATTAATATAAATTTAAAAAAACATATCTTGATGGGCGATCCACATTACGAATGATTCAAACATCGAACATATGATATACTCTATGAGAAATTCAAATCCTCATTGCATCGGAGTCAATCTATCTTTTACTATCACATCGTGCCCAGGGACTCGCATCGGAGTCAATCTATCTTTTACTATCACATCGTGCCCAGGGACTCAAATATGAAATTATTTTTTTAATTAGATGTCTAATTCTTACGAGCTAACTAATTTTGGAATAGACGATCCAATCCTTTATTCTGTCCACTAAGTAAATTAAAAAAGTGCAACGACTCTTGACATGGCAACCCAATATTACTGACGCTGCGTTTAGTAAGGGATAATGTAATCGAGTTTGTAATGTAATCAAGTTTGTAATATAATCAAGATTACATTACTATGTTTGATAACGAGTTGTATGTAATCTTTGATGACCATAGGCTGCGTTTAGTGAAGGATAATCTATTCTGTAATGTAATCAAAGATTGGTGGCTGACGACCGACAACGATGACCGACGATCATGGTTGGCGACCGCCGTCGGTCGATCGGCAACCGGCGGCGGCCGCCGGTCGAGCGGCGACCGGCGACCGGCGAACGGTCGGCCGGCCGGCGGCCGCCCGTCGCCCAGCCGACAACTTTACAAGCTGTAATGTAATCGGATTACATTGTTTTTATTTTGTAATCGAGATTACAAATCTTGAGCCACTTTTGTAATCGAGATTCTATTACATTACAATTTTAAAATTATTCCAAACAAAGGAATCCAACTTGTAATGTAATCTTGATTAGGATGGATTACCCCCTACCAAACGTAACCTAATAGTTCAATCATCATAGGTGTGTCCTACATGAGAATTGAAGCATGATTACTTGGAAATGTTTCTTGCCCTTTGCTACCACATCAAGCCTAGGAAACTCAAATATGGTATATTTTTATTTTTTTTAGCTAGTACTAGGTATAAAACCCTTCGGATAGGCTAATTCTAGGGATAATTGACCCAACGAAAGTTTTCCATCGGTTATCAGGATAAATCAAAAAGCGTTCATAAGGAATGATCCAATAGCTCAATTTCTAGATTTGTTGATCCGGGTTCGAGACAGTGCATTTTTTGGAAGTCATAATTTTTTAGTCGAGACTCAAAATAAAGCTCTGTCGGTGGACACATATGTAAAATTCAAATATCTACATTTGTTATTAGGAAACTTATAACCGCCAAGTTTTAGGTCAAAAATCTACTAATTAGGCCATTAACCGAGTCTCCGAACATATTTTTACTATTTTGGGGAATTTTCATCGTCATGGTATTTAAAATATTTTTGATATTTCTGGTATATATAGTGTTAGTGCAGTTTGCACTAACGATCAAATTCAGATTTTGATGAACGACAAATAGGATAAAGTTAGGGTTGTGCTTATCTAACCTTGTTACTAATTAAGTGTGTAGGATTGAAAAGCTTAGACCTTAACACCGGAGCGAAGTCCAGGATGGTGGAGTCCTAGAAAATGTCTAAGGTGGTGGAGTCTTGGCAAAAAGTCCAGTTGGGTCCGAGGGGCTGACTATTGGCCGAAGTCTAGAGTCGATGAGTCCTAAAAAAGTCCAAGTTGGTGGGGACTTGATAAAAGTCCTAGTGGGTTAAAGAGTTGAATAAATCTATGCAACATAAGTGAGGTAAGACACTGGAGGAACAAATTCCGGTGAGGACGAGTTCCAGTTGGCACTTTAGGCACGATCTAACTTAGAACTATTTCGGATCTCTAAGTTGAGGTCTTTAACTAGATCCTGGTCTTTGGAAGACATTATCTATTTAGTACTCAAGTCATTTAGTCTATATTGTATATTTACTAACCTTGTTTTGCAGGGTATACTTATTTTTTGGACTAACATGGTTTTCCAGGGTTTTTTTCCAAAAATTCTTTTGGATGAACAATGCTCGAGGCATCTCAGTTGGACTGGAGACACCTCAGGTGGTTGAGGGCGGCTCCGTATAGTCTGCGCTGAAGATGAGAACTCAGCGAGCTGAGACGCCTCAATTTAGATCTGAGGCACCTCAATGAGGAACTGAGACGCTTCACTAAAGATCTGAGGTGGTTTTCAAAGGATAAGCAGCGAGAGCAGCGACTTCGGATCGAGATCAGATCTACCTGATCTGAGGCATCTCAGTTGGGAACTGAGGCACCTTAGATACCTTTTATGAGGGTGTTTATAAGGGTGTCTTGCCGAGAGCTCAAGACAAGCATTCTCTCTACTTTACTTTCAAGCTTACACGCTCATCCTGCTACTTCCTCTTTTTCCTGCTGCGGCCCCACTTCGACACGACTATGTTCAACCGCTGCCGAAAGATCAACAACAACATACGAGTCGACTGGAATTCTATATATGTGTTGGGTAACGTTGTTATTCTTGGGAATTTAATCCTTCAATAATTCCGAATATATCTCCTCGGTATTTGACTTAGTCGATTCACGACCGTCGGATCTTCCGGGAGGTTGCTTTCGGAGGAAGCAAACTGATTGGTATTTCACGTCGAGGCTAGTGTTCGACACTATCTCCGTAAAACGATATTGCTCCGCTACAGGTGCTCACGGATAGCAGCAATTCGTTCCCAAGATACAACGACGTCGTCTCGGAATAGTAGCACTTCAAATTCCGAGACCGGCGAACCTTTCGTAGGCTTCTCGGACTCTCGATGCAAAAGAGGTAGGAGTGCAAATGCTTATAGATTGCAATGCTTGAATGAATGAAATGATCTAGTGGAGGGATCTATTTATACTGAGTGAAGAGGTAAGTACCCTTTGGTTCGGACAAATCTGGACCGTTAATAATGAAAGGGTATAACCCTTTAAAGGTCATTTAATCTCGTCCATTGATCTGAAGAGTTATAACTCTTCAGATCCATCTTGATCTCGGTCGTCAGATTAGATCAGTTAATCCGACGCCTTAGATCCATTCTCCCTCTTCACATTCAGATCTTTGATCTGACGCTCCAGATCGCACCATCTTGCGATCTGTCCAGATCCTTGATCCGACGGCCACCATTGAGCGTATCTTGAACAATTAATTTCTCATTCACCCTTAATCGGTTTTGAGCAAATAAATAGTCCAGATTTATCTACGCGAAACGTAGATTTCGATTTTGAAGTCAAACTTGACTTTCAACGATCGATGGCATCAAAATCGTATCCAACAATCCCCCACATGAATGAAATTAATGCATGTATTGTATGTATGCATGCTGACACTTTACAAGAGTCCAATCGATAAGTCAATGCATCGGGAAAGGTAGCTTGTGGCTTTGAACCTTCCGTAGTGGAATGCTATCGAGCATACTAGGCTGCGCAGTGAACGTGATGTCTTGAACTGCTCAGCTGTTGGTGTATACTAAGACAATAACACCCACACAGAGACTCATCTCACCTACTTTTAGTTCTCATGGGTTGGTTTCGTTTCGGCCATGGACACCATCTTGGATTCATGAGTGTTTCATTGAAGCGACCTGTCTTCACACTCACATAGGTGACACTTCTATCAAGAGTATCCTACTATACTCCACCTTGTAAAGGTATAGAAGTCATTAAAAGCATATGCTTAACCTCACTACATGTGATAGGACAGCACCAATTCATCCTAGGTTTGGGATAGAGATAACACATCTCTTGTGCTGTTACACAACTTCTGTAACTTCGTTGTCCCATTGAACCAAGATCTTGGGATCTCCAGTCAACAAGGTTGGGTTACCGCTACAGCCGTTTTTAGTTGTAGATTTTTAATCTCATTCCTCTTGATGAGCAGTATACTTGATCTCGATTTAGCCCCTTCGTAAGGGGATCTGCCAAATTATCTTTAGATTTGACATAATCGATTGCAATCACTCCATTCGAGATCAACTGCCTAATGGTATTATGTCGACGGCGTATATGTCGTGACTTACCATTGTACATGCTACTTTGTGCCCTTCCAATCGCCGATTGACTATCACAGTGGATAAGTACGGCGGGCACAGGTTTCATCCAGCTCGGAATATCTTCCAAGAAGTTCCGCAGCCATTCAGCTTCTTCAGCTGCTTTGTCAAGTGCTATAAACTCGAATTCCATAGTAGACCGAGCAATGCACGTCTGCTTAGTGGATTTCCAAGACACCGCTCCCCCACCGATCGTGAATATATATCCACTAGTGGATTTGGAGTCTTTTGTATCCGATATCCAATTAGCATCACCATATCCCTCTAAGACAGCGGGATACTTTCCATAATGTAATCCGTAGTTCATAGTATATTTCAAATATCTAAGAACTCGCATTAATGCTTTCCAATGACTGTCGTTTGGATTACTCGTGAAACGACTCAATTTGTTGACCACACAGGCAATATCCGGGCGAGTGCAGTTTGTGAGATATATCAAACTGCCTATTATCTGAGAATATTCCAATTGTGATATGGGCTCACCATGGTTTTTTGCTAAGTGTTGACTTAGATCCATTGGCGTTTTGACAGTAGAGAGGTCGTATGCATTGAACCTTTTCAATATTGACTCTACATAATGGGATTGTTTTAAAACTATCCCATCGGATGTCTTGAGAATTTTAATTCCCAATATGACATCTGCTAGACCCATACCTTTCATGTCGAAATTCCTGGTCAACATTTTCTTAGTATTCATGATTATATCATGATTACTTCCCATTATAAGCATATCGTCTACGTATAGACAGACGATTACATAGCTTTCAGGTGTGCTTTTGACATAAATGCATTTGTCACATTCATTTATTTTGAATTCGTTTGACAGCATTATTTTGTCAAATTTTTCGTGCCACTGTTTGGGCGCTTGTTTAAGTCCGTACAACGACTTAACAAGTCGACACACCTTGTCTTCTTTTCCCGGAGCTACGAACCCCTCGGGTTGCTCCATATAGATTTCTTCTTCCAATTCACCATTTAAGAATGCAGTCTTAACATCCATTTGGTGTATTTCAAGGTCATACAGTGCTGTTATAGCTATCAGCACTCGTATGGACGTAATCGTTGTCACCGGTGAGTAGGTATCGAAGTAATCTAAGCCTTCCTTTTGCTTGTACCCTTTGGCTACAAGTCTGGCCTTATACTTGTCAACCGATCCATCAGCTTTATACTTGCGTTTTAGTATCCACTTACAACCTAATGGTTTAGTACCAGAAGGAAGGTCTACTAATTCCCAAGTATGATTATTCATGATGGACTCGATTTCACTATTGACTGCTTCTTTCCACAATGGGGCATCGGGACCAGAGAGAGCTTCACTTAATGTTCTTAGCTCCATTTCCGACATAAAAGTCATGAAATCCGGCCCGAACGATTTCTCAACTCTAGCCCGTTTGCTCCGTCGTGGCTCTTCGATTTGATCGTCAATAGTCCTTTTATGACAACTAAGTTCTGGAATGTTATCTTCGTTTGGACTTTCGTTGTCATCACTTTGAACGTTTCCCTTTTTATTTGGGAACACGTCTTCAAAGAATATTGCATTCCGAGATTCAATGGTTGTACCCACATGAATATCAGGAATGTCTGACTTATGAACTATGAAGCGATATGCACTACTGTTTTGGGCATATCCGACAAATATCGCATCGAACATTTTAGGTCCGATCTTTACTTGCTTTGGCTTAGGTACTTCAACCTTTGCTAAGCACCCCCACACTTTCAAGTATTTGTATGACGGCTCGCGGCCTTTCCATAGTTCATATGGCGTTTTGTCATTTTTCTTGTGAGGGATTTTATTGAGAATGTGGTTTGCTGATAATATAGCTTCCCCCCACAAGTTCTGGGGTAAGCCTGAATTTATTAGCAAAGCATTCATCATTTCTTTCAGTGTTCGATTTTTACGTTCTGCAACACCATTCGATTGAGGTGAGTAAGGTGCCGTTGTTTAATGAATAATGCCAGATTCTGAACAGAATTCTTCAAACGGTGCACCATATTCTCCACCTCTATCGCTACGAATTATTTTAATTCGTTTTTCAAGTTGATTCTCAACTTCTGTTTTGTAGGTCCAGCTTTGACAAGTGTCGATCCAGAAACTAAGTTCTTTCTGATGTCGGGAACATGGAGCACATAAATGAGAGTTAGCTCCGTCCCAGACGTCATTTTTAGAACAACTGTCCCGAGTCCAACAATTGAGGACGTCGTGGAATTGCCCATATAGAGCTTTCTTCCACTTATCGGGGTATACTTGGAGAACAGCGCTTTGTCGGAACAGACGTGGCGGGTTGCTCTAGTATCGATCCATCACTGCTTCGGGTTGTCCACCAAATTGGCTTCGAACACGACCGCAGTGAGATCCAGAGTGCTGAGATCTATGTCAGCGGCGGTTACGACTTGGTTCGCAACATTCTTCTGGCTCTTGGTTGTCTTCTTTGGGCATCTGCAGTCTTTAGACATGTGTCCATTTTTTCCACAGTTGTAGCAGGAGCCCTTGAACTTCTTGCCTTGAGCCTTCTGTTTGGTTTGCTTCGGCTTTTTGGCTTTTGGTTCTGCCAGGTTGGATATGTCTTCGATTGTCCGCTTCGTTCCTTTAGGGTTGGATAATTTCCGATTATCCTCCTCTATTCGCAGCTTCAAGATAAGGTCTTCAAGTCCCATCTCCTTCTGCTTGTGCTTTAGGTAATTCTTGAAATCTGTCCATGACGGAGGGAGCTTCTCGATTACCGCAGCTACTTTGAACGACTCGTTCAATGGCATGCCTTCGGCGTCCAGATTATGCATTATCAGTTGCATATCTTGGACTTGAGACGTGACGCTCTTGGAATCCACCATTTTGAAATCCAAAAACCGGCCGACGATGAATTTCTTCAGTCCGGCGTTCTCGGTTTTGTACTTCTTCTCTAGTGATTCCCACAGAGATTTGGCCGTCTCGATCATGCAATATATGTTGTATAGCGCGTTGTCCAGCGCGTTCAGAACGTAATTGCGGCACAGGAAGTCACCATGAGACCACGCATCGCGAGCAGCGTTACTACCGGAATTGTCTTCCGTAGCGGCTGGCGGGTCTTCACGCAGAAACCGTACAAGGTTTAGCGTGGTTAAGTAGAACAACATCTTCTGCTGCCATCTTTTGAAGTCGGCTCCGTTCGACTTCTCGGCGTGAAGGACGACGGCGGTTGGTACATCGTTGACTCTGGCCATATCAGTTTGCTGAATAACTTTATTGTAGAGCGGATTCTCTCAACTTGGTGTGGTGGTGTAGTTGGTTACCACATCAAGTAACATATAAGAGGTCTCCAGTTCGAGTCCTCTTGACGTTAATTATTTTATAATAATTGCACAAATATCGTTTTACGATTCTTGGGAATTTAATCCTTCAATAATTCCGAATATATCTCCTCGGTATTTGACTTAGTCGATTCACGACCGTCGGAACTTCCGGGAGGTTGCTTTCGGAGGAAGCAAACTGATTGGTATTTCACGTCGAGGCTAGTGTTTGACATTATCTCCATAAAACGATATTGCTCCGCTACAGGTGCTCACGGATAGCAGCAATTCGTTCCCAAGATACAACGACGTCGTCTCGGAATAGTAGCACTTCAAATTCCGAGACCGGCGAACCTTTCGTAGGCTTCTCGGACTCTCGATGCAGAAGAGGTAGGAGTGCAAATGCTTATAGATTGCAATGCTTGAATGAATGAAATGATCTAGTGGAGGGATCTATTTATACTGAGTGAAGAGGTAAGTACCCTTTGGTTCGGACAAATCTGGACCGTTAATAATGAAAGGGTGTAACCCTTTAAAGGTCATTTAATCTCGTCCATTGATCTGAAGAGTTATAACTCTTCAGATCCATCTTGATCTCGGTCGTCAGATTAGAACAGTTAATCCGACGCCTTAGATCCATTCTCCCTCTTCACATTCAGATCTTTGATCTGACGCTCCAGATCGCACCATCTTGCGATCTGTCCAGATCCTTGATCCGACGGCCACCATTGAGCGTATCTTGAACAATTAATTTCTCATTCACCCTTAATCGGTTTTGAGCAAATAAATAGTCCAGATTTATCTACGCGAAACGTAGATTTCGATTTTGAAGTCAAACTTGACTTTTAACGATCGATGGCATCAAAATCGTATCCAACAGTTATTTACTTATACTTAAATTATAGCAAGTAGGAAGTGTAGGGTTGTTACACTTCCTGTTCATCTTTTTGTACTCGATCACTCTACCAGAAATTTATCTGTAGAGGATATTAGTGGATTACCCGTCAGAAAGGTCCAAAAGATCTCGGCCTTGCAGTAGGAGTCGACGAAGACTCCGAAACAAGTAAAATCAATCTATGTTCTTGTATTTCTTTTTCGCCATTTTCCGCTGCGCACTCACGCTTTGATTAATTCAAAAAAGTGAAACGTTTTTAAAGACGCGTGATTCATCCCCTCCCCTTTTGACGTTCAACAGTCCTACTTATAGGTTAAGATTTGTTTATATTAACGTGATGTTTTGTTTTTCTTTTTATGATAAGATTTCTTTTCCTTTTAGAATTGATATGAGAATTTATTTATTTTTCTTCGGGTCTTAGGATATGAGGTAATGTCATGTTTCATGTTTGGAATATAATTGTTTTTATTAATGCTATTTTAACCGTAATCTTTTTCTTGGGATGTGGCATTTTTTCTATTTTTGATATTTTTCTTTCAAATCAACCGATTATAGAAGGTTCGTTTCTGATATTTTCATAAATGAATGAACGAATTTGGTAGTCACTTTTAATATTCATACACGAATTAATAAAATTAATAATTATCAACGGTATCATTTGTGAAAATATCCTATAGTCCGTTGCACATGGCCTCGAATATGAAATTATTGAAGTAAGAATAAGATGACGAATTAAAATCATGATCTGCTCGCTGGGCACGAATCTGATCCGAGCAAATAGAAAGGACTGCACTCAAGTTGCCGGCCTAATTACCGAAGACTTACGCTTTTTCAGCGTGAGTCTCTTCAATTGGCCTTCCATCCACAAATATTCTGTGATGCCTCAGCAATTTACTGAGCCAATTATGTAAGTTCACTAAATATTCAGTGCTCAGTATCCAACGTTAGTATTGCCTGAAATGCTGTCCGAAATCATCAGTGATAAGATAGAGATATAATTAAACACGTTCATGCTCATCGTAAATTTGGTGCATTGGATTCCTCTTTGGGTGCTTATTTATGTTATTTAGGATCGCGGCATGAAGAAATTGTCGTTGTACTTCAAATGTTGTTGGCTTAAAAAAACTATTAATAAGGTTGTATAACGTCGAACCTCATATGATCGATCGATCCCATGAAAATTTTCCACGGGTAAAAAAAAATGACTTCAATCGTTGATCAAGGTCCCTCTGTGTTAGAACTCACAGGTAGGGTTAAAGCTGACAACCCGGCTGGGCCTCAACAAGTGGGCTTGGACTGCTGGGCTGGTGCTGTCGTAGGGCTCATGAGAAACATACGTCAGGAAGAGTGAGATTAATTAAGCTCCTAATTATTATATAAAATATATAATTATATTTTATATGTTTCTTAGTTGAATACTCTAGTCTTTGTCACAAGATATTAATTTTTTGAAAGAGCAAGGATAGAGAGAGTAAAAATTAAGAGTAAAAAGTATAATGAATGATGTGGTATGACGTAACATTTTACATGCACACGTCCGATTATCGCTTGGACACTATCGACGGCCTTCGGCTGCCGTCCCGAATCAAACTATACCCTGGGGGGCACGATGAATCCATCAGTGATCACTGCATACGTCGTGCCACGTCATTCACTATGTTTTTCATTCTCTCTATCATTTTTCTTTTTCAAAATAGTTGTTGATTAGATTTTCATCATAAACTAGATTTCTCATCAGAATAAATTCTCTCTCCTTACTATCGTTATACATAGTTATATGTTAGGATCGTATGTAGGGGTGTCAAAAATCAACACGACCCGACGACCCAACCCGAATCGACCCGAAAAAAATCGGGTTCAGGTTGAAAATTTTCGGGTTCGGGTCGGGTTCGGGTTGGAGGATTTCGGGTTGAAAATTTCCGGGTCGGGTTCGGGTTCGGGTTGACCCGAATTTAATGTTTAGTGATTTTTTAGGGTTAAATCAAATTTTATTTGAAAATTAAGATATTTTATGTATATTAATATCAATATTAGTATGATCATGATGGAGTATTGAAATAAAAGTGAAGAATTATAGGAAAATAGCGAAAAAAGACGTTTTGAATCGGTTTTTTCGAGTTATTCGGGTTGGGTCCAGGTTGATCGGGTTGGTTGGGTTCGGGTTCGGGTTTGGGTGTTTCGGGTTGAGTTCGGGTTCGGGTCGGGAGTTAAAAAATTTTTTTTCCAACCCTACTGGACCCATCCGAATTGACACCCCTAGGGAGGAAGGAGTATATCATGTATATCTTAAAAAAAATATTCGTCATTTTCGATAATCAGTCTGCAGTGAAAATTCAAGAAAAAAAATGATGAACCAGGCAGCAGACAAATTGAACCTGGGATGACCGGCCCGACCCCATGAAAGTTTCCCACCGGTCACCAGGGTAAATCGGGAAGCGCTCGCGGTGAACAATCTAGAAGTCCAGCGTCCCAGGGTTCGCGCCCCATTTGGAGGAAAATTTTTTGCAAAATGCACCGTAGCTGGGGATCGAACCGCGAATGCCTGGGTTAACAACTAGTTACCCTACCGCTGCAAAAAAAAAAAAAAAAAAAAAAAAAAAAAAAAAAAAAAAAAAAAAAAAAAAAAAAAAAAAAAAAAAAAAAAAAAAAAAAAAAAAAAAAAAAAAAAAAAAAAAAAAAAAAAAAAAAAAAAAAAAAAAAAAAAAAAAAAAAAAAAAAAAAAAAAAAAAAAAAAAAAAAAAAAAAAAAAAAAAAAAAAAAAAAAAAAAAAAAAAAAAAAAAAAAAAAAAAAAAAAAAAAAAAAAAAAAAAAAAAAAAAAAAAAAAAAAAAAAAAAAAATAGCCCGGCTAAGTAAAACAAGAGAACTAAGAAGAAGTGGTAAATACAAAAACATCAAAATTTATTTAGTTTAAAATCTTCAACGACTCTTACTCCAAGACCTAAGTCCGTTGGATCTATCAATAGATAATCCACTAATCTCTATACCGATAAATCCCAGATAGAGTAGTCGAATATAAGCGAAGAACAGAAAAGTGTAACAACCTTACACTTCCCTCTTACAGTATTAAAATAAGTACAATAAATGAAAATATTACCAACACTTGAAAAAATAGAATGATCGAACTCGTGTGTCGGTGTTGGTCTTCTAGTAGCGGTCAGTCGTAGATAAGTAGTAATAGGACTGCAGCATGAAGGCAAAGTCGTAGAAGATTTGGAGTAGCTTTTTTAATTGTCGTTTTGGAAAGCAGCTCGAAGAGTCCTTGTATAAGACATTGAGGACGCCTTAGTTTTCAATTAGGATGCCTCCAATCTGAAAATCTGATCCTTACTTAGTCTTTGTAGCTTATCCAACTTAGGAGGCCCTCAATCCAACATGAGGTGCCTCCATGGTCTCATCTTATCCTCGCTATGTAAACCCTTCCTCTCCTTCTCCCCACATCGAATGAACTCTCCTCTCCTTTTCGCAAACCAATGCCGACACATCCTCCTCATCACGCAAGTAGAAATCCAGCCTTGCGATTTCTCCTCTTCGCAACTGCCTATCGCCGGCCTCTCCTCGTCGCCCGATCTCGTTGCATCTTCCCTTCCTCGCTGCGGGCAAGCCAACGCCTCGCTCGACGACATCTCCATGCGAAGCCGACGTCCAACGCCTAGCTTCCTCTTCTTTTCTTCTTCTTTTTCCGTTGTTGTGCGCCAGGCAAAGGTAAGGATACTTTTTGTTGGCCCTTGTTGGTGTTTATGAGTTTTGGGTGATTTCGATTTGATCTCGCAATGGATCAGAGGTGGGAATCGATTTCTGTTGTGAATTGGGAGTAATTTAGATGAATACTATGATAATTTCGATCTTGGATGAAATTGTGTGAAAATCCTATGACTTGGCTATTGTGTCGTGGGAAGCAAAAATAGTTTGCTGCAGCACCAATAAATTTGATAACTGCTACAAAGCATGTTTGATCCAAAATCAACTTCCTCAACATCTAACATCTCGATCGCAATTAGATTCTCAGTGTACGACAAGGTTCTCTTTGTCTATCCAACAAGCTAGGATAGCTTATCTAGGTTAAGTCGTGCACATTACTTTTGTTCATATGAGATCATTTAGTGTTTTAATATATATCAATTTACTAATTCAGGTTTCATGTTTGGCTATGTTTAGATTTTTTTATTTTAACATTAAGTATTGTATAGATTTTGGGCAGCCCTAGGTACTGTGTCCACCATATGATACATGTCGTGAGTTTGATTATCGAATCCTATTTAAGAGGGGCTTTTTGGTTAGGCTTAGGTTAAATCTAAGTGGAACCTAATCTCGATAGCTTTAGCTAATCATTTAATTAGGATTAGTTAAATGATTACTTTTATGTTTATAGTTAATATGTCCTTGCTACATGACACTGATTTACTTGTTACGGATATTCTGACGGGAGGTTCTCTTCATTTACAAGCACTTACTTGGAGACGGATACCTTCTAACTTATCTTTGTAGATATTGTCAGGTTTTTATGCATGATTTCTTTTATGGATAGTAGTGAAATTTATGTTTATCTATGTTTTATTTATCCTATTTGATATTTACTGTTTGATCTTTTGGCATACTCAAAGTTTATTTTTAATACAGTCTCTATGTTTGATACTCTTATTGATACTTAGTATTATTACATACTTAGTAGGTTATTTGTAGGTCATGATTTATATTTCAAACATGTACATGTCATATTGAGTTTTGCTTGATGGATATTGCGTGTGTTAGCGTCATGCACCATCTTTGCATTATTGCATAACTAACGACCTTTGGCTCTCTTGTGGTTGAGACGGGTCGTCAATCATATCAGGATCTGCACATACTGTCACTCATGGGTTAGTGGTACTATTAGTATGGTGTGTGCAGTTGCCCTGTTAAGGCTCCGTTCGGCTGCTCATGAATAGTGGTAATCGCAGCGTGGTAACAGACATAGATTCCTTCTCTTTCCCGTGATATGAGGAGATGAGAGCGGTGCTCCCTCATATGATTTGGGGTAGAATGGGTGTGTCCTCCATCATCATCCTGTCCACTTGGTGACTCAGGAGCAATGACGGCAGAGTGTGTATAGTTGTCATATACCTACTCGACCTCACCTATGACCGGTGATGATGGCTGACTGGCGTCAGGGGTGACCATGTCATTGCATCATGTGCACGACTGCATGGATTACATTTGTTTGTATTTGTTGTATTTGTTTGAGCTATAATTGCTGCATTTTGATGACATGCATATACAGAAGATATTTTATTTGCTTATGGTCTGGTGATCATTCAGGTTCGGAGATTTATGACCTTCATACTCCGGAGGTAAGTTTGATATGTGAATGTACTTGCATGTAGTATACCGATCATATATTTTGATTTTTCCTATGAGATTGTATCTGCTTACTTCTGTACTGCTGTTGTATGACCTTTTTATAACCATATATATTTATCTATTTATATACCTGTGGAGTTCCTATGAACTCACAATCGTTTGCTTGTTTTAACTTTTTCATGATGGCACCGTTAGGAGAGCCCAACAGCTAGTCCCGCTTACCTTGTAATGGTTTCGTTGGCTCTATATTGTCCTTTGGTTATGGTTGGGATATACTTTTATTTTATATATATACTTTGTGGCCTTATTGTGCATATTATGAATTTATGTATTTGCGTTGTCGGTTTATCCGGAGGGCATTTTAGAGTTTTTGTGTGGATTTGTAATGACCGCATTGATACACATTTTTGTTAGTAGCAGTGGATATTTATTTTCCTTTAATTACTCTTTAGTTACTATATGTTTGGATGAGAAATGTCTGGAGGCCATGAAGGTCATATTATGTATGTATAAAGATTCATATTATCGATGGTACAGGAAAGATGTTGTCCGATTTTTATCGGACATACAATTCCTCGGGGCATGACACGTTGTCTTCTGTGCTAAGGCGCCTTCAGCCTATTCAAGGTGCCCTCGGTCTGATCTGAGGCGCCTCCAGTCAGCGTCTCGGACACTGTTCATTTGAGTCTCATTTTTGCAATTTCAACCCTACAAAATATGTTAGTCCAAAAATACAATGTATCCTGCACAATAAAGTTAGCACAAATATAAAATAGGTTAACATAAATTTAGTATTAATTAGTTTCTGTCTTCCCAAGATCATGATCTAATCAAGGCCTCAGCTTAAAGCTTCAAAATTGTTCTAAGTTGGACCGTATCTAAAGTTCCACCGAAGACTCGTCCTCATCGAATTTTGGTCCTCCAGTGATTTACTTTACTTACCATTACATATCTACTTATCTTCTTAACCTACTGGGTCTTCAACCAACTATTAGGTACCGCGGACCCAGTTGGACTCCATGTCAGGTCTCCACCAACCTAGACTTCAACTAGTTGTCAGACCTCGTGAACTCAACTGGACTTCCTATTAAGATTTAACCACTCTGAACTTTAGTTTGATATTAGATCCTAAGTTTTTTAATCATGTGCATGCACTTGGTAACAAAGTTAAATACAATTTTATCTAATTTTAATCAGTTTATCCTATATGAAAACTTGAGTTTTAGTGATAGTGTAAACGGTACGAACATTATAAACTCCCAATTTTATTAATTTTTTAACTGAATAAATAACTATTATATATATAAATATTACTATGTTATTTAAGGGCTATAATGCTTGATGAATGTTTTTAAAGTCATAATCTAATTTATAAATTTATTTGCCCTTTAAAATCCTTTAAAAAGGTGAGAGTTGATTTATCAATATAAGTAAAAGTAATAATAATAAATTTTATAGTTTAGAAACTCAAAAATAAAAAAAATATAGTAAGTTTTTCTTTTACTTGGTAAATATATAGAGATTCGAATCTTTTTATGTACATCACATAGCGTAACGCTCGGCCAGTTGACCAAGTGAAGAACAAAGAATACCGCCTATACGTCAAGCTTGCGACGGCGGGAAGGAGGTGGAGGAAGACCCACCGTCGAGGGCGGCAACCGACCTACCTCCCCTCGAGCTCTCATCCTCCTCAACTCCCCTTCTCCTCGCCGAATGAGCCGGCAAACTCTCTGATAGGGACCTCAATAAGACCGATGGCCATTGGTTTCTCTCCGCCATGACGAACAGGTAGACGTCCATATCCGGCGTCGGCGTACGGACTGTCATCGAATGATTGGTCGAGTGCGACCGAGAGAACCACGTCGGAGGCCTCCTCCCGGACCTCGACCTCGCCTCGTGCCTCTGCCTTTCAAGACGCCCGAGCTCGACAGCCTCCTCTGCTTCGCCCACCACGATCGCCAAGTGATTCTGCGACGAGCCGGCGGTCGTCGTCTCGGCAGGAAGCTGGGCGAGGTTATCGCGGCAGACGGGGCAGGTGACGTGGGAGGCGAGCCAGGCGGTGATGCAATCCTCGTGGAACAGGTGCCAGCATCTCGGGAGGAGGCGCACCAGCTCGTCGTCGTCCACGAACTCGCTGAGGCACACTGCGCAATCCATAGGGAGCGAGCCTCCCTTCATTCCCTTCGCCTCCGCGTAGCTCACAATCGGCAGCTTCTCCATGTCCTCCGGGCTCAGCCCCAGCCCCAGCCCCAGCGCCCTCGACAGCGACTGGCCGCCGTCCCCTCCCGCACCGCCGCGGAGAAAGGTGCTAGCGAAGTCGTCTCCACCGCTGCACCGACGGACGTAGATGGCGAAGAGGGCGAATAAGAAGAAAGTGGCTGCTATGACGACAAGGACCACGGCAAACGTCGGGCTGAACCGTCCGTAGTTGTAGCGATAGTTGTCATTGCGGTTGTCGGAGGCGACCTGGGCGTCGGAGCACCGGACATTGAGGAGGAGCAAGAAAACCAAGGCCACCATTCCGGCGGCCATCGATAGGGAAGTTGTGTAAGTGAAGCGTGAGGCGGTTGTTAACTTATAACAACCATCAAATTTGGAAGTTGGCTTTTATCCAGCATTTTCATTGATCTATTATATACGAGGATATAAATTATAGAGATTATTAATTTAAATAATAATAAATATATAAGAGAGGACAGATATTTATTTTGTAAAATTTAATTTAAAATTTTATGATAGTAATACTAGCAATAAGACATTTAATGATCTACCCAATGCTTCATCTTCCCATTTACTGGAGAAATCAGTTGGGCTCCATCTAGTTGGTCAACGATTTGAGCCTTCTGGCCGAAGTGTAAAAAGAAGGGTGAGACAAAAAGGTCGGTGGTTCCGGCATGGTTACGGTACGATTCTAGTAATTCTAGATTCGAAGAGGTATCGTTGAACTTAAACGGTTTCCGCCAACGCCGGGTTTGACGGGGATATCACCGGATCATGGCTTTATACGGTCGGAAAATTAATGTTCTTGAATTAAATACTGGATTTTATTAAATGCAAGATTGAGATGAAAAGAAAAATTCGGTGCCATCAATATTTAATCGTAATCCTTTTCCTTTAAAATTAATTGTTCCGTTGAACAAGGTGTTCTTGAAGTTACGAGCTTGGCGCCAACGGGGAAAGCGTGAGAACTGAGTTGAAGTATCGTCCTTGCCAAGATCGTATAATTATTTTTCTAATCAAATCTTCATAAGTGAATCCGCCGATTCAAACTTCAAACCACAATTGATTTCTTTTAAGGAAAAGAAAATAAGGAGACATCTAAGTTTACACGTGATCATAAAAGTTAAGATCACATGTGTTCTTTAAAATATTCATAATTGGGCAAACTAGTAGTGAATGAAAATTAATTTTAGTTGACTAATCAATCCATTGAAAGGCATCATTTACTTTAGAATGATTGACCATCAAATGAAATTGTGCACTCTTAATATCCCTTAAATTTATCCATATTTATTTTATTTTATTTTGAATTATATATGTTCCGAAAGTGAACAATGGGGATGACGAATCACCGAAGCGTAGCCCACGGCGACGACGACCGGGAGAAGATGTCGACTCCTGCGAGATCAACACGAGTGTAAAAGGGATGTACCAGAAGATGTTCCGGTAGAGCTCTCTCCGACGCTCAAGTCAGAACTCCTTCGTTTATGGGAAAAAAGAGGAATCAAAGTACTATAATTCTAGTAAACTTACCCCCTTTACCTGGGTGCTGAGACATCTTATATACCTGATGTCTTCCTCTCACGTGCCCCCACATTCTCCTTCACATTCCTTAATCATCGGTTACTCGACAGCTGTTCTCTTCTAGTAATGACCACTGTGGCTATTAAGACCCTAATTACCATGCGCTGCCAACAATAATTACCTGATGTATTTCCTATTCTGGAGGGAGAAGAGGATACTTGAAGCCGGGCTTTCTTATCCCTACGCTGATATTTGGGCTCCACTCTCCTGAGTCAGTCTCGGGGTTTTATCTCCTGGGTTGACCTCGAGGGTCTTCTTCCAATCTCCCTATATAGTCTCGGGAGACCAATTCCCGATCTGACCTCGGGCACCTCTTCCATTCTCCCGGGATAGCCTCGGGAGCCCAATTCCCGGTCTGACCTGGGGAACTAGTGTGGTGGGCCCTGTCACGTAGCTTTCCCGTGCCACGTGTCATCCCTGGTTGCTCATCTCTATCACAAGTCTCCCCTTCAACTCTAATCGAAGGATGTGTGGCTGACTGATTAGGCTAATGGCACGATGAGGAGTAGTGCAATATTTGCGAGGCCCATATTACCATTCCTTCTTTCTTAACGACTTGTCGAGTCCTATGAATCGAAACATTCGTCACTTGGCCCAAGGCGGTCCTTTGAGTTAATCCAAGAGTCCTTGCGAGTTTCAAGGCCAGGTAATGATAGCCGTCCATCACCCATTAAGAGCGTATGGGGCATCAACGGACCAGAAGCGTTTTAGCCGGAATAGAGTTCTACGACCCCAGCTTGGTTCAATGTGAAGAACTCATATATCTGGCTGAGATTAGCTCCAAAGTCATCAGTCTTACCCATAGCCTCAGTAAGTTCACTATTTCATTAAACACTTGTCTATTCTAACTGATATTTTGTTGTTGTGTGTTGCAGAAAACATTATGCTCTCCTGGGCTATGAGCAAGCTTCTCAAGTGAGAGCTTACAGATGAACGGGCCATGACCCCTCCTCCAACTCCCTTACCTTCCGCGCCCGAGCCTTCCGAGGACTCTGAGCAGACCTAAGGCGAGGAGTTGACCACCACAAAGCTACCCGATGCTCAGGAAATCAATCTTTCTCCTGTTCCTGCTGGGGTGGGAGGTGGTGACAAGGAACCGCTGGCTCAGGCTCCTATGTTGGCAACAAAGCCAACTGGGAAAGCAGGCCCACCCCCTACCAGGCAACCACGACTCATCTTGCCCGATGAGGAGGAGGAGGAGGAGGAGGAGGAGGAGAGCGAGCTGCAAGCCTCCCGTTGAAACCCTGTGGCTCCTTTGGCCCCTCCAAGGAGGAGGACCCGCTCCGCCAGGGCTATTGAGGAGGAGGAGGATTCTGTTCCTCTCTCAAAGTGCTATCGGAGGGTGGCACCGACTACCACAGAGCCTGAGGGTGAGACCGACCTCCCTGTCAGGGAGGTTTGCTCTCTTCCTCCTTCACCCAGAGTCCTCGAGGCCTCCAGCAGCCCCAAGGGCAAGAGGGCGAGATCAAACGAGCCCGAATTCACCAGTGCCCGCTTGCGCCGGAAGATACAAGCGGCTGAGAAGGTGACGACTGTAGGTTTCCAATTGATCCAATTCAAGGAGCTGCCACAGGGGAGTTATCCTGCTGGCGTGGTGTTCTCCACTACCGATGATGGTGCACCTGGCCCCTCAAGCGTACTCGCCTCATTGTCGCGCCTCCTACCTCTTAGTCCTCGCGGCTCTTGGGCTACCTCCGGAATACCTTCTCCACAAAGTCGGGAGGCAATACGGGGGGCGGACCAAAGAGCACCTCACATCCCTCAGAGGGATGGCTTTGGCTGGGGTAATCGCCAATTTGTACGAGTTGCTCCTGAAGGTAAGCTTCTCGATGTTAGTTTTATAGTTTTCATTTTTTTTTCTGACCCTTACTTTTCTTGTATCAGGCCACTTTCGAGTGTCTCTTTTTGGGTCGGCGGATGTCCCCCGAGCAAGAAACCGAAGCTTTGCACCACCAAGTGACAGATAGTGCTCCACCAACTGGTCCGCCAGCGGAGGTTTTTCGGGGTCTTCGGGTTAAGGCAGAGCACTATCTGGACAACCTACTGGCCTCTGAGTCATCTTTGCATAGCATTCTCCATCGAGAAAGACTCCTGTTAGAGAAAGCAATGACACTCTCGACGATGGTGTGTTAACTGACTCAGGAGAATGGGCAGCTCCAAGCTCAAGAGGCAAAGTTGTCGGGCGATGTCTGTCTCTTGGAATCGTCGACCGAGGCCCTCAATGGTCAGATTAAGGAGCAAGTAGACCAGCTGACCAAGCAAGAAACAGTGATACAAGCTGCTACCGAGCACATGTCTGACCTATGAGAGGACCTCGAGCGAAGCAAGTCATGTCTCCTGACCACCACTAAGCAGCCTGAGGAGGCCCAGACGGCTCGAGACTAAATATCCTCCGAAGCATCCGAGTTGAAGACTACCCGGGATCAAGCCTTAGAAGAACTGAAGAATTACAAGGCTAACAAAGAGTCTTGGCAGGCAAAGGCAGAGATGGACTTCAAGGCCAAGTTCCTCCAATCTGAGGAATTTGGCGACATTTTTGTTGGTCAAATGCTGAGGCGGCTGAAGTAGGGCTTCAATGGGGCTGTCCAGCAACTTTAGTAAGCTGAGGCGCTGAAGCCGGATGCCGACCTAAGCTTCCTCAGCGCCGGCCAAGCCTGTGAGGAGTTACCGCCGGAGGAGGAGTTATAGTTCCTTATGTTTGTCTTTATACTTTGTATTTTACTTTTTTTCTTTATTTTGAATGTACTCCAATATGTAAGCTCAAATTTTGAATGAAATATTTTTATCTTCTGCACCACTTTCTTGCATGGTTTACTTTCTACACCTTGTTCCTTGGTTTATGAATTGTAATTATGTTGCACGTTGCTCTTTGCTCCCCCCGTATAAACCTCTTTACAACCGTGAAGTCTAACGTTATGGAGGAAGCAAGGGCTGGGTGCATTGTTAGTTTCCTACGGTGGCAATAACAAGACCTAGCCTCCTTCACATCTTGGCTAGGCCTTTGCATCTCGGGTATCTTTGGCACCTCAAGATCGTAGGAGCTCGAGCTGCTCCCGACCGGGTATCCTCAGTACCTCAGCCAGGTCTACACATCTTGGGCATCCTCGGCACCACAAGATGGTAGGATCTCGGCTGCTCCCGGCCGGTCATCCTCAGCACCTCGGCCAAGTCTATACATCTTGGGCATTCTCGGCACCATAAGATGGTAAGATCTCGGGCTGCTCCCAGTCGAGCATCCTCAGCACCTCGGTCAAGTCTACACATCTTGGGCATCTTCGGCACCACAAGATGATAAGACCTTGGGCTTCTACCAGCCGGACATCCTCAGTACCTCGACCAGGTCCATACATCTTGGACATCCTCGGTACCACAAGATGGTAGGATCCGGGGATGCTCTCGGTCGGGCATCTCAGCACCTTGGCCAGGTCTACACATCTTGAGCATCCTCGGCACCACAAGATAGTAGGATCTTAGGCTGCTCCCGACCGGACATCCTTAGTACCTCGGCCAGGTCTATACATCTTGGGCATCCTCGACACCACTAGATGGTAGGATCTTGGGCCGCTCTCGACCGGACATCCTCAGTACCTCGGCCAGGTCTATACATCTTGGACATCCTCAGTACCACAAGATGGTAGGATATTTGGCTCTTGCATTTGGTCTAGGTGAGGCATTTCGTCTGTTTCTTCAATTACTCAAACTGCAAAGAAGTACAAGTAGATATACAAATACATGTATTTCTCACATGGCTCACCGAGTGCGATACGACTGGAGTGACTTGCATTCCAAGGCCTCTCCAACCTTTTGCCTTAAGCATCTTGCAAGTAATAGCACCCTCCTACAAGCTTTTTGATAATAATGTAAGGTCCACTCCACTGAGGCTCGAGCTTTCCGGCGTCGTCAACTGGTTTGGTTCTTTTCTAGACCTTATCTTTGACTTTGAAAGTTCGAATGATCACTCGGTGATTGTACACTTGCAGCATACGTTGCCGGTACACATCTAGTCAGGCAGTGGCTTTGTCCTGCACTTCTGTCACCAAGTCTAGGTCGATGAGTCATTCTTGATCATTATCTTCCTTATTGTAGTGTTGTCGTCGGATTGACTCGTCGCCTATTTCTACAGGAATCACCGCTTATGCTCCATATACCAAGTTGAAGGGACTCTGACTAGTCCCTTTTTGGGAGTAGTATGGTACGACCAGAGGATGCTTAGGAGTTCTTCGACCCAACTGTCTCTGACATGGTCCAGCTTTATCTTGAGCCCTCTAATGATCTCCCGGTTGACCACTTCTGCCTGGCCGTTACCTTGAGGATAAACAACTGATGTGAAGAGTTGGTGAATACCTAATCCTTCTCACCACCCTTTGAGTTTGCGCCCTGCAAACTGTTTGTCATTATCCGATACTATTTTATAAGGAATGTCATACCTGCAGACTATATCTTTCCACAGGATCTTCATCACAGCGGCCTCCGTGATGTGCGCAAGCGACTCAGCCTCAACCCATTTGGAGAAGTAGTCGACTAATACCAATAAGAACTTCTTCTGCTGAGGTCCGACCGGGAAAGGACCCCACAATATCCATTTCCCACTGATCGAAGGAGTATGAGACAATGGAGACTCAAAGTAGTTCGGTCGGGTGGTGAGTGATATGTTGATGCTTTTGACAAGCTTCATACCCGACAATAAATTTGGTAGCATCTGCTTGCAGCGTGGCCAAAAATATCCGACCAGAATAATCTTTCTAGCCATGGATCGGCCCCAATATGACTTTCACATATGCCTTCGTGAACCTCCCGCATGATATAATCAACTTCCCCCGGACTGATGCATTTGAGCAACGGGCGGGTGAATGCTCTTGTATATAACTGGTCTCCGACCAACGTGAATGTAGAAGCCCTGTGATGGAAGAGCCGAACTTCCTTAGCACTCGCTGACACTGTGCTACTACGTAGGAATTCCACATAGGGTTCTCTCCAGTCAGGTAATACAGTGTCAACAGTTTCTTCTTCAATCTGGGCCATGACTTCATCTGGAGCACTGGGCTATTCCTGCTTCCATAGTGTAAGGGAGCTCACAAATTTAGCTAGCTCATCTACCTTGACATTATCAGCTCGAGATATATTTTACAGAACAACTTCAGTGAAAGAAGACCTCAATTACTCATATATGGTCACATACCTTTGTAGACGCTCATTTTTAACTTTGAACTCCCCCTTTTACTGTTGATCCACCAACTGAGAATCCAAATGAAAGATAACCCGAGCAGCTCCCACTTGCTTGGTAGGTTGGAGCCTCACTAGGATATCGCCTCATATTCAGCTTCATTATTGGTGGTTTGGACGTTGAGTCGGATAGATAGTTATAATATGTCTTCTCTGAGAGAAATCATCGGAACCCCGACCCCACTATGCCTGTTATTGGAGGAGTCATCAACATAAATTTTTCACACTTCATCAGCTTCAGATCCTGGGATAGCTGCAAGCATAAAGTCAGCTAGAGCTTGAGCCTTGATAGCAGTTCGAGCTGTAATTCTGTCATTAAGCCGTTGTACGTCTCTGAAATTGTGAGGGGATTTCATATTGAGAATAGCTTGCACTTTCTCAAAATTAACCTCAATTCCTCTCTCTATCACCATGTACCCAAGGAACCGACCACTTTTCACCCCCAAACAAACATTTAGCGGGGTTTAGTTCCAGTCCATTGACTCTTAAGGTAGCGAATGCCTCCTCTAGATCTGCTATCATCTCCTTCCCCTTATCCGTCTTGACTGGGATATCATCCACATACACTTTAATATTCCTTCCGATCTGGTGGCGAAAGACCTTATCCATCATGCGTTCATAGGTTGCCCCCGCATTTTGCAACCCGAATGACATGATATTGTAGCAGTAAGTGTCATCCACCGTTACAAAACCGACCTTCTCTTGGTCTTCTTGAGCAAGAAGGACCTAGTGGTACCCCTGATATGTATCTAACATTGAAATAAATTCACAACCGGAAGTCGAATCTACCAACTGATCAATGTGAGGCAAAGGATAATAGTCTTTAGGGCAGACTTTATTTAAATAACGAATGTTGATACAAACCTGCTATTTTCCTCCGGGCTTAGGGACTAGTACAATATTCGCCAGCCAAGTCGGGAATTGAACTTCTCTGATATGCACGGCCTTCAACAACTTTGCGACCTCCTCCTTGATTATCTTGTCTTGCTCTAGAGCAAAGTGTCTTTGCCTTTGCATCACCGGCCGGGCTCCTGGAGTGATATGCAACCGATGTGTGGCCAAGGCGGGAGGGACTCCTTTGATTTCTTCAGTAGCCCACGCGAACACATCCTGATGGTCCATCAAGTAGTTGATCAACCGACCTCTAAGTTCTGGCACAAGGTCGATAGCAATTCTTGTGTTTCCTCCAACTGTTGAGGATGAATTTATACTTCCTCGCTCTCGACCTCCCGGCGCTCCTTTTTGGCTCCCTCCTTTCCTCGGGGATTGGCTAGATCAATTTGCAGAGCTTCTTGGGTTCTCGGGTTTTTGTGAGCTTCTATCTTGACTTCCCCATTGTAGCATCTCCGGAAAGGTTGTTGGTCTCCCTTAACTTTAGCCACCCGGTCTCCCATCGGGAATTTGATTTTTTCATGGTAAACTGAGACTATTGCCTGGAATAAGCTAAGTGCTGGTCTCCCCAAAATAGCATTGTATGACGATGGATCTATGATCATAAAGGGAGTTTTTCTTGTCCTCTGTAGAGCGTCATCTCCCAGCGATAAGGACAATGAGATCTGTCCCATCGGCTGTACTCGATATCTGGTGAAGCTGAAAAGCGAAGTGGAGACGGGATGTAATTCATCCTCATCAACTTTCATCTGGTCCAACGCCGCCTTGTACAGGAAGTTGATGGAGCTACCTATATCCACAAATATGCGTTTAACCTCATAATTAGCTATTCGAACGAGGATTACCAGTGCATCTTCGTGAGGGACTTCCACATCCTCCAGATGGTCAGAGCCGAAAGAGATAACAAGGCCCTGGCGCTTCTCCCTGTCCGACCCAATGGCGTAATTCTCCTACCTGCGGGTGTGGGCATTCCTTGCCCGATGAGAGTCTCCTCTAGTCGGACCTCCTGAGATTCCTCCCACATGGCCCGATGGTGGTCCGCGAGCTGGAGCCCTGCCTTTCTTCGGATCTCTTTCTAGGGAGATAGACTAGTGGGACACTATCTCCCGACTTCTTCCTCTTGAGGACAACCGGGACCGACGCTTGGATCTGTCATCTCTCAACTGTCGTCGATGAGGGGAAGGGCTTCGGCAATGAGATCTTCGTCGATACCCTGCCTTATTCCACCTTTTGCGTGGTTTGACATTCACGTCCTTGGATCTCCACTTCTTCAAGGTATAACACTTTTGTAGAGTGAGTTGTGCTGTCGTGGAAGTCGCGGTATTTCTTAAGTGGCTCAAGTCCTTCTATGCCCACCGTCTCCACCAACTTCTTCTTGTTGGTCCATTAATCTTTCCCGGAGCGAGAATCTTTTGCTCGGGTTGGAGCGGGTGGTTCTCTTCTCTCTAATCATACCGAGATTTGGATAGGAACTCCCGCCGAATCTTTGCGACGGGTGTGCTGCACCTCCTCCACATTCACATGCTTCACCAGCGACCGAAAGAAATCTCCTTCAGAGAGTCCTTGCGTGAAAGTGCTAATGAGGATCTCCGAAGTGGTTGTCGGCATGTCCTGCGCCACCCGATTAAACAATTGGGTATAGTTCTTCAGTGGTTCTTTGCTCTTCTGCTTCAGGGCGAACAGATTTAAGGTCGTCTTCTAGTATCGCCGGCTACTGGCGAAGTGATGTAGGAAGACGGTTTTAAATTTCAGAAAGGAGTTTATCGAATTTTAAGGCAGTCTCTGAAATCATCTCTGGGCGGCCCCTGATAAGGTGTTCAGGAACACCTAACACTTCACACCATCTGTGTATTGGTGTAACAGAGTCATATTCTCGAACTTGCAAATGTGGTCTTTTGGATTTGTCTTCTCATCATAATCAACAATTCCTAGACCGTGATACTGCTTGAGCATGAGATCCTTTACGATGTCGGGAGAAAAAGGAGTAGATGAAGATTTCAGGAGAACTTTGACGGTCTCGTTCTTTCCCTGTCCATCTTCCTCTCGCAGAATGCTGGAGGTGGCAGAATGCACCCTTTCCATTTCTCCTATGGAATCTCGCTGGGGTGCCGGAGCTATCACTGTCGGCCCCCCGACGGCGATACGGATCTTCGATTTCGATTGTGCGAGGCCAACACCCTGAGGATCTTGACCTGCATCGGAGCCGCTCGTTGAGAGGCGGTCTATTCAATCTGATGCTGCTCCAATGCTGCTCTAATGACGTTGACGACTAAATGATCCAACTCCTCCCACGTTAATGTTGAGGCAATCTGTGATCCGGAGTGATCATGAGTTTTGATGTTTGGGCAAAGGGTTTAAGTTAGGTTTACCCTTGTGCTCTCATATGTGTATGTTGAGTGTGCAGGTTGTACAGGTTACACATATGAATTTGACTGGACGACCTCGGTACGGTGAAGGATGGCATGAAGGCAAGCTGAAGGCTTGCGTGCGCATCCGAGGGGCCTTGGAGAGCAAGGACGATGAGCTGATGGGCGTGGACTTCAAGGTATGCGTGAAGGATGATATGAAGGCAAGCTGGAGGTTTGGTGCATCCGAGGGACGGGAGCCGAAGATGAAGAGGGCGCGAAGGCAATAGTCGAGGCTACGGAGGAGGAGTCAGTCGAGTTGTGAGGGTATGAGTGATATGTGATTGTACTTGAGAAATCCTAGGGTTTGAGTGCGGGGTGAAATGTGCTCAGGAAGGGTAACCTTAGGTGGGTGAGTAGACCAGTTGACTGGCCTGGGGGCAGTCGACTGAGGGAACTCACAAAAGGGTTCTGGCCGGGGACCAGTCGACTGCCCTGGGGGCAGTCGACTGGTAGGTGGCTGGTGAGTTGGCTGAGAATTTGAACGTTTGGGGTGCAACGGTCGAATTTCAGTGGCACCAGTCGACTGCCCTGGGAGCAGTCGACTGGTGGCGAGGGTTTCAGCCCGAGTCCTATTTAAAGAGGACTTCGTGGTGGCTGAGATTCTTGCCGAATCTTGTCTTTGTTAAAGGCAAGATAGTAGTCTTTGTGCTCAGAGGTTTGCTTGGTGCTGTGGCGAGGTTTCTCCACCCACAAGGAGCGACGAGGGCTAGCCGGAGGTTATCCGGGGAGTGATCCACCGACGGATTCTTGGATTAGTCACCCAACCGGGGTGGATACTAAGTAAAACCTGGTTTGTTAGCGTTGTTTGTTTTCGTTATTATTGTTTCCGCTGCACAACTAACAACATAGGTACAAGAACAACCGAAGAAACGCTATTCACCCCCTCTAGCGGACATAATCGATCCAACAATTGGTATCAGAGCGAAGGACCGCTCTTGATCGGACCAACTGCCGAGGGAGCACACTTAAGAGGGACAAGAAAATGGAAGATAAGTTGGGGGACGATATTTACACTCCACCGACCAACGACTATGAGAATTTCGGATATTGGAAAGCGAGAATGGAGGCATGGTTCGGAATGGAGTGGGACCTTCGGATCGCGCTTGAAGAGCCCTTCGAGATTCCAAAGGATAAGCACGGGAAGAGGCTTAGACCTAGGTATTGGAATCAAGAGTAACAAGAACAAGCAAGGGCAAATGAAAAGGTAATGTGTATATTAATTGATATTGTGCCTAACAAAATTTTGAGTTGTGTAGGGGCATACCAAAATGCATGTGAATTGTGGAGCAATTTGAAAGAATATCATGAGAGTTCTACACAAGTTCAAGAGCCCAAGGAGAAAAGTTAAATGAGTCAAGAAGAAGAAGAAGAAAAGGAACTATCTACATCTTCAAGTGAGGGAGAGAGTGAAAGATCATCAACCTCCTCAAGAGAAGAAGAGGAGGTATCGATTTCAAGAATTGAGGGGGAGGAGAGACCCTCAATCATACAAGAACAAGAAGAAGCCTCTACCTCCACCAAAGCAAGGAAAAATGAACACATCACATGCTTTGGTTGCAACGAAAAGGGGCACTACAAGGACAGGTGCCCGAAAGGTAAAAAGGAGGTACACTCTAAACCTATTTCAATTAAATTAAAATCTAACATGAATTGTAGGAATGAGGAATCCCAAGAAAAGAAGAGGAGGATTCGATGCTTCACGTGTGGAGAGCTAGGGCACTACCACACCAAGTGCCCTAGTACAAGTGAGCTAAAGAAAATGGAGCACTTGAGAAGATGGGAGAATGAGGAAAGAAAGAAGCAAAGATCACATCAA
Source organism: Boesenbergia rotunda (assembly GCA_024364735.1). NCBI lineage: Eukaryota > Viridiplantae > Streptophyta > Magnoliopsida > Zingiberales > Zingiberaceae > Boesenbergia > Boesenbergia rotunda. Next base: position 422,310 of record JAGFNQ010002659.1, read on the forward strand.
GGAGGGGCTTCAAGGGTAAGGGAGGTAATTCCTAACCCTAGATTAAAATGTAATCCAATTTCAAGTTACTCGATGCATATCAAAAATCATGTTAATTATCCCCTCATGCATGCTAGAATACATGAAAATTGCTTACTTGTGCATACTCATGGTTTTAAATATAATGATAGGAATAGAAATAACAAGGTAGGTCAAAACACTAACAAAAGCATGCATCTTGAGAGACCTAGGACCCTTGTACCTAAAAATCAAGGTACTAATCCCAACAAGGGGAAGATTGTGCCTAAGAAAATGGGTAAATCTAGGAATGTCCAAAATAGACAAATGGACACTAAGGTAAAAGGCTTAGAAAGGGAAAATAAAGCCTTGAGGGCAAGACTTGATAAATTAGAAAAGGCCCTAGAAAGATTCACGGTTGAATCCAAGGGCTTAGACATGGTGTTGGATAGTATAAAACCTAACTATGCTAGATCGGGTTTGGGTTACCGGTCTAGGACCTCTAAGGCCAATAAAAAGAAATATGCTGGGAAGACATATGATCATGGCAAGAAGGAGAAGTCCAAGGATGGCAAGGGGTGCCATCCAAAGGTAGAAAGGGTGACTTAACCAAGGACAAGGTGTCCAAGGTTAAGAAGGTCCATTTTGTAGGTCAAGAAACACCGGGGCCACATCGGTGCGGTCTAGTGTGGATTGAGTCACCTAGGGAGGTGGCTAAGGCAAAGAGCTCAAGGGGAGCTCTAGAAGCCTTTGGGGTCCATAGTAAATGGATCTCAATAGATGGTTTCCCTAGGACGACCTAGGAAATGTGCCAAAGGGATTGGAAGACTTGGGTAAGTCTTAATCCTAGATTTTGGCACATTAGATGGAGTTTTAGGGAGAAAAGAATGAAAATACAATTATATTGGGTAAAATTGAGTTTTAATGTGTGAATACCATGTAGTTCAATGATAGAAATGAACTATAGTCAAGGATAAGAAGAAACAGTAAAGAGAAATCACAATTGCAACTTTTGGGATGAGTTTTAATGATACACTTTAGGATAAGTTGAGTTTCATGTCAATCTTGGGATCCGGAGTACATTTGTTTGGAAACGTATTTTTCCCAAGTAGACATTGGCCCCACAAATCTCCCCACAAAATTTTAGAATTTTTGGAGATTTGTAGATTTATTTAGGCATTTCTGAAATTCGGACTGAAAACCTAAAATTCAGGTATCAGTCGACTGCCATTTGGGCAGTCGACTGGTCTGAGTTCGAGAGCCTACTGTGAGTTTTCCCAGTCAACTGCCATTTGGGCAGTCGACTGATCTGAAGAGGAGGCCTAGTGGACTGTAAGAAATTGTCAAATTAGAAACATAGGAAGGTCATGATGGCTTATGAAACTTTATGGGTTGATATCATATGGTTTAAAATGCTTAAAATTCATTGGATGGTCTCGAATGATAAGTTCTTGAAAATTTCCCCCTATGTGTCTAGGATTGGGAGAGATTTGTCATTTTAATGATACATAAGCAAAAGAGAAGAGTTAAGGACAAATCTCATGTGGTAAATTATAAGTGTGAATCTTGAAAAACACATGGAAGTATGGATGATTTTCAATGTTGATACAAAATGTCCATATTTAGGAAACTAGGAATTGTACCTAAAGTCAAGCACACTTGATATTTTCATGGAATCATAATTTTCTAGGATATGGTATATTCTAGCAAGTGTACTTGCAAACCTTTTAGACCTTCTTAAGTTTTGTTGAGTTCTTATTGACACTAGGGATAAGGTTGCTTGGGGCAAGTCTTTGATAGTGTCCAAGGGAGAAGAACTTGGTTGTTGGGTTGGGTATAACTCGACATGGTGTTATGGTGTTAAGTTGGATAGAACTTCACCTAGGTAAGTTGGAAATTGGAAGAAGACATAGGTTAAGAGGGAGATTGCCTCCTTGTTTGCCTTAATTTTCATAAGAAAAATTTTGGGTTTTGTGTCAAACATGGGAATGGTGATAGATACATTGTGGAATGTATTTTTCCCAAGTAGGTATGGACACCACAAAGTTCTCCACAAAATTTGGGATTTTTTTGAGAATTGTGGAATTTCTGGCGCGTTTTTGAAATTGGGCCAGAAAACTGATAAATCAGAGTATCAGTTGACTGCCCTGTAGGCAGTCGACTGGTCAGGGCTGGTGTGGGTATCCAACAGCTGACGCGTGTCTAAAATGGTGTAAAACAAGTGTATGGGGGTTAGTACACTGTGTTTAGGACCATTAGGTATTAAAAGAACCGATAATTGACATATTATTGGGGTGTTTTTGATGTATGACAAAGGGGGAGAAGTGTTGGGTTTAATTTGGGAAACTAAACATACCTTTGCAAGAAATCCTAGGTTCAGGGGGAGCTAAGATAAAGGGGGAGCATGGTTGCTCTATTCTTGGCGTAAGGGGAACCTTGGAGAGGTTCTTAAAAAGTCTTTGTAAGTCCAATGTAGGGGGAGCTTGGGAGAAGCTTTAAAAAGCCCGGTTTGGTGAAAATTCCTAACTTGGATGGTTAGGTGTGAAAAGTCCTAGCTTGGAGGGCTAAGTGTGGAAAAGTCCTAACTTGGAGGGTTAGGTGTGGGATGCCTTGGGATAGGATCCATTTTTTACATTGCATATGCATTGTTTTTATTATTGACTACTATTTTGCTTTCCCTAACTTAAACGTATTGCCAAACATCAAAAAAGAGAAGATTATTGAGGCAATCTGTGATCCGGAGTGATCATGAGTTTTAATGTTTGGGCAAAGGGTTTAAGTTAGGTTTACCCTTGTGCTCTCATATGTGTATGTTAAGTGTGCAGGTTGTACAGGTTACACATATGGATTTGACTGGACGGCCTCGGTACGGTGAAGGATGACATGGAGGCAAGCTGGAGGCTTGCGTGCGCATCCGAGGGACCTTGGAGAGTAGGGACGATGAGCTGATGGGCGCGGACTTCAAGGCATGCGTGAAGGATGACATGGAGGCAAGCTGGAGGTTCGCGTGCATCTGAGGGATGGGAGCCGAAGATGAAGAGGGCGCGAAGGCAACAGTCGAGGCTGCGGAGGAGGAGTCAGTCGAGTTGTGAGGGTACGAGTGTTGTGTGATTGTACTCGGGAAATCCTAGGGTTTGAGTGTGGAGTGAAATGTGCTCAGGAAGGATAACCTTAGGTGGATGAGTAGACTAGTCGTCTGGCCTGGGGGCAGTCGACTGAGGGAACTCACAGAAGAGTTCTGGCCGGGGACCAGTCGACTGCCCTGGGGGCAATCGACTGGTAGGTGGCTGGTGAGTTGGTTGAGAATTCTAACGTTGGGGGTGCTACGATTGAATTTTAGTGGCACCAGTCGACTGCCCTGGGAGCAGTCGACTGGTGGCGAGGATTTCAGCCTGAGTCCTATTTAAAGAGGACTTCGTGGTGGCTGAGATTCTTGACGAATCTTGTCTTGGTTAAAGGCAAGATAGTAGTCTTTGTGCTCAGATGTTTGCTTGGTGCTGTGGTGAGGTTTCTCCACCTACAAGGAGCGATGAGGGCTAGCCGGAGGTTATCCGAGGAGTGATCCACCGACAGATTCTTTGATTAGTCACTCGGCCGAGGTGGATACCAAGTAAAACCTAGTTTGTTAGCGTTTGTTTTCGTTATTATTGTTTCCGCTACGCAACTAACAACATAGGTACAAGAACAACTGAAGAAATGCTATTCACCTCCCTCTAGCGGATATAATCGATCCAACTGTTAAAATGATGGGTTGTCCCTCTGGATCTGCCATCACAGTGTTCCTTCTGGTGCTTTGATTCGATTTCTATAGACGGTGCCAAACTTGCTCCGGAAGCGAATGACGGGGATGACGAATCCCCGAAGTGTAGCCCACGGCGACGATGACCAGGAGAAAATGTCGACTCCTGCGAGATTAACACGAGCGTAAAGGGTATGCACTGGAAGTTGTTCCGGTGGAGCCCTCTCCGATGCTCAAGTCAGAACTCCTTCGTTTATGGGAAAAAGTGAGGAATCGAAGTATTATAATTCTAGCAAACTTGCCCCCTTTACCTGGGTGACGAGACATCTTATATACCTGACGCCTTCCTTCCACATGTCCCCACCTTCTCCTCGACGTTCCTTAATCATCTGTTACTCGACAGCTATTCTCTTCTGGTAACGACCAATATGGCTATTAAGATCCTAATTACCAATAATAATTACCTGATGACTTTCCTATTCTAGATGGAGAAGAGGGTACTTGAAGCTGGGCTTTCTTATCTCTACGCTGATATTTGGGTTCCACTCCGAGTCAGTTTTGGGGTTTTATTTCTTGGGCTGACCTTTGGGGCTTTCTTCCGTTCTCCCGATATAGTCTCGGGAAATCGATTCCTGATCCGACCTCGGGACACCTCTTCCGTTCTCCCAAGATAGCCTCAGGAGCCCGATTCCCGATCTAACATCGGGGAACTAGTTTGGTGGGCCCTGTCACATAGCTTTTCTGTATCATATGTCACCCCTAATTGCTTATCCCTATCAGGGTCGACTCAAGCATATATAAGACCCTAAGCAAAAAAATAGATTATTAACATTGTTTTTTAAAAAAATCTACTCCTTTTTCATTCGGACTTGCAACTGTCAACCGACTTGGTCGAAAACAAATATATTCAGAATTGTTTGGAAACTAAGAAAGATAAAAAAAAATATGTCTAATTACTCAAATGAGTGACGAAAATAACAACCCTTACAAAAAGGAATCAATGAAATGGGACAATATATAATAGGAAAAAAAATCATGTTTCTATCCTCAACTCATCATCACCGCAAACCAAAATAAATAAATAAGTCAAGAATATATATACAAAATGACATAACTCAATATAATCCTTAGAAAATGAAAATCATAACGAGAACAAACCAGCCATTATCATTTATTAAGAACTAAATAAGTCATTTTAGGCACAGAACAAAAAAAAAATAAATCATATTTTTTATCACCTAAACCAAAATAGTTGTAAATGATAGAATACAAACAAAAGGGAAACCAAAAAATTTATTTCTGTAACTACATATAAATAAAAGCTAAACTTAATGTCAAGGAAGCAAAATAGTAAAGATATCTTGTTGATTTTTTGTGTTGAATTTAAAATATTTTGAAGGAGGTGGTGCATGTGTTTAGTCCCACATTGCTAAGCTAAGAGAGTTGGAAGGCCTTATATATGAAGTCATTCCAACTATGCTTAGAAAGCTTAAGAGAACCTACATGCATGCGCGGGCTGAGCCCAAACTAAGTGGTTTCAGGGGGTCTGAGTCGGAAATCTATAAACCGGGCGCGACGCACACGATTATCGCACACAGGGGGGGTGCAAATCCCCAGCCCGTGGGCCTTACACTTGCCGGCGGCCCGGTTCAGTTTTGCAGATTTCAGTTTGGTTCCTAAACTAATTTGGTTTATATTTTATTTTTATTCCTTTACCTTTTATTTTTTGAGAAATCAAGCGTCGCACGGCGCGACGCCTCGCATGGCCGCGACTCCTCAGCGCGAAGAGGCAATAGAATGCCTCTTCGGATCTATAAAAAGGGGGATAGAATGCACTTACGGGATTATCAACTCCTTGCTCTATTTCGGTCTTCTTTTCTCTTCGCTTTATTCGAGTCTTGAGGCTTCTTCTTGTGCAATCAGAGGTTGTGTCCAAAGACAACGTTCGTCTTGGAGTGCACCTACGAACGTCGCATGGTTGTCGGATCTTGGGAGCGTGTTGCCGGAAGCCTTTGCACCGTAGGGCGGCAATCAATTCTCTAAGGGCAGTCGGCACGCCGACGCTTCAACCGGATAACTATTCCTAACTCTGCTCTTTCTTTATCAGACTGCTGCATCTATATATTTTTACTGTCTGCTTTAGTGCATATTCCTGCTATTTATCCAAATTACAATCTTAGAGAATTGAATTGTGCCTAAGTAGACATGATAAATATTAGAACGTCGGGGTCTGATGAGGCTAGTGCCAAACCCGAGAGGTTTTCCGGGCAAAACTTCAGACGTTGGCAACAACGGATGAAGTTTTGGCTTACTACGCTGGGGCTCTTCTCCATTATAGATTCGGATCCTCCTTCACCTGATGAAGAAGAACCTACCCGTAGTGCTGCCACTAAGAGATTTAAACAGAGGGATTATCTCTGCCATGGGAGAATCCTGTCTGCCCTCTCAGATGCACTATTTGATGTGTATTGCTCTACAACCTCGGCCAAAGAGTTATGGAAATCTTTGAATAAAAAATATAACTCCGAGGACTCTGGTTTAGAGAAGTACACCGTGGGGAAGTTCTTAAACTTCAAAATAGTTGAGGGTAAATCTGTCATTGAGCAGACCCATGAATTTCAAATTTTGATTCATGGTCTTGCTGAGGGAGATATGCTGATACCCGAGAAACTTCAAGTCTTGTCTATCATCGAAAAATTGCCTCCGAGTTGGGAAGATTTTGGCATGACACTTAAACATAGGAGAGGTGAAATCTCTCTTGAAGATTTAATGATTGCCTTAAATATCGAGGAAGAACATCGGAAGCAACATAAGGATGATGATAAGGGGATGCCTATGGAATTTGCTCCAAAGGCAAATGTGGTGGTCTCTTCTGACAAGAACAAGTTAAAAATAAAAAAATGAAGAACAAAATGAAACCCAAATCAAAGGTTCAGAAGAAGCATGGGACTAAGCCGTGCTGGGCTTGTGGACAAGTTGGACATTTTGTCAAATTCTGTCCTGAGCGGAAGGACAAGAAGAAGAACCAAGACAATGCGCCCAACACCAAGACACAGGTCAATGTTGTGACCAGCACCAGCAATGGGTTTGTTTCCTTTAACCCCGAACTAAATTTGATTTATCAACCCAATGAGTGGATAGTTGATACAGGTGCTAATGTGCACTGTTGTGCTGATCGTTTTGCCTTCCTTACTTATCAGGTAATTGAAGGCACTTCCATAACCATGGAGAATCATTCTGCAACCAGAGTGTTAGGGATTGAACGAGTTGACTTGAGGTTTACCTCAGGGAAGGTCCTGTCACTGCATGAAGTGCATCATGTTCCAGCTGTCCAACGGAATTTGATTAGCGGGTCAAAATTAGTTTGTGCTGGTTATGAGTTAAACTTCAAATGTAATAAAGTTGTATTGTTACATTTAGGAACCTTTATTGGAAAGGGTTACCTTAATGAAGGTTTATTTAAACTCAATGTTGAAAATACGACTATAAATAAAACTAGTGATACTGGTTGTTCTTATAACATTGAGTCTTATGATGTGTGACATGATAGATTAGGACATGTTAATTTTCAAACTATAAAAAGGATGATGAATCTTGACATGATTCCTAAGCATGCCATAAATGATAAGAAAAAATATGAAGTTTGTTTGCAATATAAACATCCCCGAAAACCATTCAAATCAGTTGATAGAAATTCTAATATTTTAGAATTAATTCATACTGACTGTTGTGAGTTTAACGGTATAATAACAAGAGACCATAGAAGGTATTTCATTACCTTTATTGATGATTACTCTCATTATTGCTATGTTTATTTGCTGAAAACAAAAGATAAAGCTTTAGATAGATTTATGATCTTCAAATCTGAAGCTGAAAATCAAACAAACCAAACCATTAAGAGGATAAGGTCTGATAGGGGTGGAGAGTTCACCTCAAACCTGTTTCAAAAATTCTGTCAAGATTCAAGTATAATTCATGAGATCATTGCTTCATATAGTCTTCAATCTAATGGTGTAGCAGAACGCAAAAATTGAACCCTTGAAGATATGATTAATTCCATGTTAGGCAGTTCTGGGTTACCCAACTTCTTATGGGGAGAGGCTCTATACACTGCTTGTCATGTGTTAAATAGAGTACCTATGAAGTCATGTTATAAGGAAAAAAGTGTGGGGGTGCCTTGCAAAAGTACTAGTACCTGAACATAAAAGGAAAAAACTTGGTCCAAAGACTGTAGATAGTGTCTTCTTGGGTTATGCTCAGAATAGTTCTGCATATAAGTTCCTGATTATTAAATCAGAAATTTCTGGAATAGATGCAAACACTATTGTAGAACTTTGTGATGCTACATTCTTTGAGAATATATTTCCTATGAAGACTAGAACACCTCAGTCTATTTCTAGTATACCTACTAGAGATGACTCTGCCTCCATAGAGGTCCCATTATCCTTAGTGGGTGTACCTTCCTCAGGTCACTCTAGATTAGATGAATCTAGTGAGTGTACAGAATTGAGAAGGAGCAAGAGGCAACGTATGTCTAAGGATTTAAGCAAAGACTTTATTACCTATAATATAGAAGGTGACCCTGTGACATATAGAGATGTTATGACTTCTCCTGAAACTAAGCATTGGAAAGAAGCTATTAAAAATTAAATGGACTCTATTATCTCTAATGCTACTTGGGAGTTAGTAGATTTGCCTCTTGGTTGCACCACCATTGGATGTAAATGGGTGTTTAAGAGGAAGTTAAAACCTGATGGGTCAGTAGATAAGTTCAAAGCCCGCCTGGTTGCTAAGGGATTCAAACAGAAAGAAGGGATTGACTATTTTGACACTTATTCCCCTGTTACTAGAATTACTACAATCCGAGTATTGATAGCACTAGCATCCATATATCATCTTGAGGTCCATCAAATGGATGTCAAAATGACATTTCTTAATGGAGATCTTGAAGAAGAGATATATATGGATCAGCCAGAGGGATATGTAGTTTCTGGAAGTGAGAATAAAGTCTGTAAGTTAGTAAAATCTCTTTATGGTTTGAAGCAAACCCCAAAGCAATGTCACGAAAAATTTGATAGAGCTATGCTATTATTTGGCTTTGAAATTAATGACTCTGATAAATGCGTATATACTAAAATGAAAAGTGATAAATGTATCATTTTATATTTATATGTAGATGATATTTTACTTTTTGGATCTAACCTTTCAATTATTAACGAGACCAAGGCTCTCTTAAGTGGTAAGTTTGATATGAAGAATATGGGTTGTGCTGATGTGATTTTAGGGCTGAAGTTGACTCGCTCAACTGATGGAATAGCAATATCTCAGGCACACTATGTTGAGAGAGTGTTAGAGAAATATGGCTATAGCCACATAAAATCTGTAGTTACACCCTATGATCCTTCAAAGACTCTCCACAAGAATAAGAGTGGTGTGACTGTGTCTCAATTAAGATATTCCCAAATAATTGGTAGTCTAATGTATTTGTCAAATTGTTCTAGACCTGATATTTGAGCAGGTTTACCAGCTGTCCGGACAGAACACATTGGGATGCATTAGACAGAGTACTCAGATACCTAAAGGGTACTATATCCTTGGGCTTGTGCTATGGGAGGTTCCCTGCAGTTCTGGAGGGATATAGTGATGCCAGCTGGATAGCTGACACTGCTGAGTGTAAAGGCGTTATTGGCTATGTTTTTACACTTGAAGGCGGTGCGGTTGCTTGGAGGTCTGTTAAACAGACGATCATATCCCGTTCTATATCTGAGGCAGAATTGTATGCTTTGGATACCATAGTAACTGAAGCTGATTGGCTTAAGGGTCTTCTTACTGAGATTCCCTTGATTATGAAGCCAATACCTCCTATCTCAGTGAACTGTGATAATCAAACAACAATAGCTCAGATTATAAGCTCCAAGTATAACCAGAAACAAAAGAGACATGTACGAATAAGATTGAAGTTTGTTCGTGAGCTAGTGTCTCTAGGAGTGGTGTCATTGGACTTTGTAAGTTCAAAAGACAATATTGCTGATCCACTCACAAAAGGACTTGATTCTGAGAAAATCAGGAGATCCAGTAAGGGAATGAGACTGAGGCCTACTTTGGTTTCATCTATAGCGGCAACCCAACCTATTTGATTGGAGATCCCAAGAAGTAGGTTCAATGTGGTATAAATAAGCTATAAAGGTGAACCATTAGCATAAATTGATTGAGATATAAATCTCAAAGTCTCTTCCCTGGATAGATGCTTGACTGCTAGTAAGGATGAGCTTAAGGCTCTTAATGAGTTCAAGGTCTTTATAACAGGATGCTTGCAATACATCCTTGGAGAACTCACATATGTAAGTGTAACTGTGAGGCCGTAGTGTGGGGGTCTGGGCAACTTTCCTTAACACTTATGAAACAAGATTCGGTGGCATGGCCGTAATGCACTAACCCAGAAGGATTCAACCGTCGTCTGTGATGAGTTGTTGCTAATTGATTTTCACATATTAAAGGTTTAAGTTCAAGAGTTAGTTCACTTCAAACTTATGTGAATAAGATTGATTTACTTAGGTAAAAATTCAAACCGGAAGGTATTTTCACTGAAATTCATTACGACAAAGCCACAGGACCTGTTTTTTTATTTTTTATTTTACCAAAATAATTTGAAATTTGTGGGGGATTGCTGATCTTTTGTATTGAATTTCAAATATTTTGAAGGAGATGGTGTATGTGTTTAGTCCCACATTGCTAAGCTAAGAGAGTTAGAAGGCCTTATATATGAAGTCATTCCAACTATGCTTAGAAAGCTTAAGAGGACCTACACGCATGCGCGGGCTGAGCCCAAACCAAGTGGTTTCAGGAGGTCTGGGTCGGAAATCAATAAACCGGGCGCAACGCACGCGATTATCGCGCCCAGGGGGGGTGCAAATCCCCAGCCTGTTGACCTCACGCTTGCGGGCGGCCTGGTTCGGTTTTGCATATTTCGGTTTGGTTCCTAAACCAATTTGGTTTATTTTTTATTTGTATTCCTTTACCTTTTATTTTTTGAGGAATCAAGCGTTGCACGGCGCGACGCCTCGCGTGGCCGCGACTCCTCGGCGCGAAGAGGCAATAGAATGCCTTTTCGGATCTACAAAAGGGGGGATAGAATGCACTTACGGGATCATCAACTCCTTGCTCTATTTCGGTCTTCTTTTCTCTTCGCTTTATTCGAGTCTTGAGGCTTCTTCCTGTGTGATTAGAGGTTGTGTCCGAAGACAGCATTCGCCTTGGAGTGTACCTACGAACGTCGCGTGGTTGTCGGATCTTGGGAGGGTGTTGCCGGAAGCCTTTGCACCGTAGGGCGGCAATCAATTCTCTAAGGGCAGTCGGCATGCCAGCGCTTCAACCGGATAACTATTCCTAACTTTGCTCTTTCCTTATCAGACTGCTGTATCTATATATTTTTACTGTCTGCTTTAGTGCATATTCATGCTGTTTATCCAAATTACATATCTAACTCACTATTGCTCAAAAATAATAAAATCCTCTATTTTGATCGAACACAGTATAGATGAATCCCTCAACATTTGAACTTAATCAACCAAGGAGCATAATAGTACCAACCGGATCAACGTGACAGCATTAGGTGTAATTTCTCTTTCCCAATATCAACGAGCGAGAGAAGTACAAAGAGAGGAAACTAGTCAAGAGAAGAGGGGGAATTCGAAAAAAAACTAATATTTTTATTTTGCATTGCATAGATAATTTTTTTTAATTCATGTTCTTACCAATCAGAAGAGAAAACGTCGCTAACAAAAAATAAATGTAACAAGAGAAGGCTAGGGTTGAAATATATTGAAGATGAATACATTAGATCTTATAATATAATATACATAATAAAAATTAAATTTAAAATATTAAAAAGAGAGTCCTTTATGACTCTATCCATTTGAACAATAATAAGATTTTTATAAAATCTATAGTTTTGATTAAAAAATGAGATATGTAAATTTTTTATCAAGGCCCTATTATTTTCTATTACCTTAAAATATATAATAAAAATATATTTAATATATCAAAAATAATGGACCCCAATAAAAATTGAGGTCCTAGGCATAGGCCATAATGACCTATGCCTAAAGACGGCCCTGATCCCTATCAATATAAAACCATCAAACTCTTTTAATAATCATAATACGAAAACATTTAACAACTTTAGAGACTTCAAATTTTTGCTTTTTGAGCAGTCACATACATTTTTCATTATTTTGAGCCTTATAAGGTTATAAAAAAAAACTTTTGATGATTTTTTTCTTTTGACAACTACTAGTTAATTGTCTGTCATCAAATACCTTTGATAACAAAGTCTTTAAGGACCCCATTATTATATTTCTAATATTTTTTTATTAATTTGATCATTTCATTTTTAATTTTAATCATTATAAAATCATCAAAAACTTTTTATTGAAGGTGTTTGATAACATATGTTGCATGGACACGGTAGAGTATTGTATCAAATACAATATGAATATGGTGATACAGTAAATTTTAAAAATATTAATATACAATACGACTAAAATATGATAATTATTAACATATATATATATATATAATTAAAAATTATTGAGATAAAAAATTATATTTCATTAATCATAATATCTCAAATATAAAATATAAAACTTCAAATTTTTCTTAAGCAAGTAAAAAAAAAATCAAACATTCATATTGGTCTGATCACCAACACTTGCTTCATTAGTAAATAAGACTGAATTACTCCAATTCAGGTTAATCAAACAAATTGAAAGTCAAAAAAAAGAAAAATGAGACTAAAGGATTAAAGCTTATATTCAAATTTCTAAATCAAATTTTTTTAACAAAATAATTAGGGCTTAAGCATTTTAGAGGAGTGGAGTTGAAATCAGAAATAATAATTTAGGGGTGACATCGCTCACCCTCAACGCTCCCGCAGCTCCCGTCCTAAAGTCATCACGAGGTAGATAAATCACAGTCTCCGAAGTAATTAGTGCACAGTTAGGCCGAAAATTAGAAATAATAATTTAGGGGAAAAAAATGATGAATCAGGCAGCAGACAAATTGAATCTGGGATGACCGGTCCGGCCCCATGAAAATTTTTCACTGATCACCAATATAAATCGGGAAGTGCTCGTGAAGAGTAGAAATAATAATTTAGGGCTTAGATGGAGAGCGGCAATGGGTGAGGACGATGACGGCTGAAAGGGAGACAAGTGACATCAAAGAGGCGATGAAATGAGAGTATGATGAAAGGCGAGCAGAAAAAGATTGGAATTTGAGATTTAAAAGTCCATGACCCAATTTATTTTAATTAATTATTTTCCAATTAATCCTAGTAAAATTTAAAAATTTTCAATTAACCTCTAAAAGTTTTAAATATTTGCAATGTTTAAATTAATTCTGCCCTGATAGTAAGCGTGTGTCCATTAGAGGTGTCAATTCAGATGGATCGGATCGGGTTGGGAATTTTTTTTTTCTAAACTCCCAATCCGAACCCGACCAACCCGATAAACCCGACCCGACCCGAATCACCCGAAAAAACCGATTCAAAACGTCTTTTTTCATCATTTTTCCTATAATTCTTCACTTTTATCTCAATACTTTATCATGATCATATTATATTGATATTAATATACATAAAAATATCTTATTTTTCAAAATAAAATTTGATTTAATCCCAAAAAATCCATAAAATATTAAATTCGGGTCAATCCGAACCCGACCCGAACCCAACCCGAAATTTTTCAATCCGAAACCCCCCAACCCGAACCCGACCCGAATCCGAAAATTTTCAAACCGAACCCGATTTTTTTTGGGTCGATTCAGGTTGGGTCGTCTGATCGTGTCGATTTTTGACACCCCTAGTGTCCATGTAGGATGTTGCTATCTCAAAGTATTTTTAATTTTAAAGCAAATAATTTTATTTTTAAAAATAAAAAGAAAAAGAAAACTTTGTTGGGCCAAATCAGACGGCTTCGTATTAGAAATGACAAAAGGTCAGCTAGCCCCGTGACACGTTAAACATGATTAAGGTTGGATGACCATTCATCTCTTTGAGTTTTCATCAACAAAAAAAAAAACGATTAGAAGAATAAATTAAAGTTAAACAGTCTAAATAAATATCCATTCATTCAAGTAAACCAAAATAAAAAATTTATCGATAGAAATATCATCTCAATCAATGCAGTCAACAGGTAGGGCTGAGCAATTGATTTAAAATTGAACCGACCGAACCGATTTAATCGAAACCAAACAAACCAAATTTTTTTCGAACCGACTGAATTTTTCGTAAAAACTGAACCGAACCGACCGATAGAACATTGGTTTATTCGGTTTTTAATCCGAAATAATCGATTTTTTGCGTGTTGAGTGCATCCTGTAACTATTGTCTGATCGGTCACGGTGACCGATTAGACGTTTGATAATAAAATCAGTTTAATCGAATTTCGAATTTAAACCCCGAAATCGAACCGATTAAGCCGATATAACCGATGTTTCAGAGGAAAAAAGCCGAATTTTCATTTTAACCAAACCGAGCTATAAATTTTGGTCGATTCGATCGATTAACTCGGTTTGACCGAACTTTTGCTCACCCCTATCTACAGCCGTAAAATCTCACTGATTTAATCTCAGCCACTCGCTGCAATCTGCGTTGAAGCAGTCAAACTCGAAGTCGTCGTTCCGTAGTTATTTAGCGTCCAAGCTTCCTTCCCCGACTCTTCCTCTTCCCGAACTCCCATCTGAAGATCTTCGAATCAGTATCGGTCGTTGACCAATCGAGCAATGGACTCGCCCGCCGTCGAAACCGAAGATTGGACGCTCGTCGATGCAGAGTACTCAATATCTCAGAGAATCATCACTTTCTTCTTGTCGATTTAGCTATGATTCGGATAACAGTTAATTTTCTCATGCTTTTTGATCTGGTTCTAGAGACGCAACTCCTTGCCCCGATGCGACTGCCGATTCTCGTTTCAAAATTGGGTCATCTGGCATCTCGATGTGGTAAGAGAGAGACTCGATCAGACTTGTATGCGAAATTGTTTCACCTTATCTCTAAGCATCTGAAGGAGAAATCCTTGTTCTTGAAGGACTTTGCGGGTTGTCGGATCGGTGATAGATTTTGCTGTTCCCCTGTACAGAAGAATTTTAGGAACAGAAGGTTCTGATTCGTCCTACTAAAGCATATTTGGTCCTCTTTTCTTGGCTGATTAAGTAACGTTAACTGTTCTTCAGATGCTATGGAGAAGACCGCTGAGAGCACTGCAGAAGCTCTGGAGAAGGTAGCTAAGATATTAGAAGAAGTAACGTCTGACATCGCCAATGGACTCCCTGATGGCTTAAGGATCAAGAAGGCGGCTTTGCAGATGGAAGAGATTTGTGAAATTGTTGACGAGGATGCAGAAAAAACTGAAGCCTTTATTCAGAAGGTCCTTGAACTTCTTTTCCATATGAAAGTCTTATCTCTTCCCTGTATTTGCTCGACATGATTTAATTACTTGCATCAATCTAAAGTCAAATTTAGTTGGCATCATAAATAAAACATTTAAAGTAGAAGCACGGAATTAAATCTTATAATTACTTTGGTTTCTCTTCGAGCTTAGATCATCTATGCTCAATTTGCTTGTTTCTTCTCTATATTTTCCTATCAATGGTAGATGGTAATTAGATGGTGCACTTTTCTCTTGTGGTGATGGCAGGTTGATCATATAAAAGTGCAGGTAGATGCGGTGATTGAACCCATCATTGAGAAAGCAGAAGAACTAGAGAAAGAAATCCGAGAAAAGGAGACCAAGCCAAATGCTGTTCCTGTCATGGCAAACTAGTTGCTTGTTCAATAAATGATGGTCATTAAAATTCAGTAACTCGTTATTGTTCAATGCTCGCATGTCCTCAACTTTCTGTACATAGAATTAGGCTTGTATTCAGACTGTAAACAATTGGGATGTCCAAGTTTGCATTGAATTCTAAAGTTGTGTGGCAAATGGTAGCTGCAGAAACAAGCTTGAACTAGTCAGTAATTAATTGACATTGGAATATTGTCTGCAGTTTTAGATACAAGCCGAGCTTCAGCTGATGAATGTGTTCATTCGGATCTTTGGATTGGATGGGCATCAACTCATGCTCACTTTGATTCATTGGAATAGCTAATCACTTTTAGATAAATGTAGATTATAAGAAATGCTCTTAAAATTTGGATCCGGCCAGCCGTTTCAACCAATTCAGCCGAGCTCGGCAGTAAATCCACTATAGCCGTTTCTTTACTATCTTGCGTTTGTCACAAGTTCGACACTAGTTAAATTTGAAACTTTTGATTGTTTTTACATTCATTAACTTAACTGCAACGACAACAGTATGGAATCTTGATAGTTTATAACGTGTTGATTTCTTCTGTACAATTTATATAATATAACTTTTTATATTTAAATTTTTATATATTTTACATTAGCTTTTCGTTGTATATAGATATAATTGGTATTAATTAATGAAGTTCACTAAATATAAATTTACGGAGATTTAGTCATTATATATTACCCTGCTAGAGTGATCAATACGGTATAAGTTGGGACTGTCAAACAGGATGAATTGGTCATGCTGGTGAGTCCTAAAAATCTAATTAATTAGATTGGGTAACGTCAAATCTGAGGCAATCGGCTCCACCCTACGAAAGTTTCCTTGCTCACCGCGGACAGTCCAGAAATCCGATATTCCATGACTGTGCATCCCATTTGGAGAAAAAATTCTTATAAGTTGAATAATTAGTCTGATCAATCAATTTAAATAGGTCTAATGGGTTATGACGCGGTGGAAATCTACCTTTTCATTTGAGGTTGTTGATAAAACTTTCTTCTGTGATACTGTTGGACCTATATAGATTAATGCGCATGAAAGTGCTCATCGAGTTATCCGGCTGTTCCGGAAGGAGTCGTCGGCGGTGGCCAGTCACTGAGGATCAGCCCCTGCGGAGATTACTATGTCATCGAAGAACTTGGGAATCCTGCGAAAGTAACACAAGCGTTGGGGGACACGCCGGCAGGGGTTCGGCGGAGTCCACTCCGACGCTCAAGTTATTAGGGTGTCCGAATGATGACGCGAAAGAAGGACAATGTGAAAAGATGAGAGATCATAACCCCTCCCCCTTACCGGAGGGGTTGAACTTCCTTTCATCTTGAGGTCGCCTGGCGAGTCGTGCCTCCTTTACTGCGGCCACGTTTTCGATATTCAGGCCGCATTCACCGCTTTCGGTGATAAAGGGATATCCTTTGAAATAGTCCGCGTCATTATCACTCTTTCTTTAGTTGCGGCACCCGGGGCTCCCGAGGTCGGTAATTGCGAGGACTCCACCTCCCGAGACGGGCTCGGGGTTTTTCGGATGCGCTATCTCCTGAAAATACTCTCGGGACCCTACCTCCCGGGGAAGGGCCTGACCTTCTCGAGCGCGACCCCCGAAGTGGGGCCCGGGGCCCGGGACAAGAGATTAGGTCAAGTCCCCGGCTTCTTCATCCCCTGTGTCGGACACAGGCTTTCCTACCCTATCACCGGCAAATTCCTCTAACATTTAAGTCAAATTTGGAAAAAAAAATAGTAAAATCCACAAGATAGTTAAGAGTAATATTCTCATATTTGTGACGATGATGTTATTATCTTATATAGGAAGATGAGATAGGTGAAAATTATATTGTCTTTATTGGATTTAATCTTCTTTAGGTGGGTTCATATGCAATTTGTGACTTGTGGATTTATGCCGTTAAAATACTGAACTTGTTAAATGATCAAACTTGAGGTTATTAGATTTCAAATTATTGGATATGAATTAAATGTATAGATCTTTTAGTCTGATCCGTTATTCTCTATGGGTTAATAACAGATCAAAACTTTTAATATATATATATATATATAAGAGCTTAGTCCCCATTGGATTAAGGGCATCTTGACAATTTGCGTTCCCCATTATTGACATAGAGATTCCGGCACCAGCACCTTAATTCCTATGGAAGATCACCCTCTATTTCTTCTTCTCTTTCGCAAGAATCGCTAGATTAAGAGTACTACATGAAAAACAATAGTAATTCTGTTGCATTCAGTTCTTCATATACTATAGTTTTCTTAATTTCTGTTATGTCGTATGAAGGATGTTACTAGATCTTTGTTCTAATATTTCCTAATATTAGAGTTCTTACTTGTTTTAGAACTCAAGTGGCTTAGGAATTACAAGTTCTAAGCGTCTTATCATAAAATGTGCATCTTTTTGGTATTCATCAAAGGGTACGCCTCGTTGCAACTAATGCTTCTATAACTGCCACGCCAACTTGACCTTTGTACAAAGACCTTCACATATTTGGACTCGGACTGTTAACTATCGAAAAATTAAAGGGTTTAAGTGTTAAATTAACTAACTTTAAGGGGCTAGCTGTAAATATGGAAAATGGAGGGATTTATTTGCAAAATGTCATCCACTTATAAAAATTTGTTTCTCTTCTCCTTTTTCACAAACAACTGCTCAGTATCCACCGTCTCGACCAGTCTTTGCCTACCAGTCCACTGGTCTCTCTCGAGGTGAAGGTCTTTTTCTCGGGTTGGGGTTGGGGGCTCCCTCCTTTCAGACCGGGGAATGGCTTGTGGGAGGACTTCGGCTGGTTCCTTGCGACGGGCGTATTATACCTCCTCCACGTTAACGTGCTTGACACAATGTCCCAGCAAATCGTTGAAGCTGATGGGGGGCTTCCTGACAAGGGATCAGAAAAAATCCCCTTCCGCAAACCCTTAGGTGTAGGCACTGACGATGATTTTCGACGTGGCACTAGGCACGTCTTGTGCCACCCAGTTGAACCGTTGGATGTACTCCTTGAGCGGCTCTTTCGACTTCTGCTTGAGAGCGAATAGATTGAGTGTCGTCTTTTGATAGCGACAGCTACCGGTGAAGTGGTGGAGTAAGGCGGTTCTAAACTCTGCGAAGGAGTTGATAGAACCTTGTGGCAGCCTCCGGAACCATCGTTGGGCTGCTCCAGACAGGGTGTTCAGGAACACCCGACACTTCACACCATCAATATACTGGTGCAGGAGTGTTGCGTTTTCAAATTTACAGACATGATCCTCCGGATCTGTCTTCCTGTCATAATTAGCGATCCTCGACCCACGAAATTACTTCGGCATGGGGTCTTCCACAATCTCAAATTAGAAGGGAGTAGAGGGAACCTTATGGGAGGCCTTAGGCTCCTCCCTTTTCGCTTGTCCCTCTTCATGCCTTTGCGTGCTGGAGATTATCTAGTGGGCCTTCTCGATATCTTCGGGGGCTGGGGCTGCTCCGTTCCGTCGCCCCAAGGGTGTGACTGATCTTCGCGAGTACGAGATGGAGACTCTAGGGATCTCCTCCCGTGCAAGAGCATCTCATTGTGAGACGGCTTGCTCGACTTGGTGCTGCTTGAGCGCTTCCTTGATGACGTTGGCCACCAAGCGATCCAGTTCCTCCCTCGTCAGGACAATGGATTGTCCCTCCGGTCCTGTCATCAGTGCTCCTTCTGGTGCTTTACTAGTTTCCCACAGACGACGTCAAACTTGTTCTGTAAGGAATCAACGTCAACGGCCAGTCACCAGGGTTCAAGCCACGTGGATGTTAACGTTAGGGGAGGAACTCCGCGCCCTGCGAGATCAATACGAGCGTTAGGGGAACACGCCGAAGGTTGTCCGGCGGAGTCCACTCCGACGCTCAAGTCAATGCCTTGATAGAGAGAAAAAGTATAAGGCAGAAAGATATATGAGTAGCAGAGAATGCATAACCCCCTTACCGAAGGGGTTAGAGTACCTTTTATACCTACGGCGGCTGCCTTCGTGCGTCCTCGCCATCTTTGTCACGTCCCCCCGTTTGTCGATTACTGAATAACCTTTGCAACGATTCACGCCACTATCAAGTTCGGCCCGTTGCGACATTTATGGGTCATGATGACTCCAAAAATAATAGGTGATGGTTATTTGCAGATTCGAATAAAGGGGGGCCGTTACTTGAGGCTGATAAGTACCATTTTTTGTTGATTATTTTAGATGTTAAAATCCATGTTTGACTTATATTTTTATTGCTTAATTGTGAAATTGCCCTAGGTTTTAGAACTTACCTTTATTTTGGACTTAATTGCAAATTTGCATTAAATTGGATTAATTGGCCACTAAATTTTCTGATATATTTTTGTAGGCATGAAAGGATCCTGGACCTAGAGCATACTGGGTCAAACTTGAGTCGGATGTGAACCGGATCAAATTATCAAGCTTACAATTAATCCGGGCCGTCCGATTCAAGAGCGGCTAGATCTGAGTCATCCGGGACGATCTGAAGCAATCCGAGCTAGGGTTAGGGTTGATCAAGCTCTAGGATCAAGATCTGAAGGTTTCATTCCAATCAGAGCTCAATCAACCGTTGGATCAAGCAAGGAGGGCTCTAGAGCGTCCATTCACAGATAGAGTTGATCTGGACCATCCGTTGCACATCTGGAGGATCTGAGCTACCACGAGGCAGATCCTGACCCCAGATCATCATCATAAAAGTTTGGCTCAAATCAGAGCAAAATCAGCCGTTGGATCTCCTCCGATCAATCTGGGCCGTCCGTTGATAACTATTTAATCAAAAATTTCCGCAGCTCTTCCCTGTCGCGTCTCCGCCGTTTCTGCGTCTTCTTCGTTTTCTCTTCCAGTTCTTCGGTAGTTCTTCAATTCAAGGAGGCACGATCCCTCAATCTTCATCCTAGATCAAGAATTGAGTCTTTGGCAATCGTTCTTTGAAGAATTCAGCTCCATTTGCGCCGGAACAGGGATTGCTTGAGGGTTTCGGCATTTCCTCATCCGACCACTGTCTTCTCTTCCACAGTCCATTTCAAAGCTTCCGAGCCATTTGTAGGGGTTCTCAGATGAGCTTAGAAGCTTCCCAATTCATCATCGCAGCTCCACCAATTGAGATGGAGTGAATCGGACTGTGATTTCCAGCAAGCGCAGATTTGAAGCAGAATCAACTTCAGAAATGGATTTCCACTGATTTGCTGTGCCTAGGGGTTCGAAGCCGGCTCTTGATTGACGACCAAGAAGTTCTTGAGCTTAGGGAAGGATTGAGGTTTAGTTTAATTAGCAAATTTTCGTTTGTAGCTGTAATTTTCGTTACTGCTCTAGTTTCGGTTCTGTTTTTGGTTTCAGATTCGTTAACTTGGTTTAATGCATTGTTCCAGCTGTAATCTAGCTTTAATTCTTCAAGTTAAGCAGTGTATGAACTTGTTTAGTGATCTATTAGTTTAAACTTCAGTTTATTTCAGTTTGAAACCTTGCGTGTCATTTCATTGTTGCGTGCCAAGTTTTATTTCTGATTTTTGCATCTTATTTCAATTTCGATTCTTGTTTAGTCCAATCCCTGCAATTAGAGATCACAATCAGTGTGTTAATATAGTGAATCGAAGTTCATTTCTCAGCTGGTTTTTATTTCTGAATTTTAGTTCAGTTTATGGTGTATCAAACCCCCATTCCTGAATTTCTTCCCAGCTGATCATTTCTGCATCTGCCTGTGCCATTTCAGTTCTGCATCTGCACTTTATTTCTGCAAACTTCAGTTGAGCATTCTTGAATTAGTCTCGAGCATTAGATAGTTCTAAATTGAGCACTCTATCTCTGAAAAGTTTGAACGTCAATTCTGAAATTCTGCAATTCAACCCTGCATGAAGATAGTTCTGAATTGAGCAGCACTTGTGTGATTGTTGCATTGTTTCCCTTATTTCAGTAAATCATGTTTCTGATAGCTTGTTTCCCAACCGAATCGATCAGTCCATCTCTGAATTCTCAGTTCATTGTTACATGCAAGTTGATAATTTCTGGCACAGCAGTTTCTAAAAGCTTATGAGTTTGTATCCAATAAAACATGCTAAGATAGTTGGTGGGCAGCTTGATTGCAACTTAGTGTTTCGAATTCCATTCAGTTGTTTCTGAAATTCAGATTTCACTACTGCCATAGGTTTATAATTCTTGCACTTAATATCAGATTTTATTATTGGCACATAAGTTTGAATGATGAGTATCAAGTTTGATTGCATGCATTTTGTATGAAATGGATGTTTCGGTTTGAATGTTGTAGATCTTGAAGCTCCATCTAATTTGCAGTGGCAATTTTGCAAGTGAAATCAGATTTGTTTGTTTCCAAAATTGCTTTAGTGCCTTGATTTAGTTTTCCATTGATTGAGTTAATCATTGTTACCGCTTGTTAGTTCATTGGCTATTTTCCTTCTCTTTTGTTTGTGTTTTCATTTCCAAATTGCAACCCAAAACCCAGATTTACTTCGAACCCCGAAATTCACAAACGACACCTAAATACAAGCACGAATCAAACACAACAACTAGCCCCGAGAAAAATACGACCTGTGGCCCCTTTACTACGCTTTTGTTCTTGATTGCAAAAAGGGTTTCCAGTTATTCATTCACTTCTAAATTCTGATGGTCTCACACTTTCGTGCCAATTTAATCTAGTATTTCGGGACTGTCAGAGGCCGAATGCTTCTTGGGTTCCGCTTCCCCGAGGTGATCTCGGGGTCTTCTATCCCGGGCGGTCGCGGGCGTTCCGCTTCCCCGAGGTGGTCTCGGGACCCGACTTCTTGGGGTGATCCCGGGAGGGGATTTCTGATCTGATCTTCCATGGCGTGTTTACCGCGCGGGGGAGGGGGGCTTGGATACTCCTCTTCCCGAGAGTGTCCCGTCGCTCAGATTCGTCACATCTTGCCACGCAGCTTCTTCATCCCATGTGTCCGTCGCAGGCTATTCAACCTCATCACCTCCCTTTCCATTCACACTATATCCAATATTTACCTCCTAGATGATTGGTTGCCCGAGCACTTGGGCTCAGGTTCTCAAGTCCTCTATGCTCAGGTTTGGGTTCTCAAGTCCTCTCGAGTCCTCAGTGTTCGGGTGCTCAACACTCGTACGTGCACGGGCGATCAACACTTGAGTTTAATCATAATAGCTCAGTGATCTCAAGTCCTCTCTAGTGCCCAGTGCTCGGGCGATCAACATTTGGGACGGATTGGATATCGACATCAGACTAGTTAATCATAATAGCACACGGATTAATTGAGCCAGATAAAATTAAACAAATCAATTGAGGTGAACGCCCGAACCATTTTACCATCTGACCCACCGTCACCATGAGTTGGAGACGGTTAAAAGCAGGAAAGTAAAAAATATGGCAGGTAAAATGCAGTGTTCTTAAAACCGGATCGGACCGGGCGGTCGGATTGATTGAACCAGAAACTGTCACGCCCCCAGAGACACATGCTTCTTCGAAAATCGGACAACATCTCCTCTGTACGGCGGACAATATGGGGCAAATATACATAATATCTCCAACCAATATAGCTCAGCCATAAGCGGCTGACATCACAACAATAAGTATAAGACACATCCACGCAGTTTATATCGAAACAAAATAATAATGGGTGGCTCAGCCACCTTAAACATAGAAGAAAATCACAATCCAACGAGAACTCAGAAGTCTCTGAAATAATAATAACAAAACCAGTCCGATAACTGTTAAACAAATGAAATGCGGAAAATTAACACAATACCGAAATAGAAACCACTAAACCAAACCGACACGGTGGAACTGAGGGACTGGCAACTGGATCATCTCCTGGCTCCAAGCAAAACATCTATCTGCTACCTGAAACAAAAATAGATGGTAGAGGTGGTGAGTCCGGACGGACTCTGCGGGTATATGAGTAGACAATAAGCATGACATAAATAAGATAACGAAGTAGAGAATCAACAGGGTACAGTCCATAGGAAGTATAAGATTCTCTAATCATGCATAACAAATGTAATACGACATGGTATAAAACCGAATAACAACTAAACAGGCGTAAAATAACGCAACAACAATAAAACCAAGATATAGATGCATGTCAATCATGTGCAACAACCATAACTCATATAAGTGCATCAAACACAAGCAAATGCATAAAAGAAATACGTATGCACATGATGCAATGACATGTGTCACCCCTGACGCCAGTCCAGCCGTCAACACATCCCATCTGTGTGACCGAGTGGGTAGGGCTGTGACAACTGTACCACTCCAACAACAAATACCACATAAGGCGTGGTTGAGTGGACAGGATGCTGGGGAGTCTACACTCCAAACCCCGGTATATCGGGGGAGCTACTACAGCTACAATATCCCTCGAAAAATAACAGTGAGGGTGAGCCACCAACAGCTCATCCCTCTAAAAACAACGGTGAGGGTGTCACTGTTTGGCATAACAGGACAGGTGCTCGCACTCTAATATCTACCACGACAACAAGTGGTTGAGTGAATCGAGCAACAATATGACTAACGACGACTTAACCAAATGTAAGCCCAACAGTCGTTAGTATGCAACGTGCAAGTATGGTGCATGTTATACGATGCACAAACAACCGGAGAAACAGCGATGCAATAAAGTCCAACGAATACACGATGCATCAATATAATCAACTGGAAATCAAAACTAACGATTATGCACATAGACTACTGGGTAGGGTATTTCTAATGCCAAAATAAACCTATCTGTGTGTAATGAACTTCTAAGTACTCGCGTATAAGCGGCACTTTACAGAATAGAAAACCAATAGAGGACTGTACAGATACGAATTTGGGAACACTCGAAGATCAACGAAGAATAAGTCTCAACGGCGATGTTTTAAATAACGACAAAGAACATGGTTAAGCAACCTATCAGACATAATATAGCCATGCTTTTAAGGTAAAGAAAACAACTCGAGTACAAAGGAGAAGTGTCCGCCTTTTAATGTAGAACGTGACCGAATTAACCTCTTCACGATCAACTGTGCGAATCTAACTCAGGGTCCTGTATCAAGGACATAACTTATATCAAAGATTAAGTTTAATTATTCATAAAATTAATTAATTAACCAAACTACGTATAAACAAAAATTAAGATAAATCCCAATTACAATATTCACTTAATTAAATCTTAAAAGCAACAAAAGATTCCTTCTTAACCCAACCACCAAGATTAGATCATTAGGTAAATTCCCAAAATTAAACTCATCTAATTATTAAACCTCTATTAATCACATTCCCTAATTAGATTAAGGTTAACCCCACCAATCCAAAACACCAGATGGGTTCTTTCTTAACCCTAGTTAACATAATTAAGTTATTCGGTTTAATCCAAAATTAAACCCAAGGTACTATCTCATTGTGGAAGCATAGGATTCGGACTCCATGTTCGTAAACTTCAAAAGTATATTGACAACATCATTCTGTAGCAACACATATATAACAGTATTGCAATCTAACAAAAGGAAGAAAGATGGGTGCCTGCTACCTCAACACGAATACAGAATGTATTCTGATATCCACGCAGGTGAATTGAGCAATAACATTGGAGCCAAAATCAACTCAAAAATTCAACCTTAAACTCTGAGAACTAGGATTGCGATTTCAAAATAAATCAAAGATAATTACTATCCAACTCCACAACGAATTCCAACTAAATCAAACCCTTACCTTGATGGCAGAGGGAACTGGCGGTGAGGGGTCGACGCTAGGGCACAGCTCGGCGTCTGAAGCAGCGAAGGAGAAGAGAAAGAAGAACCGAGAAGTGGCAGGCGGCTCGGCTCCGACTAGGGCTAGGGTTCGGCGGTGGTTGTCACGTGGGAGAGGCAACGGCTAGGGCTCGGCGCGTGCGGCTGCAATACTCTACTCGTGCGCGCCGGAGAAGAAGGAAGAGGAGAGAGAACAGAGGCGCGGGCGGCGACGTCGCTGGTCGCGGCGCGGGCGGGCTGCGGCGACGGGGTCGGCGGCGTCGGCGAAAACCGAAAGGATCATAGTCGGGGGAGAAGAAAACGGCATGGGGAGGAAGTTAGGGCTTTTGGGGCTTTTATATTTTTGTTTTGGCATTTTGCAAATAAACCCTATAGATTTGAAAAATTACAACTAGACCCCTAACTTTCAAAAATTCACCTTTTCAACCCCATTAAAACTCGGTATTTAATATTCTCCCCTACTAACAAAAATTTGGTCCCCAAATTTCACTCGTAAACCACAACAAATACTAGTCAACCATAAAACCAACCCAGACTAGTCAACAACCACAAACCATAAACCATAAACCACAACTACTAGTTACCTCAGCAGGTACTAGTCAACGACAACAGGTATCAATACCTCAACTATAATATAACTACGGAGTAAAAACCAACCATACGCACCTCATATAAATAGATGAGGGTAGCGAGCTCTGATCGTATCCTCGAGCTCCCAAATAGCTTCCTCATCAAAGTAGTGTTGTCAACCAACCTTAACCCTGATTGCGAGTCAAATGCATTATCTATCATATTGGGAAATGTTCAACATCTCTCTAACGGTAGCTACTCAGTTACAAGCAGTGACCTACACGTAGATACCCTATAACTCTTTAATATCTCGGAAAATCGATTCATCGACCTGCTGTGTCTTCTCTCTGGTGAGCGTGTAAACCTGGTCCATCTCTGGAACTGATGGTGGCATCGTCTGAAGAGGCAGTGGCCGAATCATCTGAATTGCTGCTAGCTGCATATTCTGAGGTGTTGGAGATCCCACCGTCTGCCGAGTCTGATAACTTGTAGCTTCGACCATTTGCTGAGGCTAGTAAACTAAAGACTAATATGCTAGGCACAGCTGATCTACACATAACTAATAACTAAAATAAATCCTAATTATACCACCTACTTGATTAAATTTTATATAACAATGTGTTACTTCCTAACCTAATTATCATAGTGGTCTCAACAATGCTCCATCTTTACAAACATCATTTCAATTTTTTTTTAACCAGAACTCAAACACCTCATCACGGAGAGGAGGATGCTCAATGCCTTTTAGTCCAACATGGACCAGAAAATTCATATTATGAGAAGTTGACAAAGTTTCTAATTATAAGCTGTCAAGTACTTATATACCTGCCATGTTTAATTAATACAAGAATAACATACAGCCTGCTGTACCTAGTACAACTAGGTTTGAATATATGGATTGTCCTAAATGTGCTCCTAACCCTTCTGGCATAATCCCCTTAAGCCAAAGTCCTAATTTAAACTTAGCAACGCTCTTCTAAATAATTATGTGCCTTTGGTAACACTAAACCTTGAATGTGTTAATGTCCCCTAAAAATTTACATAGACAAGAATCAAGTTCTAAGTCCATTTATATAGACAACATCAAGTTTTAAGTCCATATAGTAATAAAATAAAAAAAAAAATCATCTTTAAGTTTAATAATTGCCAAGTTGGTCAGGTTCCAATTAATACACCGCATCATCTGAGGCTAGGCATTGCAAAATTCAAGCTTTGATAAGCTAGCGCTTGTGGAATGGTTTCAAAATCAGATATGGAGAATCACAGTAAGATAAAGAAACAACCGTTTTTATGAAAAAAGTAACCTGGTGAACTTCTAGTGTGTCATGTATTGGGCACAGAGATAACAACAGATGACCTTTTTTTTTTTTTTACAAAACTTGCATTGCTCATGGATATTCCAGATCCAAAGGAATGATAAGGCTTTTACAAGAACATCTAGAATAAGTCAAGAAGATTGCAATAGAGATATAGTTAATTAGTTTCACATTGCATTAGGGAAATTTAGCATGTGGTGAGTTGCATCCCTCTCTTGATTAACTAGAGCCCCTTTCCAAAGGCACAAGCTTGGGAACAGACATAACATGTGTACTGAACTACCAGTAGTAACTAATAAATTGAAATATGGAAATAAAAGCATAGAACATTAAAATCATGTGGGGGAAGTTAGAAGTCTGAAAAAAAAAATTTATGCATAGGTAGGAGTACATAACAACACTTAAGTACAAGTCTCAGTAATATCCAACCAACAGATAAATATTAAAACTTATCAGATAATATTATTGAATGGTACGAGGCATTATGGGACTTTCCAACCAGTTGGCATATCACATTATACAATACCTATAGATTACTACACTGTGGATCATTAGGCACAATTAGGTTGACGAACAAAACTAGGACTTGGCCTAAACTTGGTCCCAAACTGCTGAGACCATTAATTTGACCAGATTTTGATTGATCATGCTAAATTTTCAGCGAGCTATGGTAAAACTCTGGCTATATTGCCACTGGCTAATTTGCAACAATTATAGACAAGTTCAAGACTGTTCTAGCATTTTCATGAAACTTATGGTTGACAGGTTCTGTCCAGCATCGTTTGAGAATAAAAGGGTACAAGTACATGATTTAATATGGAGCTGATCATCAACTGACATGCTAAGCCACTAGGCAAACCAGTCAACCATTCAGGGAACTGAACCAAGATACCTTCAATCAAGTATAATTGATCAAACTAATTACGCGCAGGGCTTACCCATAAGATCACTGACACCAAATATAAATCAATTCACCAATAGTCAATCATCACATCTACTAACATTGCCCATGAACCACCAATCAAAGGTAACTTCTAATTAACTACCCATAACATCATAAATCCACCAATGATCCACCAATACATCCTCAAAAACACAACATATCATAGAGATTCATCAACCTCGATTCATTCTTTAACATCAATCAAAATTCATTACTTCCTGTCCAACAATAAAGTCATCCATAACATACCACCAAAACTTCGACGTCTCTCAATATTCATTTTCACAATATCCACTAATTTCAAATTTATTTTCAACATCTATCATTTTCAACCAACACCTGAACTAAAGGAATTACTGCCAAGAGAGCAACAACATCTTCAGACGATTTCTCACACCCCCACTCCATAAGAAGTTGTGAGCCGGCATATCCCTATAGCTGTTCTTTGTCAATGAAGGTAATTATTTATCAACAAATAGGCAGAGAAATGACTTAATTGTAGTAGGCAACAATGCAGTCTTAACTAAAATCCAATCATTATGATTCTTAAACTATCAAAAGCAACCTTGACTGATAGCTACGTGTAAACCATTAAGTACACAAGGAAAAGCTTCATTCTTGAATCAAGAATACATGCCCACTGGAAAATGATGTTGGTGCAGGAAGCACCAGATCGAACCTTGTTTTGATATTGGCAAAGGATTCAAAGTTAAGGGTTATTTGTTGTCTAACAATGCTGCTTGAGAGTGCAGGAAACAAAGTCCTGGCGAAGGGCTGCTAGGCGAAAATCAGGCACCAAGCGAAGGGCAGCTTGGCAATCCAAGACCTGGCGAAGGGCTGCCGGGCAAAAGTCCAACTGGAGGATCCGGTTGGCACCAGGTAAAACTCTCCCGAGAGGAGTAGGTGAGGACGCGTTCCCCTTGAGGGAACATTAGGCGTCGGTTCGACCTAGGGCTCCATTTTGGAGACCAAAGTCAGAACCAAGACAGCTAAGGCTGTATAAAATAATAATATAATTGTTATTTGGACTAACCCTGGATGCAGGATCGAAGGACTGAGTATCTGCAGCTCAGAGAGCCTCGAAGGAGTGAGGCAGAAGCTGAGCAGGGCGCCCCCAAGGTCAACCCAAGTATGTAACAACCTCGACGCGTTTTCGCCCCGCTTGTCGCGGGCGCCCCGCGTGTCGCGGGCGCCCCCACTGCCAGCTGTCGAAGCGCATCCCTGCGAAGCCGAAGAGATGAGGCCTTTGACCGGTCAAGCCGGGCGCCCCGAGTCCTCCGGGCGCCCCGGTCAAACCGGATCCTGAGGATAATGGGATCAGACGGCGACCGAGCTACAGCCGGATCGGCTGCCACGTGGGGGCGCCCCCGTCGACCAGGGCGCCCCTAGGCCCTATATAAAGGGCCCTCGACCTCCTTCTTCAAAGCATCAATTCTTCGGACACTTCCACGCTCTTCTGCTCTCGTGCTTTGCTCCAGATACTGCCCAACTCGAGCCGACGACGTCCCGCTGCCCCGAAATCTTCGATCTACTCCAGACGTCGGTAAAAGAAGAGCATAATTCTTATTATATAAGTTTACTGCACTCATTCTGTATTCAATAATTGTAAACTGGTTTACGAACTTATAGAATTGCCCGCAGAAAACGGTCAACGACCGTGGGCCTTGGAGTAGGAGTCGACACAGGCTCCGAACCAAGTAAAACGATCGTGTTAGCATTGTTTTTGTGTCTTATTTCCGCTGCGCACTTACTCTTTTTAAATCCGAACGATTTGCGACATTCACCCCCCCTCTATCGCATCTCTCGATCCAACAAGTGGTATCAGAGCGGGGAAGTTCAAACTTGGTGTAACCACCAGTTTGAAAGTTTTTCGGATTTACAAAATTTTTAATCTTATTTCTTTTCTTTCTAGTTAATCAAGATCACTCGATATTTTTCAGCCTTTTATTTTAAAATAAAAAATATCTGTAGGTGGATTTAAAATATCCTTACGCCTTTTTCAATTTTGAATTTTCATCTTTTCACCATAAGTCTGAATTAATAAAACGAACAATTCTTAAAAATTTGTCATAAACTTTTTGTTATTATTTTATTATTATTTTGCCTCGAAATTCGTGCAATTTTTTTTTTTGGCAAATTTTTTTTTCTCCCGCACTACTAATCCAAGACCAAGTCTTGGTACATTTCGGTTAATTCTGTTGTGTGCAAGGGTTTTTAAATGGCCAATCGAGAATGGAACAGCGTTCGTCCACCTCTCTTCTCCGGTGAAAACTTCAATTCTTGGAGAAGTCAAATGGAGTTCCATCTAAAGACCCATATGGACATATGGATGATCATTCAAACAGGGTTCCACCCCCCTACAGAAGATGGACTATCAATTGCATGGGACAAACTGGATGAACCAACCCTCAACCAAATTGAGACTGATGCAAGAGCAACTGCAATTCTTCAATGCGGTCTAACCAACGAACAACTCAAGCTAGTCGGTTCATTTGGATGTGCTAGAGAAATGTGGGAGAAATTGATCAATCTTCATCAAGAAATCTCAGATGAAGAAGAAGATCAGGTAAGTTATCTCGCACTCTCGGTCCAAGCACAGATAGCCGAGTCAGAGTCTGAACCTGAACCCAGAGTCGAAATCGAACCAGCAGAATCAGACAACGAACTAACTGAGATGGTAACCAATTTCAAATTCTTTTCTAAATTAGAATTAAATAATCAAGCTGATACTGCAATGGTCGAGGAAGGTATAACTTTTGCAGGGAAAACTCCAAGAGAACCATCAAAGAAGGAGCTTCAACCGGTACCCAAGTCCGACTCAGACACGGAATCAGAAGATGAATTTAGATCCGAGACAGCAACAATTAAGGGGGAGATTCCTAATAAGGAATCAAAAGGTAAAATTATAAATTTGAATTTTAAAAATCATATAATTTGTTACATATGCAGGGAGAGAGGGCACTACCAAACTAAGTGTCCTACCCGTAAGATTCAAACGATACCACCGACGGCAACAAAGAAACGAGCTCCAAAAGCACGAAAGAACAAGAGTCGCATTCAATACTTCAAGTGTCAGGAGTTTGGGCATTACAAAGAGGAATGCACAGATAAACGTTACAAAGATCCAGGGAAACCAACCAAAATGGGTAACTGTAATTTACATCCAAATCAACTCTTTACCTTAAATACTGATAGTTTAATTAATCTCCCTTGGTCAAATTTAGATATGGATGCATGCTTAGATAACTTGATGAAATCATGTATATTAGCAAAGTCAAAATTCAAAATGTTAAGACAAGAAAATGAGACTTTGAAAATTGAAATTGATATACAAGAAAAACTGATTAATAATTTTGCAAACGTAGAAAATCCAGAAATTTCTCCTCACTATGACATTATCTGAAGTTTTGTCTTGGCTATTCATAGGACTAGATACCTTAAGGACTTAACCAACTAGTTGAAATTTGACAACATAGTATTGGGAGGAGGTGAGATGATAGTACGTTGGGGAAACCAACTCTAATAAGATCAAGTCTACTTGGTCTCTTTAGACTGGTGAAACCAGCCGAAGCTACCGATCCAAGACCCAAGCTAGTTGGACCAGAAAATGACCTAATTTAATTTGAAAATGAAATTTCATTAAAAGGCTTTGTCAAGGAAAGGGTGGATGATCCCATAAGGCTACGGCCAAAGAAGGCCTAGTGCCTCGCCAAGACCTGGAAGCCAATTTCTGAAATTCAAATTCAAATTATCTTATGTCAAATTCGAATCTAACATAAATTTCAAATAATTATAGATTCAAACCTGTTTTCAAAAATTCTTTTTCAAAATCACTCTTTTTCTGTCTTCGAAGTCAATTATACTTTTTCAAAAACAAACATTTTTTTTCTTTTCAAAGTTAAACATTTTTTTTAAAATTATTTTTACCTTCAAACCTGTCTCACAAGAACTTTTAAGGCTAACTGTTTGAAAACCCTAGATTGGGTGAGACAGGAAAATTAAGTTCAAATTAAAATTTCTTTTATGTTGTGTTTTCATTCAGAGAATAATTTCAACATAGTCAAACCATGATTAACATGGTTAAACCTTAGTCAACTGAGTCAAACATGGTCAAACCTAGTTAATGCTAAAGACCCTTCAAGCACTTAGATAAAGTTAAGACAAGTCGAATACAAGGGGAGTTCTTTTTAGATTTATTCTCAAAACCTGATGCTCTAAAATTTAGTATCATTTCAGAATAAGGCCTTCAAAAATTACTCAAAATTCTTGGTATATTACTATCTCTTTGAAAAATTATTTCAAAATATTTCTTTTCAAAAACTGTGTTATTATTATTACTTCAAATTGAGGTGTCAAAAATTTATCTCCTTGAAAGTTTCATACTCAGAAGATTATTCAAAATTATTCTTTTGTTTTTAATAAACCCTAAAGACACAGAGGAAGGTCAACTTCATGATCTACTAGGACTCCTAGGATGTGTCAAATTTAGGGGGAGTTTGATTCAAAAGAAGAATTTCTGAAAATTTTTTTAGGTAATTATTTGTTTTGAAGTTATTAGATAATTCTTATAATTTAAATCAAACCCTAAAACTCAGAGAAAGATCGCTTGTAGTCAACAAGCTTCCTAGGACTGGGTCAAGTTTAGGGGGAGATGAAATTAAAAGAATTATTGAACATTTTCAAAATTATATGTTTTCATGCACTGCAAGTTCAAAATCCTTTTGAAAACTTAAATAATTTTTCTGTCAACATACTATTATTTTACAAAATTCTTGTGGCTTATGAAATTAATTTTATAATATTTACTTGGGTTGGAGAAAATTTTCTAAGACACTTAGGAAAATGTCCTTGTAGTCAACAAGGTTTCCTAGGATTGTGTCAGACTGGAAAAGAAACCTAGTCAAGTAAAATATTTTGTGTTCAAAATGCATAATTCTTTTCAAAAATTACTTATATTTTTCAAAGTCTAATTCTTTTCAAAAATTACTTATACTTTTCAAAGTCTAAGTCTTTTCAAAATTACTTATATCTTTCAAAGTCTAAATACTTTTTTAAAAGTACTTATGTGTTTCAAATCTTAACTTATTTCAAAAGTACTTAGATTTTTCAAAAATGCATAATATTTATTTCAAAAGTACTTTTGAAGATTCAAAAGCACTTATATCCTCAAAAATACATAATATCTGTCAAAAAGTACTGCAATAATGTTTTCAAAAGTATAAATATTTTTCAAGGCAATATTGTTCTAAGTGCGTGAATTTTCTAAAAGATTGGCCTACAAATATAAAGTATCTTTTCAATACTTTTCCAAATAAAGTTTTGTTGGTGCAATTTAAAACTTTTTGCTATACTTTCAAGAATTATACTAAGTATTTTCATGCTTTCAAAACTCATAGGCTCTGATACACAAACGCTCTCCTTAAAACTTCTCTCAAAATATTTTTATATTAGACTTAAAAATGGTCTAAAACATAAGGAGAAGAGTTTTACATTAAGGGGGAGAGAAAGGGAATTTTATTTTTAAGCTATTTCAAAATTTTAAGCATTTCTAAGTGGTTCAAAGTTATTTTTAGTGCATGTTTTTTTAAATAAAATTTTCCCTAGTAATCAAAATTTGTCTGAAAAAAGGGTTTTTAACAAAGTTTAAGCTTGCTTTTCAAAAGTGTCTATGGATATAAATACTTTTGCTCTTTTTGAAAAATACTTTGTCAAAAACTTATTTTTGGTAGAACTCAAAACTCCCCATTAGAAACCTTACTAACTCATGTATGCTTTTGATATATGACAAAGGGGGAGGAAAGGTCAAAGTTAAGTATGTTAAGTATTTTATAACACAAGTATTCAGGGTTTTAGGGGGAGTATGAAAAATAAAGAATTTTTTTTCAACTCTACAGTGTTATGCTTCAGTTATGCTTCACTATTTACCTTATGCTCTTAACTGTTGTAATTTTTTCCTTAACTTTGAATTGTGTTGCCATAATCAAAAAGGGGGAGATTGTTGGTGCAGGAAGCACCAGATCGAACCTTGTTTTGATATTGGCAAAGGATTCAAAGTTAAGGGTTATTTGTTGTCTAACAATGCTGCTTGAGAGTGCAGGAAACAAAGTCCTAGCGAAGGGCTGCTAGGCACCTGACGATGGGCTGTCAGGAAACCAAGTCCTGGCGAAGGGTTGCTGGGCGAAAACCAAGTCCTAGCGAAGGGATGCTAGGCACCTGACGATGGGCTATCAGGAAACCAAGTCCTGGCGAAGGGTTGCTGGGCGAAAACCAAGTCCTGGCGAAGGGCTGCTAGGCGAAAACCAAGTCCTGGCGAAGGGCTGCTAGGCGAAAACCAAGTCCTGGCGAAGGGCTGCTAGGCGAAAATCAGGCACCAAGCGAAGGGCAGCTTGGCAATCCAAGACCTGGCGAAGGGCTGCCGGGCAAAAGTCCAACTGGAGGATCCGGTTGGCACCAGGTAAAACTCTCCCGAGAGGAGTAGGTGAGGACGCGTTCCCCTTGAGGGAACATTAGGCGTCGGTTCGACCTAGGGCTCCATTTTGGAGACCAAAGTCAGAACCAAGACAGCTAAGGCTGTATAAAATAATAATATAATTGTTATTTGGACTAACCCTGGATGCAGGATCGAAGGACTGAGTATCTGCAGCTCAGAGAGCCTCGAAGGAGTGAGGCAGAAGCTGAGCAGGGCGCCCCGGACGACCAGGGCGCCCCCAAGGTCAACCCAAGTATGTAACAACCTCGACGCGTTTTCGCCCCGCTTGTCGCGGGCGCCCCGCGTGTCGCGGGCGCCCCCACTGCCAGCTGTCGAAGCGCATCCCTGCGAAGCCGAAGAGATGAGGCCTTTGACCGGTCAAGCCGGGCGCCCCGAGTCCTCCGGGCGCCCCGGTTAAACCGGATCCCGAGGATAATGAGATCAGACGGCGACCGAGCTACAGCCGGATCGGCTGCCACGTGGGGGGCGCCCCCGTCGACCAGGGCGCCCCTAGGCCCTATATAAAGGGCCCTCGACCTTCTTCTTCAAAGCATCAATTCTTCGGACACTTCCACGCTCTTCTGCTCTCGTGCTTTGCTCCAGATACTGCCCAACTCGAGCCGACGACGTCCCGCTACCCTGAAATCTTCGATCTACTCCGGACGTCGGTAAAAGAAGAGCATAATTCTTATTATATAAGTTTACTGCACTCATTCTGTATTCAATAATTGTAAACTGGTTTACGAACTTATAGAATTGCCCGCAGAAAACGGTCAACGACCGTGGGCCTTGGAGTAGGAGTCGACACAGGCTCCGAACCAAGTAAAACGACCGTGTTAGCATTGTTTTTGTGTCTTATTTCCGCTGCGCACTTACTCTTTTTAAATCCGAACGATTTGCGACATTCACCCCCCCCCTCTATCGCATCTCTCGATCCAACAAATGAAATATACTGATTTTGCACACAAGTTGCAATATAGAAGCGAAAGATTAATAATTTCGGTTAAGCCTCAATCAAATCACGAGAATAATTTCTACCACACTCAATATTGGGACAAGAGCTAAGTGAAATAAATTGCATTTGCCCTATAGTTCGTAGTAATGTTCAGTATTGCTATTGATTCCATTTCTTTAACAAAAATGCAATGATTTCAGATACGCCAATAAGCTGAGGTCAGTACACAATTTCATTCTCCTCAAAAGTATAATTGAGCTCAACATATCCCCTTGCAAGTTCAACAAATCCATAAATATCACCCATGGATCAAAATTCAAGGACAATCTCTAAGTGTCAAACCATAACATCATCAACAAGACTTCCATCAATAGACCGTCTAAAAATAATATATTATATAATGCCACTCTCAATAACAACTTTTAAATAACCAACTATAAAATCATATCCACTAAATGGTCCATTAGAAAAAATAAATACCACAAAAAAAATCGAATTTCACAATAGCAATCTGTCTTAATCCAAATTTGTTTCACCATGAATCAACTCCTAACCCGATCAATCTTCTAAAAATCAAATCGACTAATTTCAATACAAACTCACAACACAACCTCAAAACCAGTTACATGATGCTCTATAAAACGTGATCTTACACCACACAATAAAATGAAACCAAACTTCTTAATCGCAATCATAAGAATATGATGGATCAACTATCTTTTCTAGCCATCATGAGAACCTCAATCTGTTAATCTACTCAAGATACCTACTAAGAGATACACAAGGTTAAATCGAGAATTTGATTAAATATGCATATGCCTAAAATGTCTCTAACTTTTAATGCTACAAAGCTAAGCAAGTAAATATATTTAGTACACTAGACTAGGACTGAGAATTGCAGGGTGTGTAATAAAAATAGATGCCAATTTACTAGTACAGCGAATATATGTCTATATAACCTTAAACAAGATAATGTATCTAATGAATAGGATAACCATCAAAGATATATCTTACTTACTCATCGCCTGGAGAAAATGACACCATGAGCATGCATTTTAACTAATTTGGAAAATATCAACCAAACCTAAACTAGATAGTGAATACCAAATATAGTATGATCTCTAAAGACATACCTCTTGCAGCCTGGAGAAGTTCCGTCGCCACCAAGTCCCAAAACACAACCATACCGAGAAAATAACTCCGCAAAAAAAAATTACAACCAAATCTGTATAATACATATAGACCTCGTAAAAACAACTCCGCAAACCCACAGACACCAAAACATCGTAAAACTTGCTCTAATACCAAAAATTATCACGCCCCCAGAGGCACATGCTTCCTCGAAAATCGGGCAGCATCTCCCCTGTACGGCGGACAATATGGGGCAAATATACATAATATCTCCAACCAATATAGCTCAGCCACAAGCGGCTGCATCACAACAATAAGTATAAGACACATCCACGCAGTTTATATCAAAACAAAATAATAATGGGTGGCTCAGCCACCTTAAACATAGAAGAAAATCACAATCCAACGAGAACTCAGAAGTCTCTGAAATAATAATAACAAAACCAGTCCGATAACTGTTAAACAAATGAAATGCGGAAAACTAACACAATACCGAAATAGAAATCGCTAAACCAAACCGACACGGTGGAACTGAGGGACTGGCAACTGGATCATCTCCTGGCTCCAAGCAAAATATCTACCTGCTACCTGAAACAAAAATAGATGGTAGCGGTGGTGAGTACGGGCGGACTCTGCGGGTATATGAGTAGACAATAAGCATGACATAAATAAGATAACGAAGTAGAGAATCAACAGGTACAGTCCATAGGAAGTATAAGATTCTCTAATCATGCATAACAAATGTAATACGACATGGTATAAAACCGAATAATAACTAAACAGGTGTAAAATAACGCAATAACAATAAAACCAAGATAGAGATGCATGTCAATCATGTGCAACAACCATAGCTCATATAAATGCATCAAACACAAGCAAATGCATAAAAGAAATACGTATGCACATGATGCAATGACATGTGTCACCCTTGACGCCAGTCAAGCCGTCAACACATCCCATTTGTGTGACCGAGTGGGTAGGGCTGTGACAACTGTACCACACCAACAACAAATACCACATAAGGCGTGGTTGAGTGGACAGGATGCTAGGGAGTCTACACTCCAAACCCCGGTACATCGAGGGAGCTACTACAGCTACAATATCCCTCGAAAAACAACAGTGAGGGTGAGCCACCAACAGCTCATCCCTCTAAAAACAACGGTGAGGGTGTCACTGTTTGGCATAACAGGACAGGTGCTCGCACTCTAATATCTACCACGACAACAAGTGGTTGAGTGAATCGAGCAACAATATGACTAACGACGACTTAACCAAATGTAAGCCCAACAGTCGTTAGTATGCAACGTGCAAGTATGGTGCATGCTATATGATGCACAAACAACCGGAGAAACAGCGATGCAATAAAGTCCAACGAATACACGATGCATCAATATAATCAACCGGAAATCAAAACCAACGATTATGCACCTACACTACTGGGTAGGGTATTTCTAATGCCAAAATAAACCTATCTGTGTGTAATAGACTTCTAAGTACTCGCGTACAAGCGACACTTTACATAATAGAAAACCAATAGAGGACTGTACAGATACGAATTTGGGAACACTCGAAGATCAACGAAGAATAAGTCTCAACGGCGATGTTTTAAATAACGACAAAGAACAAGGTCAAGCAACCTATCAGACATAATATAGCTATGTTTTTAAGATAAAGAAAACTACTCGAGTACAAAGGAGAAATACTCGCCTTTTAATGTAGAACGTGACCGAATTAACCTCTTCACGATCAACTGTGCGAATCTAACTCAGGGTCTTGTATCAAGGACATAACTTATATCAAAGATTAAGTTTAGTTATTCATAAAATTAATTAATTAATCAAACTACGTATAAACAAAAATTAAGATAAATCCCAATTACAATATTCACTTAATTAAATCTTAAAAGCAACAAAAGATTCCGTCTTCACCCAACCACCAAGATTAGATCATTAGGTAAATTCCCAAAATTAAACTCATCTAATGATTAAACCTCTATTAATCACATTCCCTAATTAGATTAAGGTTAACCCCACCAATCCAAAACACCAGATGGGTTCTTTCTTAACCCTAGTTAACATAATTAAGTTATTCGGTTTAATCCAAAATTAAACCCAAGGTACTATCTCATTGTGGAAGCATAGGATTCGGACTCCATGTTTGTAAACTTCAAAAGTATATTGACAGCATCATTCTGTAGCAACACATATATAACAGTATTGCAATCTAACAAAAGGAAGAAAGATGGGTGCCTGCTACCTCAACACGAATACAGAATGTATTCTGATATCCACGCAGGTGAATTGAGCAATAACATTGGAGCCAAAAATCAACACCTGTTCTTGGAGCCAAAATCAACTCAAAAATTCAACCTTAAACTCTGAGAACTAGGATTGCGATTTCAAAATAAATCAAAGATAATTACTATCCAACTCCACAACGAATTCCAACTAAATCAAACCCTTACCTTGATGGCAGAGGGAACTGGCGGTGAGGGGTCGACGCTAGGGCACAGCTCGGCGTCTGAAGCAG
Source organism: Boesenbergia rotunda (assembly GCA_024364735.1). Taxonomy (NCBI): domain Eukaryota; kingdom Viridiplantae; phylum Streptophyta; class Magnoliopsida; order Zingiberales; family Zingiberaceae; genus Boesenbergia; species Boesenbergia rotunda. The sequence continues at coordinate 461,520 of JAGFNQ010002659.1, forward strand.
CGAAGGAGAAGAAGAGAAAGAAGAACCGAGAAGTGGCAGGCGGCTCGGCTCCGACTAGGGCTAGGGTTCGGCGGTGGTTGTCACGTGGGAGAGGCAACGGCTAGGGCTTGGCGCGTGCGGCTGCAATACTCTACTCGTGCGCGCCGGAGAAGAAGAAGGAAGAGGAGAGAGAACAGAGGCGCGGGCGGCGACGTCGCTGGTCGCGGCGCGGGAGGGCTGTGGCGACGGGGTCGGCGGCGTCGGCGAAAACCGAAAGGATCATAGTCGGGGGAGAAGAAAACGGCACGGGGAGGAAGTTAGGGCTTTTGGGGCTTTTATATTTTTGTTTTGGCATTTTGCAAATAAACCCTATAGATTTGTAAAATTACAACTAGGCACCTAACTTTCAAAAATTCACCTTTTCAACCCATTAAAACTCGGTATTTAACATTCTCCCCCACTAACAAAAATTTGGTCCCCAAATTTCACTCGTAAACCACAACAAATACTAGTCAATCATAAAACCAACCCAGACTAGTCCACAACCACAAACCATAAACCACAACTACTAGTTACCTCAGCAGGTACTAGTCAACGACAACAGGTATCAATACCTCAACTATAATATAACTACAGAGTAAAAACCAACCATACGCACCTCATATAAATAAATGAGGGTAGCGAGCTCTGATCGTATCCTCGAGCTCCCAAATAGCTTCCTCATCAAAGTAGTGTTGTCAACCAACCTTAACCCTGATTGCGAGACAAATGCATTATCTATCATATTGGGAAATGTTCAACATCTCTCTAACGGTAGCTACTCAGTTACAAGCAGTGACCTACACGTAGATACCCTATAGCTCTTTAATATCTCGGAAAATCGATTCATCGACCTACTGTGTCTTCTCTCTGGTGAGCGTGTAAACCTGGTCTATCTCTGGAACTGATGGTGGCATCGTCTGAAGAGGCAGTGGTCGAATCATCTGAATTGCTGCTAGCTGCATATTCTGAGGTGTTGGAGCTCCCACCGTCTGCCGAGTCTGATAACTTGTAGCTTCGACCATTTGCTGAGGCTAGTAAACTGAAGACTAATATGCTAGGCACAGCTGATCTACACATAACTAATAACTAAAATAAATCCTAATCATACTACCTACTTGATTAAATTTTATATAACAATGCGTTATTTCCTAACCTAATTATCATAGTGGTCTCAACAATGCTCCATCTTTACAAACATCATTTCAATTTTTTTTTAACCAGAACTCAAACACCTCATCACGGAGAGGAGGATGCTCAATGCCTTTTAGTCCAACATGGACCAGAAAATTCATATTATGAGAAGTTGACAACATTTCTAATTATAAGCTGTTAAGTACTTATATACCTGCCATGTTTAATTAATACAAGAAATCGGCCAGATTTTCGGTCCGATTGACTCTGAAAATCGGCTAACTCAAGAACCGGATGCGAACCGTTCTGAACCGGCCGAGAACCGATGAACCTGACAAATCGAAAAAACCGGTCAAACAGGCTTGGTTTATTTTATTTTTTATTTTTTGATTTTTTCCCCCTTTTACAGTTTTGCTTTCTTATTGAAAATGAAAATTAAATGTTAAAAACTTAGTTTACTTTCATCCAATGTCCCAAACGAATAAACTTGTTGTTTGCTTGCAAGAGAGTCACCGTCGCTAGCCTCTCGCCGCGTCGCCCTGCCTCTACCAGCCTAGGCCCGCCGAACTGCCTCCGCTAGCCTCGCCTTACCGCCGCTAGCCTCGCCCCGTCTCCAGCCTCGTTGTATCGTCGTGCTGGCATATGAAGGCGGCAATATATGACATATTTGGAAGTATAATTTTGCATGTGTTTTACTAGTGTCTCATGTTTAAGTGTTTATGGATGAACAAATGCTATTATGATATAGTTTTAACTTCTAATAAGATTCTTTAATTCGTATCTAGATTTCTTGAATCCAATGGTTTTAGACTTGAATTTTTCTTTGAAACTAATCTTTTTTTCAAGAATACCATACTGAGTTGCTGACAAAAATATATCATATGCTCGACCTAGTTGATCTAATATTTAAGAAAGTAATTGGATAAGTTGTTAGTTTTATATATTTATATAAATACATGCTTTATTATATATCGGTTATATCCCGATTGAACCCCCAATTAAATCGGTTGAATCTCTGAACCTCTAAATTCTTACTCCGACCGGTTCAATATCTGATCCGATTCTCAAAATCTTGATAAAATGTGATCGGATCCGTCCTGGGACCATCAAACAATTCGGCCCAGCCGACCCCTCCACGCTCGATGCCGATTCAATAAATAAATATAGCCCCACCACACTCGAACGACGCTCGATTCCTCTCGTCTTTTTATGGTTGTTTTTCCAATATAATCCGGGCCCAACCGTGGACATCTGTGGACCACAGTGGAAGCCCTTAATTATATCGTTCTCCAACTTTCTACGAACCCAACGCCCGTGTCCTTTCTATTTCCCGCAGCGCCAGCCTAAAACCTGCCATTCACTATCCACCACCACCACCCCCACCCCGCTTTGCCATGGACGTGGCGCAGCCAAAGTCATCCGAAGCCGTACGAAAATTGCGCATTTTAATTACGAAACGCTCCTTGCTCATTGATTGGGACCCACCGCGCTATATCCGACAAAGAATGATGAGATTCGCGAGGATGGCGGGGTCGGGTGGCACGTGCGAAAAAAAGGACAAGGCAGTGTGGTGCAGCAACTCCGACGAAGACGACGCCGGGGCACGCGCACGGCCTTTGAGGTGTGGGCAGCTTCCGCGCTCGTGTGATTCCGCTCCGCCGGCCGTTGCTCAAACGCTACCTGCCGTTTTCTGCAGTATTATATTATCTTCTATGACGAATGATACTGAAATGACGAACCCAGTCGTTCACCCATTCTATGGTTGGATACGCGTGCAATCGAAGCGTACAGCCGTCTCGAATTATGAAACCTGTGGGATCGGGTAATCGGAAAAAGTAATGGACTCGTCGTTTTCGGCACGAACGAAGGAATTAAGGAGGTGGTGGCAATTAAGACAGCAGGGTTTTGCGTGGTCCATCGCTGACTTGGAATTCCTCGCCCAACGACGTGGGCTTCTCAATGGAGTCCGAGTCCAACCCAACCGTCGCCAGCATGGATTTGGACTCCTCCGTGTCGTTCTCATCCACGAAGTATCCACGAAGTTGGTCGATCCCAAGGCACCTTCGCTGCTTCTTCTCATCCTATTTATGTATCTTCCGTCGGCTTAGCAGTAGAAGTTGAATGATGGGGCGGCCATCGACGAGCGCGGAGCAGGGAGGGCGTGCCGGCGTCACCCGAGACACCGGCAAACCACCGGCGTCTGCCCCTACTGCCTCCGGGAGTGCCTCTCCCGCCTGCCTCACCACCACCACCACCCCTCCACCGCCGCCTACCTCACATCCTCATCCGTCTCCTCCTCGCTTTGCTCCTCGGACGACGACGCGGAGGTCTCTTCCTCGGAGGATTCCTCGCCCATTCACCGCCATAGCGCGAAGAGTACTGCCAGGGTCTCCTTTATTTTCCGACGGGAGATTTGCGGGGCGGCGAGCGGGCTGACAAGGAGTCAGTCCCTGTTTTTCTTCGAATCCGACGGAAGGAAGGAGGGGGAGGAGAAGAAGAAGAAGAGAAAGGGAAGAAAAAAGAAGAGACTGACAACACGAGGAAAAAGGAGAAGGTTTGGTGGAAGCTGATGAGTGGATCGAGGAGGTGGTGGAATAACAAGAAGGAGAGCCGCGGCGTATCCAATTTGATGCACTCGCAGACCTTCAAAGAGAAGCCCTCGGCCAAGTGGATCTTGTTTGTTTAATTAACAAGAGAGAACTCTAGTTGTTCTTTGCTTCTTTGATATATTGATTTCTTCAGTAGTGTGTGCTTTGTTTCGTCGTGCTACTTATTTTCTGTACCTTTTGTCTACTCGATCGCTTGTGTTTCATCCTAAAAGGGTGTATCTGTTTCTGTTTCTTTTCTTTCAATTGTACAGTGGATGGAAGAAATGAAACATTGTTACACAAGCATGATGAAATTAAGGTTGTTTTTCATTTTTTTTTTCTTTAAGAATTGTATTGTGGATGACGACTAAGTCATTGCCTTTGTTCTTATCGTCCGTCGGACGAGTATTATTCGAGCATTGTATATGCATAATATATAGCAAGGAACATCAATAAATTATATTTCAGAACAGAACTATAATGAACCGAGAAAATCAAAACATGAGTTGAAGACTCGTAGAGATACAACAAATGATCCAAAATAGGAGTTGGCAGTTACAAGAGACATTACGTTTAGAATAAACTCAAGCGTGTTAGTATATAATAAAAATTTATTTATATAAGTATAGGATTTATCAAAGTAGAATTAGTCTTTTAAATTTGTTATTACTTATCTGTTTATATCTCCTTTTCTATATGTAAATCTTAAATTTTATGAATACAATTATCTAGCCATCATTTTTTCCTTTCTTTTGTATATCTCTCATTCTCTTGCATCGTTTTTAGATTATATTTGTATTACTTTATGGTATCATAGCACAGTCCTGCCGAATCGAAAGTTTGAATTTGGAAGGATTTGAATACCATCGTCGAGATTTGTGATTTTCAAATGTCTGAAGGCCGATCATTATGAGATCGGCCTGAAACTTTGAGGAAACGTTCTTCGTATCCAGGGCTACATTTTAAACTGTGGAGTTAGATTTTGAGTTCTTTAAAGCCACCTGACGACTGAAAAATATGATTACTGATTATGTCTTCTCCTTGGAAATATGATAGCCAATCATAATAATAATTTTTTAAATTTCAAGCATCCAACATGGCAGCAGTAGTTCCTCCTACAAACTCGGGAGGGACTCAATCATCCAAAGCCACATTGCAGCTTTTCCGAACAATTTCGAATGTTTCTTGCATCTCATCCACATATCATGTCTGCTTCTTTCACAAAGGTTTGTCCTCTAATGATACCTCAGGTATACTTTCCACTATCTAGAACCTTGATTCTGGATTTCGCATCGTATGTCACCTAATATCAATTTTTTGTATCTATAAATTTTTCTCCTTCTGTGTCAATCATGACGTAGATGTTCTCCCATGTCATTAGCTGGTGTTGGGTCTATTTCTACATCTAGTTTGTCTCTATCTAATTTATATCATATTCCTAATTTTACTTTAAATCTTATCTCGGTTGGTCAATTATGTGATTCTGGTTTCTCAGTTTCTTTTACTTCATCTTCTTGTTATGTGCAAGATCCACGGTCTCAGAAGCAGATTGAGATAGATCGTAGATAGGGGAGACTATATGTATTAGAACAACTAAAAGTTTTAGATGTTGCAGCATATAGTGTTGATTTGTTATCTTTTCGGTTAAATTCTGCTTCATCTGATTTTTATTTATGACATTCTTGTCTTGGACAAGTTTCTTTTTCTCGTTTGAAATACTTAGCTTCTAAAGGAAATTTAAGAAAATTGCAAACTCATGATATTTCAGATTGTTGTGGTTGTAAATTGACAAAATTCTCTGCCTTACCTTTCTATAAGGGCATCCGCATTGGTTTAACTCTATTAACGTTATAACATCTACCACCTCATCAAAAAGTATGGGACCCACATGCCACATACACATTAACATTAACATCTTCATTCTCTCACAACCGTTTAACATTCAATCCTCATTATTTGTGGGACCCACATGCCACATATACATTATCTCACATATACCTTCTCTCACATATTCATTCTCTTATTTACATATTTTTTATTTTCAATTTTATTTGTTAATTTAAATGATTATTATTTAAAATAAATAATAATAATATTTTTAAATATGTTTATCATTATTTAAAATTTAAATTATTATTATAATTTTGAAATGATAGAGAACAACATAAAAAAATATACTTGTATATAATTAAAAGATAATATATAAATTAACACAAAGTGAAATAATAAAATACAAATTCAGGGATTTTTTTTTATTAAAATAATCATTGGTGATCGTTTACTAGCCGTTTATAGCTATTTGGGTGGTCGTTGTGTCATTTTTAATCGATTACGGCAATCCCAATCGATTAAAATCATTGTTCCCTATTATTCTATGAGACTCCCCAATCGATTGGAGAGACCCGTAATCGATTCCCCAATTAAATACTTAATTTGAATGATAATTTTAAAAAAAAATATATATTTTTTAATATTTTTTAAGGAATTAATCCCTGATCGTCAACTTCACCGATCAGGGATTGATCACAACCTGACCGATCAGGCTGTTGCCTGATCGGTCCAGTCAATCTGGACCGATCAGGCCGTTGCCTGATCGGTCCAAGTTGTCTCTGATCGATCGCTTGATGTCAGGATGCAGGTCATACGCGGATGAACGCGTTCAAACATCTGAACGCGTTCATCCGCGTCAGCATTAACGCACGCTCCCACAATGCTTTTAACGGGGACGGCTCGTTAATCGAGCGTTATAACGCTCGATTAACGAGCCGTTGCGGATGCCCTAAAAGTATCTCTATTTCTCTTACACCGTTTGAATTAGTTCATTCTGATGTGTGGGGTCTATCTTCGATTTGTACACCTGGTGGATCCCGCTACTATGTTTTCTTTATTGATGATTGTACTTGTTACACTTGAGTCTATCTTATGAAATATCGTTCTGATTTCCTTGGTATCTATCATATATTTCGTGTCATAGTAGAAACTCAACATAATATTGTTATTAAATATTTCGATCTGATTTGTGTGGTGAATATACATCTAATCTTTTTTTTTGAACTATTTGCCTCAGATGGTACACTTCATCAAAGTTCTTATACTGATACTCCTGAACAAAACAATATTGTTGAAAGAAAACATAGACATATTGTTGAAACTGCACGTTCTATCTTGTTATTTGCACATGCTCCTAGCGAGTTCTAGGGGAATCTATTCTTACTATATTCCATTCTATCAATAGTGTTCCGAAAGGAATCGACATCGACGGCCAGTCACCAGGATTCAGCCCACGCGGATGCTGACGCTAGAGGAGGAACTCCACACCCTGCGAGATTAACACGAGCATTAGGGGAACACGCCAGAGGTTGTCCGGCATAGCTCACTCCGACGCTCAAGTTTGTGCCTCAATGAAGGATATGAAAAGAAGGCGAGAAGATATGCAAGTAGTAGAGAATGCGTAACCCCTTTACCGGAGGGGTTGGAATACCTTTTATATCTGCGGCGGCTGCTTCGTGCGTCTCCCCGATCTTTGCCACATCCCCCGTTTGTCGGTTACCAGATAACCTTTGCAACGGTCCACGCCGTCATTAAGTTCGGCCCGTTGCGACATTTATGGGTCATGACGACTCCGCGATAATGGGTGATGGTTATCCGTAGATCCGAAGAAAGGGGGATGTTACTTGAGGCCAAGTGCTTCTTGGGCTCCACTCCCCTGAGGTGATCTTGGGATCTTCTGGCCCGGGGGGTCCCAGGCACTCCGCTTCCCTGAGGTGGTCTCGGGGGCTTCCCAAGGTGATCCCGGGAGTGGGTATACCGCGAGGGGGTCCCGGGGGATCCCCTTCCCTTGAGGGTCTCGGGAACTCCGAAAAGAGAGTCGTTCAGACTCGCTACATCTTGCCACCCAGCTTCTTCAGCCCACGTGTTTCCATGGGGTACTCAACCCCATCAAATAAAATTCATCTTCTATTACATCCGGTTTGTCTCATTTTGAAAAACAATATAGTTATGTTCTTGATTATTCTATCTTAAGAGTTTTTATATTACATATTTTATCCTCCGTTTTCATGTTAAATGTAGTAAGCTTAGTTCTCAGTCCACTCTTTGTGTTTTCCTTGGCTATGACGAGGGTCAAAAAGGATATCGATGTTATAATCCAGTTAGTCAAAACCCGTGTCTCACGTCATATTATTTTTCTTGAATACATTCCATTCTATTCATTCCTTCTAACACTTCTAATCTTAAAAAATTTGATCTCACTCATATTGATTTTTTTTTACACAAATTCCGATAATATGTCATCTCATGTTTCCCCATAATTAGATCATCCTAGCATCTCTTCTTCTAATGATGTTATGCTTCGCGATGATCCTCCTATTCCTATTGCTTCCCATAATGCTCCTGTAATATCGGATCCTCCTCCTCGTTACCCTTAACGATCTCGTAAGTCTACTCAATTATCTAATTTTATGTATTCTATTTATTCTAGTTCTTTTTCTTCCTTTTTGGCTTCTATTGATCAATTGTTTGAGCCCTCCTCTTATAGAAAGGCTGCTCTTGACCCTCTTTGGTAGCAGGTATGGTGGAAAAATTTTCTGCTTTATATCAAATAGGTACTGGGATCTTGTTTCTCATCCTTTGGAGAAGCATGCGTTTGGTTCCAATAGGTGTATAAGATCAAAACTAAATTTAATGGGTCAGCTGAGCGTATAAAGCTCATTTGGTTGCTAAAGAATTTTTCTAATAATATAGCATGGATTATGAGGAAACCATTGCTCTAATTTCCAAGCTTGTTACTATTCGTACTCTCATTGCAGTTGTATCTATTCGTTAGTGGTCTATTTTTCAAATGGATGTTAAAAATACTTTTTTAAATGGAAATCTTCAAGAAGAAGTTTATATGATGCCTCCACCTGGTGTCACTCACAATCCTGGTGAAGTTTACAAACTATAAAAGGCTCTTTATGGCCTTAAACAAGTTCCTCGAGCTTGGTTTGACAAGTTCTCTATTGTTATTGGATCTCTTAACTTTCTTCCTAGTCAGCATGACTCTGTTCTTTTTGTTTGTTGTACTTCGTTAGGTCACACGTTACTCTCTCTTTATGTTGATGACATGATTATTATAGGGATGATATAAGTGGAATAGAAGAATTGAAATTGTATTTGGCTCGTGAGTTTGAATGAAAGATTTGGGTCTTTTGTATTATTTTTAGGACTTAAAGTAGCTTATTCTCCTCGTGATTATCTTCTCTCACAATCCAAATATATTGGCGACGTTTTAGAGCAAGCTCATCTATCTGGTACTCGCATTGTGGATACTCCATTTGAGATTAATGCTCGGTATTCTTCGACTGATAGTGTTCCCTTTCCAAATTTTTTTTATATCGCATTTTAGTTGGTAGTCTAGTATATCTAACTATCACTAGACTGACATTGCTTATGCTATAAACATTGTTAGTCAGTTTGTCGTTTCTCCCACTTCAGTACATTGGGGTGCTATACTTCTCATCCTTCGATATCTTCGAGGTTTCATAGTCTTTTTTATCCTTCCACTTCTATATTAGAGATGCGTGCCTATTTAGATGCAGATTGGGGTGGTGATTCTATAGATCGTAAGTCTACCACAAAATTTTATATTTCTTGGGAGATTCTCTTATATCTTGAAGAGTATAAAATAAAATACTATATCTCGTTCTTATACCGAAGCAGAATATCGTACTATGACCTCTACTACTATTGAAAAATTATTTGGTTACGTTTGTTACTTGCTGATATGAGTGTTTTTCTCTCGAACTCTACTCCTATGCATTGTGACAACTCTAGTGTCATTCAAATTGCTCACAATTATATTTTTCAGGAACACACCAAGTATATCGAGATTGATTGTCATCTCACTCGACATTGTTGGAACTTGGATGGCTAGAGGGGGGGTGAATATAGCCAGACACTTGAACTTTAGCTTTTTTCAAATTTTCTGCACATCAAATGTTAGTAGCACAACGGAAGCATAAGAAAACCAGAGTTGCAGAAAACTAAACCCTACATTAAACACAAATGCAAAACGCTAACAAGAGGATTTACAAGGTTCGGGGATAACTTGCCCCTACTCCTTGGCGTGCCCTTAAGGTGGGCTATCCCTTGATCGTCGGCAGATCAAGCCCCGAAAAATCCGGATAAAATGCAACCTCCTTCTCGGTGGAGTAACCTCTCCACAGCGTTTCGAAATGAATCAAGTATAAAGCACAGGAAACACAAGAAGGATCTTACTTAACACTTAGGACCACAAGAACACAAGTAGACTTCTCCCGAGCTCCACTCAACGCAGATCTCACGCAAGAACTCCCTTCTTCGTGTCTTCTCGCTGATGGACTCGCCAAGCCTCTTACTTCTCTTCCAAGTGCTCAAGTAACAGATGGTTGCTTCAAGGATCACAGTCGCTTGCTCAAGAGATGATGGAAGTAATCGCATGAGCAGAAACAAGAGTTGTCACTAGAACAGAGAACTGATCAAGTGTATGTAGCATTGTTGTTGTTGTTGAGACTTCTTCGCCACCAAGCGCTTAAGTCCCTCCACTGATCACCAGGTCACAGCACCTCACTGCAGCCTCCAGCTGCTCTCCTGCAACAGCCAGCTACCACTGAGCTCTCCTGGACTCCCTGAGCTTCCCTCAGACCAGCCCCAGTCAGCAGCTCCAGCCAGCGCCAGCGTCCGTTGCAACCTGAGATGGAAAACGGACAAACTTGCTCCAAGGAAAGACTCCCATTGACCCTCCTTGAGTGTTTGAATCCATTCCTATCACCTGCAGCTTAATCAGATCATTAGCATAGTAAATCAAGCAGAGAATCGAAATATCATAGCAGAACAGTGGTGATCAGATGTGTTCAGAGCACGATCAGAACTCTGAAAGTCCATTTTGAATTAAAGTGATCGGTCACCGGACCGATCCAGGGCTCGTGGATCGATCACCGGACCGATCCACGGCTTTTCTGGGACTCCCAGCTGTCGCGGCCACACTGGCCTGATCGGTCACTAGACCGATCAGGCTGTGACGTGATCGGTCACCAGACCGATCAGGAAGCTCCCCGACCGATCAGGCTCCAGCCTGATCGGTGATAGCGAGAACTCCGCGACACTTGATCGTTCACCAGAACGATTTGCACAGTGATCCAGATTGGTCACCAAACCGATCAGGAGCCAAGCAGCAAGGGGTGTTGGATCGATAGAACCGATAGAGGGGGGGTGAATATCGGAAATCATTTTTTGGAAAATTAAGAGCAAGTGCACAGTGGAAATAAAAAATAATAACACAGAGACGCAGTCGTTTTTACTTGGTTCGGAGCCTGGGTCGACTCCTACTCCAAGGCCCACGGGCGTTGACCGTTTACTTTGGGCAATTCTATATTAGGCGCAAAATAGTTTACAAAGGATTACAGAATTAAGTACAGTAAACTTTTAAATAGCTCTTTTACCGACGTCTGGGGTAGATCGACTTTTTCGGAGCAGCGGGACGTCGTCGGCTCGAGTTGGAAGGATTCCGAGGTGAAGCGCGAGAGCAAAAGAGCTTTGAGACGTCGAGAGAGTTGATGTTTTGAAGCCTTGGTCGAGGGCCCTTTATATAGGGCCTGGGGGCGCCCGGGATGTCGGGGGCGCCCCCTCACGTGTCCTTTGATCCGCCAAAGTCTCGGTCAGCGTCTGATCCCTTTATCTTCGGGATCCGCTTTGACCGGGGCGCCCGGAGCGCTCGGGGCGCCCGGATTGACCGGGTCAAAGTTCTATCTTCTGGCTTCGCGAGGGTGTGCTTCGGTAGTTGGCCCTGGGGGCGCCCGGGACGCTGGGGGTGCCCGGGAGCAGAGAGGGCGCCCGCAGGTTGTACTGTCGAAGCATACTTTTTACTTGGGTGTTTTGTGTTCACCTTGGGGGCGCCCGGGACACTCCGGGCGCCCGGGACACTCCGGGCGCCCTGGTCAGCTGTAGCCTCATTCCTTTGAGGCTTTCTGAGCTGCAGACACACGTTCCTTCGGTCCTGCATCCAGGGTTAGTCCAAAACACAATAATGCAATAATTTATTAGGTTATACAGCCTTAGCTGTCTTGGTTCTGACTTTGGTCTCCAAAATGGAGCCCTAGGTCGAACCGACGCCTACTGTTCCCTCGACGGGGAACGCGTCCTCACCTACTCCTCTCGGGAGAATTTACCTGATGCCAACCGTTCCTTTGGTTGGACTTTTGCCTGACGGTCCTTTGTCAGGTCTTGGAGGCCGAGCTGCCCTTCGCCCGGTGCCTAGCATTCCTTCGCTAGGGCTTCAGTCCTAGGCTGTCCTTCGCCTGGCGCCTAGCAGTCCTTCGCTAGGGCTTTTGACTCTGGCATTCCTTCGCCAGTGCCTAGCAGTCCTTCGCTAGGGCTTTTTACCCTGACATTCCTTCGCCAGTGCCTAGCAGTTCTTCGCTAGGACTTTTCCTGCACACTAGAGTAACTTGTTAGAAAACAAGTAAGACTTAACTTTTGACCTCTGTTGCCATTATCAAAACACAGGTTTGACTTAGGTGCCTTCTGCACCAACAATCTCTCCCTTTTTGATTTATGGCAACCCTAGTTCAAAAAGTTAAGTTTAAGCAAGCATAAAAGTGTTAAATTTTGTTCCCTCCCCTGGAAGGAATCTCCCCCTAGATTTTTCAAAAATTCGTGGGGTTAAAAAACTTTACTTGTACTTTGAAAAACTTAAGGTTTTAGGTATTTAGAAATCTTTTAATTACTTAAGTTAAAAGTATATAGGAGAGTTTTTGAAGAATTATTTTAGAGTACTTAAAAAGTTTGAAGCTTTAAGTTTTAAGGTACTCAAAATTTTTTTTGAAAGTGTTAGCTTAAGTACTTAGTAGGATTTCAAAAGCTTAAGTACTTAGTAGGATTTAAAAAGCTTAAGTACTTAGTGGGATTTAAAAAGCTTAAGTACTTAATAAATAAAGTACATTTGGAATACTTTAAGTACTTAATAACTTTGAAGAACCTAAGTACTTAGTAACGTTGTACTTATACAGTTTTGAAAAACTTAAGCTTTTAAAGTACTTATAGAAGTTAAAAAATTTGACAAGCTTAAGTAAGAAAATTTTGAAAGACTTGAGTACTTAGCAAAATTTTGAAAGTTTAAGTAAAGATTTTGAAAGTTTTAAGAACTTGAGTACTTTAGTTAATTTTGAAAAGCTTGGGTATTTTTGAAAATTTTTGACTAAAGGATAAGAAAATTTTTGAAACCTTTTTTGAAACCTTTTTGTATAAAGAACTTTTTGAATAAAGAACTTTTTGAATAAAGAAAATTAATTTTTGAAAACTTTTTGAATAAAGAAAATTAATTTTTGAAAACTTTTTGAATAAAGAAATTTAATTTTCCTATCTCTCCCCCTTTGCCATATATCAAAACAGATAAATATAGCAGAAATAAGATTGCATAAGGAAATAAGTAAGATTTTGCTGTACTGAACCAATTCATAATTAGACTTAAACTAAATCAGTCAATTTTCTCTGTAGGGACCTGTCTAACCCAATTAGTTACTTACTAACTGTTAGAAACAGTAGTTTTTGCTAGGGTTAGTCAAGTTAAGTGTTTCTGTTCAAGTTAGATTTTCTAAACTTGACACTCAACTTGATTGCTGTGTAAGTTGTATTTAGTGCCCCAATTGCTGCAGATGCACTGACTTAAAGCATCTTGAATTAAGGCAAAGACCTAAGCATCTCAACCCTTTCTAGGTTATCAATCAAAAGTACCCTGAGATGCTTATGAAATGCTGGCTTCTAAGTCTATAGGTGCATGCAGTTCTAGGGTTAGGGCCTAGGCTAAGTCCATTTTCGAAAAAGCCCTAGTTTTGAAAGTGGGTAGTTTTGAAATAAAAATAAAACTAAGTCGAAAATGAAAACTGATTTTGAAATTAAGTAAAACAGTTTTTCAAATTCTATTTTTAGAAAAAAAAATTTTAAATCAAGTAGAGTAGAAAGAAAGTTAATCTATTCTACAGAACACAATCCTAACTGCCTTGAATCGAATAGAAATAAGTACTTAATTCCACAGGTCAACAGAGAAAAACATAACAGTCATACAGGTAAAAACATAAGTCAACCCTACTAGGTAGGGGCAGTCAGATAGCTAATAGTACAATGCAATCAGATCTAAGACGAGGGACCGGGGTGCCATGAATCGAATCGTGCCATCATCTCGATGTATCGAGCATCAGCCACTTCTCGATCGGCCCTACGAGCGTCCCTCTGCTCGATGTATCGGGCATCAGCCACTTCTCGGTCGGCCCTGCAAGCGTCCATCTGCTCGATGTGATAGGCCTCGACCTCCTCTCGGAGATTCTGAACCTGTGTCTCTAAATGTGTCACTCTCTGGTAGAGTGTCGGTGGAGCGGGCTCGTCGATGTGCGCTCGGGCTGCTGCAGCTATGTCTCCAACGTCGACTTCAATCTCCTCGTCTGAGTCGATCGCGACCCCGGCCTGCTGTCGTCTCCAACTCAGAACCTCGGTGGCCGATACCTCTAGACCCGCTAACGAGAAGTTCCTAAATCCTATTTCATCGAAATCGGTCAAAGCGGTTATTTCACCTGCGGTAATGTCGCGACCGTGGTGATGAAGGAGAGAGGTGATGATGAGACAGTATGGAGTGCGCACTCGTCCCTGGGTCGTAACACTGGACGCATGCAGAATAGAATGAAACATGTGTAGTCCAATGTCGATGTCAAGGTGGTGGACTAGGGCATACAGGAGGAAGGCATGAAAGGGTCGCATGGTTCCTAGATCTCTAGTGGAGAGTGGTAAGATACAGCGGACCAGGACTCTGTACAGGGCATAGTCTTGTGCCTGAAGATCAACGGCTTGGAATCGTCTATTTGGGGGGAGTCTAGCTTCCCTATAGAAGTACGAGTGGATAGTGTCTAAGGTGATGTGAGAGTAGGGAGGGTCAAATGGAGGATTCCTAGGTGGATAGCAGCAGAATGTGGACTGAGAAGATCGTAATCCAAGGAATCGGTTTATTAAACTAGGGGTGATAGACAAAGGTATCCCTTGAACAGTAGTGTGAAATATGAGATTATCTTGTCGAATTATGTTATTGTAGAACTCTGCACATAAGAATTCATTAATGCTATGAGTGCAGAAGACAAGATTATCTAATTGATAGAAGTTTATAATATTCATGGTTACGGGGCATGATTGAGTAAAGAAGTGTCCATTAAGATAGCTTGTCTTAATAGGTTTGTAAATGGTTTGAGCAAACTTGTTGCATAATTCTAAGGTAGGGAACCTAGGGTCGGGACTAGGTTCGGCACCGGGGTTGGCCGGGTTTGGTCGGCGTCTTCTAAGTTAAGGAAGGTAAGAAAACATGAAGATATTGCATTAAAAATAAATTTAAATGCAATAAAAATAAATAAGAATTATACCGGGCAGCTCGGGGAGGCATAGTTGAGGATGAGGACTTGCAAGGTCTTCTTGAAGAGAAAGAAGTGAAGAAGGAGGTTGATTTTGGTGTGGGAAGAGAGGGGGAATTCGGGTGCCTTATATAGGTATTTCCATGGGGGCGCCCGGGAGCTTCCGGGCGCCCTGGTCAGTGCTTGCTGCCAAAGGCAGAGATTCGGCTGGTTGGGGGCGCTCGGGACAGCCCGGGCACCCTCAACAGGGTACTTTTGCAGCTTTTGCTGCATTGGAAGTGATGGGGGCGCCCGCGTCGTTCCGGGCGCCCTGGTCAAGTATAGAAAAAGACAACATCTTGTCTTGTTATCATTTGACCATGGTTTAATCGGTTTGGCCATGGTTGGAATTGATTTGACTGTTTTGACTATGGTTTGACTGCTTTGACCATGGTTTGACTATGTTGACCATGGTTTGACTATGATCTTAAATACAAGATTATCTCATACTATAGGCATCAAAAGAATTTCCAATCTTAATCTTACTGTCTCACCCAGTTTAGGGTTTTCAATCACGTTAGACTTATAGGTTTTGTGAGACAAGTTTTGATAGTTGAGATTATTTTGAAAAGCATGGTTTATTTTGAAGACTTAATTAATTTTGAAAATAATTAAATTTTGAAAAATTTTGAAAACAATTAAATTTTGAAAACTTAATTAATTTTGAAATTTTTTGAAAAGATGTTAGAATCTACACTTAACTGAAATTTTGTGTTAGATTCGAATTTGACAAAAAATAATTTGAAATTGAATTTCAAAAATTGGCTTCCAGGTCTTGGCGAGGCACAGGGCCTTCTTTGGCCGTAGCCTTATGGGATCATCCACCCTTTCCTTGACAAAGCCTTTTAATGAAAGTTCATTTTCAAAATTATTCTTTGAAAAATTTCTGGTCTAACTAGTTTGGGTCTTGGATCGGTAGCTTCGGCTAGTTCCGCCAAATTGGCTTCCCTAACGTACTATCATCTCACCTCCACCCAATACTATGTTGTCAAGTTTCAGTTAAGTTTGTTTAGTCCTTATATTAACCATTCCTAAATCTAAGCATGGTAAATTGCAGGAATTTTAAATAGACAATCAATCAAGCAATTGCAATCACGAATTAAATTTTTATCTAATAATGAATATTGTTTTCAGTTTGGCTCCCCCTGGACTAAAGCCACGGTGATGGTTAGGTAAGATGTGAATCTTGTCCTTGGGGATCCAATACTGATTTGATCCAGTTGGTTTGTTCAGGTATAGTTTAGGTACCCATGCCTAAATTTTACCTCTGGACTGATTCAGTACAGCAAAGTAATATCTTTGTCGGGATTTGGTTCTATAGCCAAGTCCGGATCGATTTAGAACTGATTTCTATTTTCCAAGGATCATGTCAAGACCCTTGGAACCAGATGTAAATCGTTCTAAAGCTGATATAAGATCCTTAACCTGAGTTTTCAGGGAGGAGTTCTCCTTTTCAAGTTTTTCAACTTGAGTAGGAGTTCCTTCCTGAACCTTCCCGGTTAAGGGTTTAGAGTCAGCTCCCTCTTTCAGGAGTTTTACTTCCTGTCGGAGGGATTCGACTCGGAGTTTGGCTTTTGCCAAATCTCGAGAAAGAAATGAAATTAATTCGCTTAATTGACATCTATTGAAACCAGTTACCTTAATTCGCCGTCTTCTGTAAAGGTCAGCTCGCCGTCGTCCTGTTCTGATTCTGACTCAGTCTCGACTTTATCTGAGGCGTCAGAGCTAGTAGGTTTGATTGGGGTGCTTCTTCTTCTTCTTCTGAGGAAGATTCGTCCCAGGTTGCTTGGAGCGCTTTCTTTCTTCTTGTCTTTTTGATTTCCTTTAAGTTTGGGCATTCTGTCTTGTAGTGGCCCTTCTTCTTGCACTCGTAGCAGGTTACGTTGGGCTTGTTTTTATCATTCGCGGGTTCAGCTGGTTCGTCCTTTCTTCGGCTGATTTTCCGTTTGTTGGTTCGGTTCTTCAGCTCCTTGTAGTAGCTTCGAGCTAGTCGGACCAGCTTAGTTTGATCTCCTTCTTCGTCTTCTGAGTCTGAGTCTGAGTTAGACTCGGGTTCAGGTTCAGGCTTCTTCTTTGTTGTCCTTCCAGTTTTACCTGCAACAAAAGTAATACCTTTCTCGACCATATTGGTGTTAGTTTGTTCGTGCAGTTCTAGTTCGGAAAACAATTCGTCTAATTTTATTTTTGAAAGATCCCTTGAGACCTTGTATGCATCTACCATAGATGCCCACAAGGTGTTTCTAGGGAAAGCGTTTAAGGCATACCTTATTAAGTCACGGTTTTCAACCTTGTGACCTATAGTGTGAAGACCGTTCATCAACTCTTGGATTCGTGCGTGGAGCTGGGCTGCTGTTTCGTTGTCGGCCATCTTGATGGTGTAGATTTGTTCAGAGCAGATCCCTCTTATTGATCCGAGTATCTGATGTCCCTTCGTGCAGCTCGATCAATTTTGCCCAAAGCTCCTTTGCACTGTTGAAGGGGCCCACCCGGTTCAGCTCCTCTTTTGTCAATCCGCATTGGAGAGTCTGAGTTGCTTTTGCGTCAGCTTCTATTTTTCGTTTCAGAGCGGTGTCCCACTCTGTGTAACTTTGAGGAAGTCCATCGGCGTTTTTGGGGATCTCCAGACCGGACAGGATAATGATCCACATGTCCACCTGAGTTTTCAGGTGGACCTCCATGCGACTTTTCCAGTAAGAAAAGTCTTCTCCACTGAAAAGTGGAGGTCTGGCGGTGCTAAAACCTTCTTGCATAGCCATTTTAATCTGTAACAGAAAACTAACAAAAACAAAAAAATATCCCAAGACTTGGTCTTGGATTAGTAGTGCAGGATAAGGATAATAAAATATTAAAAAAAAATTTTGTTTAAAAAAAATTCGAATGAGAAAAAGAAATAAAAATCCGAAAAAAATTTCAAACTGGTGGTTGCACCAAGTTTGAACTTCCCCGCTCTGATACCACTTGTTGGATCGATAGAACCGATAGAGGGGGGGTGAATATCGGAAATCGTTTTTCGGAAAATTAAGAGCAAGTGCACAGCGGAAATAAAAAATAATAACACAGAGACGCAGTCGTTTTTACTTGGTTCGGAGCCTGGGTCGACTCCTACTCCAAGGCCCACGGTCGTTGACCGTTTACTTTGGGCAATTCTATATAGGCGCAAAATAGTTTACAAAGGATTACAGAATTAAGTACAGTAAACTTTTAAATAGCTCTTTTACCGACGTCCGGGTAGATCGACTTTTTCGGAGCAGCGGGACGTCGTCGGCTCGAGTTGGAAGGATTCCGAGGCGAAGCGCGAGAGCAGAAGAGCTTTGAGACGTGAGAATTGATGTTTGAAGCCTTGGTCGAGGGCCCTTTATATAGGGCCTGGGGCGCCCGGGACGTCGGGGGCGCCCCCCACGTGGCCTTTGATCCGCCAAAGTCTCGGTCAGCGTCTGATCCCTTTATCTTCGGGATCGCTTTGACCGGGGCGCCCGGAGCGCTCGGGGCGCCCGGATTGACCGGGTCAAAGTTTATCTTCTGGCTTCCGAGGTGTGCTTCGGTAGTTGGCTGGGGGCGCCCGGACAGGGGCGCCCGGAGCGCAGGGGGCGCCCGGGGCAGGGGGCGCCCGCAGGTTGTACTGTCGAAGCTCTTTTTACTTGTGTTTTGTGTTCACCTTGGGGGCGCCCGGGACACTCCGGGCGCCCTGGTCAGCTGTGCACTCCTTTGAGGCTTCTGAGCTGCAGACACACGTTCCTTCGGTCCTGCATCCAGGGTTAGTCCAAAACACAATAATGCAATAATTTATTAGGTTATANATTTTTAGAAACTGATTTGTAAATCAACTAAAGCAGAAAAAATTACAGGCAGAGTTATTCTATTCTACAGAACACAATCCTAACTGCTTAGATAGTTAAATGAAATAAGTTCTTAATTCCACAGGTCAACAGAGAAAAGCATAGCAGTCATACATAAGTCAAAACATAAGTCAACCCTACTAGGTAGGAGCAGTCAGATAGCTAATAGTACAATGCAATCAGATCTAAGACGAGGGACCGGGGTGCCATGAATCGAATCGTGCCATCATCTCGATGTATCGAGCATCAGCCACTTCTCGATCGGCCCAACGAGCGTCCCTCTGCTCGATGTATCGGGTGTCAGCCACTTCTCGGTCGCCCCTGCGAGCGTCCATCTGCTCGATGTGATAGGCCTCGACCTCCTCTCGGAGACTCTGAACCTGTGTCTCTAAATGTGTCACTCTCTGGTAGAGTGTCGGTGGAGCGGGCTCGTCGATGTGCGCTCGGGCTGCTGCAGCTATGTCTCCAACGTCGACCTCAATCTCCTCGTCTGAGTCGATCGGGGCCTCGGCCTGCTGTCGTCTCCAATTCAAAACCCCGGTGGCTGATCCCTCTAGACCCGCTAACGAGAAGTTCCTAAATCCTATTTCATCGAAATCGGTCAAAGCGGTTATTTCACCTGCGGTAATGTCGCGACCGTGGTGATGAAGGAGAGAGGTGATGATGTGACAGTATGGAGTGCGCACTCGTCCCTGGGTCGTAACACTAGACGCATGCAGAATAGAATGAAACATGTGTAGTCCAATGTCGATGTCAAGGTGGTGGACTAGGGCATACAGGAGGAAGGCATGAAAAGGTCGCATGGTCCCGAGATCTCTAGTGGAGAGTGGTAAGATACAGCGGACCAGGACTCTGTACAGGGCATAGTCCTGTGCCTGAAGATCAACGGCTTGGAATCGTCTATTTGGGGGGAGTCTAGCTTCCCTATAGAAGTACGAGTGGATAGTGTCTAAGGTGATGTGAGAGTAGGGAGGGTCAAATGGAGGATTCCTAGGTGGATAGCAGCAGAATGTGGACTGAGAAGATCGTAGTCCAAGGAATCGGTTTAGTAAACTAGGGGTGATAGACAAAGGTATCCCTTGAACAGTAGTGTGAAACATTAGATTATCTTGTCGAATTATGTTATTGTAGAACTCTGCACATAAGGATTCATTAATGCTATGAGTGCAGAAGACAAGATTATCTAATTGATAGAAGTTTATAATATTCATGGTTACGGGGCATGATTGAGTAAAGAAGTGTCTATTAAGATAGCTTGTCTTAATAGGTTTGTAAATGGTTTGAGCAAACTTGTTGCATAATTCTAAGGTAGGGAACCTAGGGTCGGGACTAGGTTCGGCACCGGGGTTGGCCGGGTTTGGTCGGCGTCTTCTAAGTTAAGGAAGATATTAAAACATGAAGATATTGCATTAAAAATAAATTTAAATGCAATAAAAATAAATAAGAATTATACCGGGCAGCTCGGGGAGGCATAGTTGAGGATGAGGACTTGCAAGGTCTTCTTGAAGAGAAAGAATTGAAGAAGGAGGTTGATTTTGGTGTGGGAAGAGAAGGGGAATTCGGGTGCCTTATATAGGCATTTCCATGGTGGCGCCCGGGAGCTTCCGGGCGCCCGGGACAGGCCATACTGCCAAAGGCAGTAACTTTGACTGCTTGGGGGTGCCCGGGACAGCCCGAGCACCCTCATACAGGCTACTTTACAGCTTTTGCTGCATTGAGAGTGATGGGGGTGCCCGCACGTTTCCGGGCGCCCTGATTAAAGGTCAGAGTTAGCTTTTTTCAAGAAAAGGTATGGGTGGGGGCGCCTGGGACACTCCGGGCGCCCGGAATAGTATAGGTAAAGACAAAATTTTGTCTTGTCATCATTTAACCATGGTTTAATCGGTTTGACCATGGTTGGAATTGATTTGACTGCTTTGACCATGGTTTGACTATGTTGACCATGGTTTGACTATGTTGACCATGGTTTGACTGTGAAATTTAAATACAGGATTATCTCATAGGCATCAAAATAATTTCCAATTGAGTCTTAATCCTACTGTCTCTCCCAGTCTAGGGTTTTCAATCATGTTAGCCTTATAGGTTTCATGAGACAGGTTTTGATAGTTAAGACTATTTTGAAAATTTTGATTAATTTTGAAAACAATTAAATTTTGAAAACTTAAACAATTAAATTTTGAAAACTTAATTAATTTTGAAAACAATTAAATTTTTGAAAACTTAATTAATTTTGAAATTTTTGAAAAGATGTTTAAATCTACAAATAACTGAAATTTTGTGTTAGATTCGAATTTGATAAAAAATAATTTGAATTTGAATTTCAAAAATTGGCTTCCAGGTCTTGGCGAGGCACTAGGCCTTCTTTGGCCGTAGCCTTATGGGATCATCCACCCTTTCCTTGACAAAGCCTTTTAATGAAATTTCATTTTCAAAATTATTCTTTGAAAAAATTTCTGGTCTAACTAGTTTGGGTCTTGGATCGGTAGCTTCGGCTGGTTCCGCCAAATTGGCTTCCCAACGTACTATCAGCTCACCTCCACCCAATACTATGTTGTCAAGTTTCAGTTAAGTGTGTTTGGTCCTTATACTAACCATTCCTAAATCTAAGCATGGTAAATTGCAGGAATTTTAAATAAACAATCAATCAAGCAATTGCAATCAAGAATTGAATTTTTATCTAATAATGAATATTGTTTTCAGTTTGGCTCCCCCTGGACTAAAGCCACGGTGATGGTTAGGCAAGATGTGAATCTTGTCCTTGGGGATCCAATACTGATTTGATCCAGTTGGTTTGTTCAGGTATAGTTTAGGTACCCATGCCTGAATTTTACCTCTGGACTGATTCAGTACAGCAAACTAAGATCTTTGTCGGGATTTGGTTCTATAGCCAAGTCTAGATCGATTTAGAACTGATTTCTGTTTTCTAAGGATCATGTCAAGACCCTTGGAACCAGATGTAAATCGTTCTAAGGCTGATCTAAGATCCTTAACCTGAGTTTTCAGGGAGGAGTTCTCCTTTTCAAGTTTTTCAACTTGAGTAGGAGTTCCTTCCTGAACCTTCTCGGTTAAGGGTTTAGAGTCAGCTCCCTCTTTCAGGAGTTTTACTTCCTGTCGGAGGGATTCGACTCGGAGTTTGGCTTTTGCCAAATCTCGGGAAAGAAATGAAATTAGTTCACCTAATTGACATCTATTGAAACCAGTTACCTTAATTTTGCCGTCTTCTGTAAAGGTCAGCTCGCCGTCGTCCTGTTCTGATTCTGACTCAGTCTCGACTTTTTCTGAGGCGGTCAGGGCTAGTAGGTTTGATTGGGGTGCTTCCTCTTCTTCTTCTGAGGAAGATTCGTCCCAGGTTGCTTGGAGCGCTTTCTTTCTTCTTGTCTTTTTTATTTCCTTTAAGTTTGGACATTCTGTCTTGTAGTGGCCCTTCTTCTTGCACTCGTAGCAGGTTACGTTGGGCTTGTTTTTGTCATTCGCGGGGGGGGGTTCAGTTGGTTCGTCCTTTCTTCGGCTGATTTTCCGTTTGTTGGTTCGGTTCTTCAGCTCCTTGTAGTAGCTTCGGGCTAGTCGGACCAGCTTAGTTTGATCTCCTTCTTCGTCTTCTGAGTCTGAGTCTGAGTTAGACTCGGGTTCAGGTTCAGGCTTCTTCTTTGTTGTCCTTCCAGTTTTACCTGCAACGAAAGCAATACCTTTCTCGACCATATTGGTGTTAGTTTGTTCGTGCAGTTCTAGTTCGGAAAACAATTCATCTAATTTTATTTTTGAAAGATCCCTTGAGACCTTGTATGCATCTACCATAGATGCCCACAAGGTGTTTCTAGGGAAAGCGTTTAAGGCATACCTTACTAAGTCACGGTTTTCAACCTTGTGACCTATAGTGTGAAGACCGTTCATCAACTCTTGGATTCGTGCGTGGAGCTGGGCTGCTATTTCGTTGTCGACCATCTTGATGGTATAGAGTTTGTTCAGGAGCAGATCCCTCTTACTGATCCAAGTATATGATGTCCCTTCGTGCAGCTCGATCAATTTTGCCCACAGCTCCTTGGCACTGTGTAAGGGGCCTACGCGGTTCAGCTCCTTTTTCGTCAATCCGCATTGAAGAGTCTGAGTCGCTTTGGCGTCGACTTCGATTTTTCATTTCAGAGCGGTGTCCCACTCTGTGTAGCTTTGAGGAAGTCTATCAGCATTTTTGGGTATCTCCAGTCCGGACTGGATGATGATCCACATGTCCACCTTAGTTTTCAGGTGGACCTCCATTTGACTTTTCCAGTAAGAAAAGTCTTCTCCACTGAAAAGTGGAGGTCTGGCGCTGCTAAATCCCTCTTGCATGGCCATTTAATCTGAGAAAGAAAACTAACAAAAAAAAATATATCCCAAGACTTGGTCTTGGATTAGTAGTGCGGGATATGAGGAATAAAATATTAAAAAAAAATTCGAACGAGAAAAAGAAATAAAAATCCGAAAAAAATTTCAAACTGGTGGTTGCACCAAGTTTGAACTTCCCCGCTCTGATACCACTTGTTGGATCGAGAAAACCGATAGAGGCGGGGTGAATATCGGAAATCGTTTTTCGGAAAACTTAGAGCAAGTACGCAGCGTAAATTAAAAATCATAACACAGAGACACAGTCGATTTTACTTGGTTCGGAGCTGTGTCGACTCCTACTCCAAGGCCCACGGTCGTTGACCGTTTATTTTGGGCAATTCTATATTTGGCGCAAAAACAGTTTACAAATATTGAATACAGAGTAAGTGCAGTAATCTTTAACAATTAAGAAAAAGATGCTCTTCTTTTACCGACGTCCGATTGTAGGTTAACTTTTTCGGAGCAGCGGGACGTCGTCGGCTCGAGTTTTGATTATAGCGGGACGTCCGATTGTAGGTTAACTTTTTCGGAGCAGCGGGACCTCTCAATTTTGGGCAGAAGTGATTAGTACGGCTTGTTATATCCAAAATAGGGTTTTGATTAACAAGCGACACAACAAAACCCCCTATGAACTGTACTACCATAGACTCCCAAACCTACACTACCTAAGGGTCTTTGGATGCAAAGTCCATATCCTAAACACCAAAGACTATTTAGGAAAATTTAGTCCAAGTCAAACCCAGGTATCTTCCTAGGATACTCAACCACAAGTAGAGCCTATAGAGTTTACAACAAACAAACTAAGAAAATTGAAGAAACAACAAACTTAATTTTTGATGAAGAAATCAATTCAACATCTAATAATCCAGATTTAACTTCATCAAACTCTGACCAAGAAAATAATGAACAAACTATTGAACCCTTAATTGAACCATTAAACGAACTAACCATTGAACCAATTAATGAGTCAATTGAACCAAGTATCGAACCAACAAATGAACCAGCCCAAAGAGTCGAATCAAATAGTGAACCAAATCGACTAGCCGAACCTGAGGCTGAACCAAGCTCTAGAAGAACCAAGAAACCCAGACTCAGTCACCCAACCGATCAAATTGTGGGTGATCCAACTCTAGGAGTCAGGACTAGATCCTCCTATAGAAACCTTAGTCAAATAGCTATGATATCGAAAATAGAACCTAAAACTATAGATGAAGCTCTACCTGATCCTGATTGGATCATAGCTATGCAAGAAGAGTTAGCCCAATTTGAGAGGAACCAAGTCTGGGAACTAGTGCCTAAACCTGAGAGCAAATCCGTCATTGACACTAAGTGGGTCTTTAGGAATAAGTTGAATGATCAAGGAGAAATTGTCAGAAATAAAGCCCGCTTAGTAGCAAAGGGTTTCAGCCAAGTAGAGGGATTAGACTACGATGAAACATATGCCCCAGTAGCTAGACTTGAGTCCATTAGAATGTTGTTAGCCTTTGCATCCCATAAAGGATTTAAATTATATCAAATGGATGTAAAGTCAGCATTTTTAAATGGGTTCATTAAAGAAGAAGTTTATGTAGGACAACCCCCAGGGTTTGAGGACCTAGACAAACCTAACCACGTTTATAAACTAACCAAAGCATTATATGGGCTAAAACAAGCACCTAGGGGCTGGTATAAACGGTTATCAACCTATTTAACTTCTAAAGAATTTAAACAAGGCCAAATTGACTCAACTTTATTTATTAAAACCCTAGGACAAGATATATTTATTGCCCAAATTTACGTAGATGACATAATCTTTGGATCCACCAACACAAACTTCCTAAAAGAGTTTGTCAAAATAATGGAAAATGAATTTGAAATGAGCTTAGTTGGTGAGCTTAACTTTTTCCTAGGCTTACAAATTAAACAAACTAGGGATGGTAACTACGTTCATCAATTCAAATATGCTAAAGAGTTAATAAAGAAATTTAAAATGGATAACTCTAAAAGCATAAGTACCCCCATGACCACTAATGTAAAAATAGATAGTGACCCTGATGGTAAACCAGTAGACCTTAAACTCTATAGGAGTATGATAGGTAGCCTACTGTACCTTACAGCCAGCAGACCTGATATTCTTTTTGCTGTAGGGATGTGTGCTAGATACCAAACCTGTGCTAAGGAAACGCACTTAGCAGCCCTAAAAAGAATACTAAGATATGTAAAGGGCACCCTAAATGTAGGGATTTGGTATCCTAGGACCTCAACTTTTGATTTGACAGGATACTCAGATTCTGACTATGCTGGCTATAAATTAGATAGAAAGAGCATAAGTGGAAGCTGCCAACTGTTAGGTCAGAGTCTAGTTAGTTGGTGCAGCAGAAAACAACACTGTGTATCTCTATCCACTACTGAAGCTGAGTATGTGGCCTTAGGAGAGTGTGTTGCTCAACTTTTATGGATGATGCACACACTTAAGGACTTCCAGCTCAATTACACCCAAACTCAAGTATTTATTGACAATATAAGTTCAATTAATTTAACTAAGAACTCAATCCAACATTCCAGAACCAAACATATAGAAGTCAAACATCATTTTGTAAGAGACCATGTAGCCAGGGGTGAAATAGTACTTAAGCATATTGACTCTAAATCCAACTTAGCTGATATATTCACAAAACACTTACCTGAATCTGAGTTCAGTTCACTAAGAAGGCAGTTAGGATTATGTTCTGTAGAATAGATTAACCTTATTTTTTTACTATTCTACTCGATTTAAAAATTTGTTTCTAAAAATAGAATTTGAAAAACTATTTTACTTAATTTCAAAATCAGTTTTCATCTTAAATCATTTCGACTTAGTTTTATTTTTATTTCAAAACTACCCCCTTTCAAAACTAGGGCTTTTTCGAAAATGGACTTAGCCTAGGCCCTAACCCTAGAACTGCATGCACCTATAGACTTAGAAGTCAGCATCTCACAAGCACCTTAGGGTACTTTTGATTGATAACCTAGAAAGGGTTGAGATGCTTAAGTCTTTGCCTTAATTCAAGATGCTTTAAGTCAGTGCATCTGCAGTAATTGGGGCACTAAATACAACTTACACAGCAATCAAGTTAAGTGTCAAGTCTAGAAAATCTAACTTGAACAGAAACACTTAACTTGACTAACCCTAGCAAAAACTACTGTTTATAACAGTTAGTAAGTAGCTAATTGGGTTAGACAGGTCCCTACAGAGAAAATTGACTGATTTAGTTTAAGCCTAATTATGAATTGATTCAGTACAGCAAAGTCTTACTTATTTCCTTTATGCAAATCTTATTTCCGATGTATTCATCTGTTTTTGATATGGCAAAGGGGGAGAGATAGGCAAGGAGAGAGTAAAATTAATTTTTTTTAACTTTATCCTTTATTCAAAAAGTTTTCAAAAAATTTCTTATCCTTTATTCAAAAAATTTCAAAAATACTTAAGCTTTTCAAAGTTGACTAAAGTACTTAAGTTCATAAAAGCTTTCAAATTTTTACTTAGGCTTTCAAAATTTTGCTAAGTACTCAAGCCTTTCAAAATTTTCTAACTTAAGCTTGTCAAAAAAATTTCAACTTCTGTAAGTACTTTAAAGCTTAAGTTTTTTCAAAACTGTATAAGTACAATGTTACTAAGTACTTAAGTTTTTCAAAATTATTAAGTACTTAAGTTTTCCAAATGTACGTTATTTATCAAGTACTTAAGTTTTTCAAAATTATTAAGTACTTAAGTTTTCCAAAGTGTTTCAAAGTTTACTAAGTACTTAAGCTTTTTAAATCCTACAAAGTACTTAAGCTAACACTTTCAAAACTTTTGAGTACCTTAAAACTTAAAGCTTCAAACTTTTTAAGTACTCTAAAATCATGCTTCAAAAACTTTCCTATGTACTTTTAACTTAAGGTATGAAAAGATTTCTAAGTACCTAAAAACTTAAGTTTCCAAAGTACAAGTTTTTTTTAACTCCACGAATTTTTGAAAAATCTAGGGGGAGATTCCTTCCAGGGGGAGGGAACAAAATTTAACCTTTTTATGCTTGTTTAAACTTAACTTTTTGAACTAAAGTTGCCATAAATCAAAAAGATGGAGATTGTTGGTGCAGAATGCACCCAAGTCAAACCTGTATTTTGATAATGGCAACAGAGGTCAAAAGTTAAGTCTTACTTATTTTCTAACAAGTTACTCTAGTGTGCAGGAAAAGTCCTAGCGAAGGACTGCTAGGCACTAGTGAAGGAATGCCAGGGTAAAAAGCCCTAGCGAAGGACTACTAGACACTGGCGAAGGAATGCCAGAGTCAAAAGCCCTAGCGAAGAACTGCTAGGTGCCAGGTGAAGGACAGCCTGGGACTAAAGCCCTAGCGAAGGACTACTAGGCGCCAGGCGAAGGACAACCTGGGACTGAAGCCCTAGCGAAGGAATGCTAGGCACCGGGCGAAGGGCAGCTCGGCATCCAAGACCTGACAAAGGACCGTCAGGCAAAAGTCCAACCAGAGAAACGGTTGGCATCAGGTAAATTCTCCCGAGAGGAGTAGGTGAGGACGCGTTCCCCGTCGAGAGAACAGTAGGCGTCGGTTCGACCTAGGGTGCCATTTTGGAGACCCAAAGTCAGAACCAAGACAGCTAAGGCTGTATAAACTAACCTAGTAATGTCTTGTTGTGTTTTGGACTAACCCTGGATGCAGGACCAAAGGAACGAGTGTCTGCAGCTCAGAGAGCCTCAAAGGAGTGAGGCAACAGCTGACCAGGGCGCCCGGAGTGTCCCGGACGCCCCCAAGGTGAACACAAAACACACAAGTAAAAGAGAAGCTTCAAACAGTACAACTCCCGGGCGCCCCCTGCGCTCCGGGCGCCCCCTGCGCTGCGGGAGCCCCCAGCACCAACTACCGAAGCAGCTCTCTTCGAAGCCAGAAGATAAGACTTTGACCCAGTCAATCCGGGCGCCCCGAGCGCTCCGGGCGCCCTGATCCCGAAGATAAAGGGATCAGACGCTGACCGAGACTTTGGCGGATCAAAGGCCATGTGGGGGGGCGCCCCCGACGTCCCGGGCGCCCCCAGGCCCTATATAAAGGGCCCTCGACCAAGGCTTCATGATATCAATTGGTTTAATGCTTCTACGCTCTTCTGCTCTCTGATACCACTTGTTAGAAAACAAGTAAGACTTAACTTTTGACCTCTATTGCCATTATCAAAACACAGGTTTGACTTGGGTGCATTCTGCACCAACAAGGCATGCGAAGGGGATGTGAATCAGATGTATGGCAGTTTGATGGTAGCATAGACTTTTAGTATAAGTGGGAGATTATTAGGATGTATACTAAAAGCCTAGCTTTTGTATGAACATCTATATTTTGGAATAAGAATCACATGGTCATTGTGTGCATTTTATATTTGATATATATATGCTATTGTCCTTTACTTTACATTGTAGAGAACATGGTGTGTGGTGTCATATAAAAGATTATGTTATCAATCCCTTGTGAAGTATAAGTAGTGTCTCATAACCGAGATAAATTTGGACAAACCATTGGAATGATTGTAGTGTAATTTGGTATTAGTTTATCTTGACTATAGAATTATACTAGTACACTTTGTGTGTATTGAGTAGGACCGACTTAGAGGTCATTCGATTTATACTGACTATATAATCAAATCAGACCTCAGATATTATGATGTACATGCTCTTAATTTTGATATAATTACAGGCACATGTACTTAATATCTATTTCTTTGATTTACCAATGAGCGAGATTGATTCGTTAAATCAATAGGCCCAGTAAATTAGGAAATAATATTTTTATATGGTGTGTCGTTGATTATAGAAGGAAACCGTGTCCTAATGCGTTAGGATGATGATGTCCCCTTGAGGTGCTCATAAAGTTCATCATGTAAATCCTGCAGGTGGACTTGGTCCGACATGATGATAAGGATGAGTGGTACTACTCATAGAGTTAGATACTAATTAATTAAAATATGATACTATGCCTTTATTAATAAAATATGATACTAAAGGTTCCCTAGTTAATCATCTCATAATTGGCTCTAGGGCATGCACCAATAATCTCCTACTAGTACTAGATCCAATCACTGATGTATCCAATACCGAGCGACCTAGAGTGACCATCATGCTTCCTCTATGTGAATGTTGTGTCCAGTGGGTCTACTACGTTAGCATTTGTTGGTTCCTTATATATTGTCACATCTCCTCTAAATGCCAAACAATAATCTTTAGTTCATCTTAAGTTTATAAGAATACTCTTGACTACAATCCAATGACTCTTACCTAAATTCGACTAGTATTTTCTTGTCATACTCAATGCATATGAGCCATTAAGGTGAGTACAAAGTATGACATACATGATAAATCCTATAGCAAATGCATAAGGATTTTGATCTATGTGATCTCTCTCTTCCTTAGATGAGGGACTTTGAGTTTTCGAAAGACTCACACCATGTAACATCAATAGGAATCCCTTTTTGGAATTTTGCATGGTAAAATAATTAAGCACCTTATCAATATATGTACTCTGACTTAGGCCAAACAATAACTGTGCTCCCACTAACCCTGTTGTAGACATAAGGTTCATCATCATTCTTAATGAAACCAAAGACATTGATTACATCATTGAATCAAAGATTCCAGCTTTGAGAAGCTTACTTTAGCACATAAATGGACCTTTGCAACTTACATACCTTTCCAGCATTCTTTGGATCTATAAAAACCTCAGGTTGTGTCATGTACACATCCTTGAGTAGATTTTGATTCAAAAATCAAATTTTGGCATCCATCTATCAAATCTCATAATCATAGTAAGCTGCAATAGCAAACATGATTCAAATAGACTTAAGCATCATAACTGGTGAAAATGTTTCATTATAGTTTATACCACGAATCTACTCGAACCCTTTAGCTACCAATCGCCCATTATAGCATAAGACCATCCATGTCGGTCATTCTCTTAAAGACCCACTTACACTCAATAGGTTTGATCCCCTCAGGTGGATTAACCATAGTCTATACTAGTTAGTATACATGGATTTCACTATGGACCTCATGGTCGTTAGCCATTTCTCAAAATCTAAGCTCATCACATAGCTTCCTGATAGGATGTAGGCTCATTCAAATCAACAAGCATAATATCATTGTGGTCAGACAAGATAAATGAATATCATTCAGGTTAATGACGTATCTGTTGGTGCCGGAAGCACCAAGATCGAATCTCGGTTTTGATAATGACAAAGGGTTCATAAGTTAAGGTTACATTGTGATCTAATGAATTTGTTTAAGTGTGTAGGAAAAATCCTAGGTAAGCTAGGCACGAAGTCCTGGTTCGTAGAATTGGGCAATAAGTCCTGGCCTAGGGCTGGGCACCTAAGACTTGACCGAGGGTTGAGCAATAAGTCTTGGTCGAGGGCTGGGCACCGAAGACCTGACCGAGGGTTGGGCAATAAGTCCTGGTTGTGGACTGGCCATGAAGTCCTGATCCAGAAGATCGGGCAAAAGTCCAACCGGAGGAGCCGGTTGGCAAAAGGTAAATTCTCTTGAGAGAACTAGGCGAGGGCACATTCCCCGTAGGAGGGAACATTAGGAGTCGGTTGGACCTAAGGTTCCATTTGGGAAGCCAAAGTTAGAACCAAGACAGCGCAGGCTGTTAACTATACTTAATTTATCTATTTTGGGTTTTATTGTAAATCTTTATACATTTGAAACATTTTTGAACTTAATTGTCGATCTATTTTTGTAGGCATGAAAGGATCATGGACCGAGGTCAAGAATGGTCAGGATCGGGTTCAGATCAAGGCGATCAAGCTCTGGAGAATTGTGAGCCGTCCATTCAGAAGTTAAGCAGATCTCGATCACCTAGGGAAAATCAGATGGATCTAAGCTGAGGAAAGGTAGATCTGATCATCATAATGAGATTTGGAGGTTTAGGGGTAAATTGGAGAAAATCCAACCGTTAGATCAAGACAAGGGGATCTAGACCATCCATTTGAGAAAAGAGAAGATCCGGACCATCCGCCACTGCATGAAGGTACGTCAGATACACGGATTAGTAAAAGACATCTGCTACTCAACAAGCTCTACACCATCAAGATACACGATGGGGAAACAGCAGCACACCTCCACGTAAGAATCCAGGAGCTGATGAACAGGCTACATACAATAGGTCATAAGGTGGAAAACTATGACCTAATAAGGTATACTCTGAACTCGTTCCCAAGGACCTCACTGTGGGCATCTATGGTGGATGCCTACAAGGTTTCTAGGAACCTTTCTGAAATTAAGCCCGATGAATTATTCTCAGAATTAAAATTACATGAGCAAACTAATACTGCAATGGTTGAGAAAAGTATAGCTTTTGTTGCAGGAAAAACTCCAAGAAAATCACAGAAGAAGAAGAAGCAACAACCAATATCTGAGTCTGACTCAGATTCGGAATCTGACAACGATGGAGTAGATCGTCCAAAACTGGTCCGGTTGCTTGTGACTACTACAAGGTGTTGAAGAATCAACCGAGTAAAAAGAAGACGACTTAGAAGAAGGATGATCCAGTTGAACCCTCAACAAACCAGAAGAATAAAAGCAACGTAATGTGTTACGAATGCAACAAGAAGGGTCACTTTAGATCAGAGTGCCCTAACATGAAGGAAAACAATAAAGCTCGGAAGAAGAAGGCACTGCAAGCCACATGGGACGAATCGTCCTCGGACGAAGAAGAAGAGGCTCCACACTCCAACCTGCTTGCGTTGACTGCCTCGGAAGACATCGACTCCGGAACAGAATCAGAACTTGATGAAGGCATCGGCACCAGAAAACTTTCGATCTCGGAGGACGGACGGATTACGATAAGAGGTTATCCTGAATCGGAGCGTTACGATCTTATCTCGTATCTTTCTTGCAAGTTGGCAAAAGCTAACATCCGGGTTGAAACCCTCCGACAGGAAGTCAAATTCCTGAAAGAGGAAGTCAACTCGAGTTCCTCGACCGAGTCAGTTCAAAAAGGAACCTCGACTCAAGTTCAAAAGCTTGAGGAAGAGAATTCCTCCTTAAAAACTCAAGTCAAGGAACTCAGAGTCGCATTAGAATGATTCACTTCGGGTTCCAAGAATCTGAACATGTTTCTTGGAAAATAGAAGTCAGTTCTAAATCAATCCGGACTGGGTTATCAAACCAACTCGCGACAACGATCTTACTATTCCGTATTGAACCAACCTAAAACCTGAGTCCAAGCATGGGTCCCAAAGCTATGTTTGAACAAACAAGCTGGACCAAACCAATATTGGATCCCCAAGGACAAGATTCACATCTTGCCTAACCCATCTCAAGGCTTCAGTCCAGGGGGAGCCAATATAAAAACTATTTTTATACTTAGATAATTTTTATTGATGCTTGTTTATTTTTTTATGCTTGTTTATTTTTTTTTGCAATATTATTCTGCTTAGACGTAGGAATGGTTAGTTAAGGATAAGACTTACTTGAAACTTGAACAACAGTATTAGGAGGAGGTGAGATGATAGTACGTTAGGGAAGCCTGTCTAAGGAGTCAAGTAGGGTAAGGTGTACCTTATTTGGTCTATTTAGTCTGGTGAAACTAGCCGAAGGTACCCCTCCAAATCCTAAGCTAGTTAGACCAGAGTTTCTTAAAGAGTAATTTGAAAATGATCTTTCTTTAAAAGGCTTTGTCAAGGAAAAGGTTGTTGATCTAATAAGGCTATGACCAAAGAAGGCCTCTGTGCCTCGCCAAGACCTGGAAATCGATTATTGAAATTCACTTTTAAATTACTAGGTGATAAACTCAAATCTAACACAAGTTTTAATTAAATCTTAGATTTAACATTAAATCAAAGATAAAATTAATACATCTCACAAAACAGATAAGGTAACATATTTTGTCACTTAGAATTGGGTGAGATGTTTAGGACATAATAATTTAGTCCAACTTAAACTAACCAAATTAAATCAACTCTTAATATACAACATTTTTCAAAATAAAAGGTTCAATCATTTTTTTTACTTAAGATTTTTCAAAATTAAAATTTCAATCAATTGTTTTTACTTAATATTTTTTCAAAATTTCAATTAACTGTTTTTTTTAAATTCACCTCATATTTTTTAACATTTTCAAATTTAACTGTGTCAACTTTGAAAAACATTAAAAGTTTCAAAATAACTCATCAATCTAAGTCTTGAATCTAATTAGATTAGAACCTAGGACTTGATTGAATCAAATATTGATTGGTCAACTCTGGTCAACCCGGACGCCCGAGACCCTCACGGGCGCCCCAAGCCTTTCGCAGCATTCGAAGCAGTCAACATTGCCAATTCTGAGCATTTTGACCTCAGGCGCCCGAGACAAACTCAGGCGCCTTAAAGCCTATCACGGGCGCTCGGAAACACCTTTATAAAGCCTATGCTCACAGCTTCATTCTCCACACCTCAATGATTTTCTCTCATCCACTCCTTACTCCTAAGGCACCCTAAAGCTGCTCAATCTCCTCTATTTTCATAATGCCGCCCCGGTATGACTTAATTATGTCTTTACATTTGATGTTACAATTTAATTTCAGTCAATAATGTTAGTTTTTCTATTTACTTAGTAAGCGCTGAGTTACCCAGACCGACCCCGAGGCCAAGCCCAGTCTGGACCCTAGATTTCCAACCTTAGCTTTATTTAATAAGTTTGCACACACAACGTATAAACCTATTATGACAAGCTATTTAAATAGAAGTTTCTTTATCCAATCTTGCCCTTTAGCAATAGATGTTATAAACTTCTACCAGTTAGTGTATTGGACCATTACACCAGTCCTATCAACACAACCCTGTGTGCAGAATTTTACAATAATTTGGTCAAAATTGATGACTTTTACTACTCTACAACTGTCCAGACCATTCCACTCACCATCATGCCTATCCTTTTCAAACGTTTTCTTGGACTACGACCCTCTTAGTCCACATTCTGCTGCTATCCTCTGACGGATCTTCCTTTCGCTCCTCCATATTCACACATCACCCTTGATACTCTCTATTATTACTTTTTCGGAGAGGAGAGGGACCCGATGGTACAGAGATTTCAGTCCCTCGATCAACACATTCAAGACTACGCTCTTTATAGAGTCTTGATCCGCTGCATTCTTCCTTTGACCTCTCGAAATGTAGCAGCTATGCGACCCTTCCACACCTTCCTACTATACGTGATGATCCACCATTTGGACATAGACAATGGTCTACACATGTTCCAGATGATTATCTACGCATCCAGTATCGCCACCCATGCTAGAGTACGGACACTCTACTGTCATATTCTCACTTCCCTCCTTCATCACCATGGTCGTGACATCTCTGTTGGAGAGGTCATCCCACTAACCGAATTTGACGAGATAGGGTCTAGAAATTTTTCGTTAGCAGCCATAGACATCTCGGCCACCGGGGTTATGTCATGGAGACGACGAGGTGCTCGACGCCGGGTCGACTCGGACGACAATGTGGACATTGACATAGCCAATCTCGCCGTCGAGATCGAGGAGCAGCTATGAGAGTCTCCACCGCCACCACCCTCTCTGATTGCGGATCAGCGACTTGCTCGGATAGAGATGGAGGTCCACAGTCTCCGGGAGGAGATGTAGGCTCATCACGTCATGCACATGGACGCCCTGCAGGCCCGACATGATGCAAATCGGCCCGACACGATGAGATGATGTCGATGTTTCGGACGTGGCACTGATAAGTATCATTTTGTTGATCATTTCATATGCTAAAATCCGTGTTTGACCCATATTTTACTTGCATAATTGTGGATTTACCCTAGGTTCTAGGATGTACATTCATTTTGGACCTAATTGTAAATTTTGATATATTTCAATTGTTTTGTCACTAAATTGTTGATCTACTTTTGTAGGCTTGGAAAGATCATGGACCTAGGTCATGTTGGGTCAAAGTTGAGTCAGAAGTGGACTGGATCAAGTGATCAAGCGTCGACTAATATGGACCGTCCGATGCAAGAACAGTTAGATTTAGACCATTGAGAACTTCTAATCAATCCGAGCTGGGACTAAGGCTAATCGAGTGATCAGATCAAGATCTGAAGGTTTCGTCCAAATCAAAAATCATCTAACCGTTGGATCAAGCTAGGGAGAAGCTAGACCGTTCGTTCAAAGATCAAGGGGATCTGAACCATCCATTGCAAATCTGGCAGATCCGAGCTACCCCGAGGCAGATCATAACCCTTGATCAAGATCTGGGAAGTTTGAGTCAAATCGGACGAAGATCAACCGTTGGATGAGCTCTGAACGATCTCATTCGTCCAAATTAATTGGCATAAGTTTAAAACGAAAATTCCCTCCGCAGAACAGGGGTCGCGTCTTCGCCAAATTCCAGCCAGTTTCATCGTTCTTCTT
This sequence comes from Boesenbergia rotunda, assembly GCA_024364735.1. Classification (NCBI taxonomy): domain Eukaryota; kingdom Viridiplantae; phylum Streptophyta; class Magnoliopsida; order Zingiberales; family Zingiberaceae; genus Boesenbergia; species Boesenbergia rotunda. The sequence continues at coordinate 497,295 of JAGFNQ010002659.1, forward strand.
CACTTGTTCTTTGTTTCAATTGCGATTTTTTCCAACTGAAGGCGTGGTCATCTCGATCACAACCTTGGAACACGATCTGGATCATTGGGAGAAGGTTTCCACTGAGATTCTAGCTCGGATTTCACCGGGGCAGAGTGAATTGAGGGTTTCGTCCATTTCTGTGATCTGATCAACTAAATCACGATCGTGTGCCATTCTTTTCAATCGGAGTTGTCCGAAGGGTCTTCTGATGGTTTCTGATCAATACCAAATCTCCATAGCAACTCTACCTCGCAAGATCTAGGAGATCGGATTGGTTTTCTCCAGCCGAGTGAAATCTGTGAGCAGATCTGAAATTGAAGTTGTTTTCCCATTGATTTGCGAGCTGAAGGGGTTCTTGGCTTGCTCTTGTGTGATGGCAAGGAGGTCTTGAGACAAGGGAATGGTCGAGGCTTAGTTTTTATGGCATTTCTTGTTTTCTTTAGCTGTAATTTCAGTTTTAGCAATTCATTTCTATTCTGCACTCGTATCAGATGCTTGAGTTCACTTTTCTGAATTGTTTCGGCAGTAATTAGGTTTCATTCTGCAAGTAGATAGCTAGTGAACTTGTTTAAGTATCAATTGTATTCAATTTCAGTCTATTTTCCTGTTTAGTTGTTTGTGTTTCAGTTTTGTTCAGCTCTTTCCCTGCGTATCAAGTTTTCATCCTGCGTATCACTTTTGTTTACCTGCATATCACTTAGTTTTTTTTGAATTGAGATTGAACCTTAGTTTTTCCTCTGAATTTACATTGCAAATTGTTTCAGTTACATTGCAATTAGTTCCAATTGTAGCGTGCCAATTTCAGATTGCGTGCCAACTCAATTTCTGCAATTTCAGCTCAAGTCTGCAAGTTTTCTTTCAGTTGTAGCTTCTGAATTTTGTGCCAAGTGAACCTTATATTTTTTAAGCTTGTCTAAACTTGGATTAGAGATTCGAATTTAGCTTGCAATTGCTAGTTCAGCATTTGATCTGTTGTGCATTTCTGCATTTAACTTAGGAAGTTCTGCTTGTCATTTCTGCAGTTGATTCAATTCTGCATATCAGTTTGGTCTTGAGTTGTTGCTTTACCTTCATTCGTTTCTGCAGTCAATTGTTGCTGAAGTTTTCATTTAATTTGTTGGCTTCAAATTCATTAGCTTTACATTCGTGATAGATCTGCATTTAGTTTAACCTTAGGCATATAGTTCCTACCTCTTTGAATCAAGTTGTTTCAAAATTCTCCACTTTGTATTAAGAAAAGTTTTGGCTGTGATTGGTATCAGGTTACATGTTCCTTTAGTGTGTTAAGGTGTTCGGAATCAGTTAGGAGTGTATTCGGATTGTTTTTGAACTTTATCATCCATGTATGCAATGGTTACTCTTAAAGTTTGTAGCTAGCATTTGTTTCAAGTTAGTTTGCTTCCGAAAAAAGTTCCATTACTGTTTTCATTCCTTAGCTTATCATTTAGTTGCATTTGAATTAAGGCTTGCTCTTCCAAATTCAATCAAGTTGCATTGGTTAATTAGGTTTTCCATTAGTTGAGTGTCGTAGTTGATACTATTTTGCTTAAGTTCACGTAGTTAATTTTTCCTTCCTTTTCATTGCATTTTCTTGTCTATTTGAAACCAAACACCAAATTTTATTTGAAACCCAAAAAAATGTTAACGACACATAAATTCAAGCTCGAGTCAAACCATCTCAACTAGGCCTAGGAAAAATATAACCTCTGGCCCCTTTACTACATTTTATTCTTTGATAGCAAAAGGTTTCCAGCTTAACAAATATCTAAATTTGAGACCACATTCGTGACAGCTAGTTCGAGTCCATCAAATTTTTGGCGCCGTTGCCGGGGAACATACTAGTTGAGTTGTTTGATTTTTGCTTGTGTGTTCATTTCATATTTTTCATGATCCAGTTTTACACTTACTGCTATATCTTGTGATCTGATTTTATTTGTTTCATCCTTCTATATACTTGTACTGCGATTTGTTTTTGATTTTATGACCAGGTCTACAGGTGGTAATCTTGAGGACTTTGACCCTGAGATTGAGAGGACTTTCAGAGCTAGGAGGAGCCAGCTCAGTGTTTCAGAGGGATTTGGCATTATTCCTACTCAGTCTATTTCAGCTTATTCAGTTGATCAATGACAGACCACCAGAAGACCATGAAAGAACTGGCAGCACCTGATGACACATTTCAGTATTCCAGTATTGCTTATCCAGAGCTTACTGGTGATTTTGAGCTCAAATCTGGACTCATCCACCTATTGCCCAAATTTCAAGGATTATCTGGAGAAGATCCAAATAGACACTTGCATGAGTTTCACGTTGTATGCTCCACTATGAAGTCTCAGGGTATTTCAGAAGAAGATATCAAGTTGAGGGCTTTTCCCTTCTCTTTGACTGGAGCAGCTAAGGACTGGTTTTACTATTTACCTACTGGGCACGTGTCTAGCTGGATTTCCATGAAGAAGGCATTTCTTGAAAAATATTTCCCAGCCTCCAGGACTACAATCATCAGGAAAAGTATTTGTGGCATTCAGCAAGTAATGGGAGAGACACTTTATGACTACTGGGAGAGATTCAACAAACTTTGCTCCAGTTGCCCACAGCACCAGATTAGCGAGCAGCTCCTAATCCAGTACTTTTATGAGGGATTATTACAGATGGATAAGATTATGATTGATGTTGCAGCTGGAGGAGCCCTAGTTAACAAAACGCCACATCAAGCTAGGGAGCTTATTTCTAATATGGCTGAGAACTCACAACAGTTTGGAAGCAGAGCTTGACTACTAGAGGAGTGGGTGAAGTTCAGGTGGTTTCTAATGATCAGAAGGAGATTAAGAATGCATTTGTAGAGCTCACATCAGCGGTTAAGCAAATGGGCCTCAATATTGCAAGTCAAAATTCAACTCCTTCAGTACCTCCTCAATCAAGCCAAGTGATGAGTGTATGTGGCATTTGCGCTAGCCAAGAACACAATTCATATTCATGTCCCAACCTCCAACAAGATGAGTCACTAGCAGCATTAGTTAGGGGACAATTTCAAGCCAGAAACAACCCTTACTCCTCTACTTATAATCCTGGTTGGAGGGATCATCCAAATCTGAGGTATGGGAATTCTTTCTACCAACAAAACCCTCAACAACAACAATTGCAGCAGCCTCAACAAAATTTCCAGCCACCACAACAATCTCAGCATCAAAATCAGCAATTCCAACTCTAAAATCAGCAATTTCAGCCAACATATCAGCAAATCCAGCAACCATTCCTAGGGAATTTGAATTTTCAGCAACAATGTCAACCTTTACAGCAACAATTTCAACAATCACAGCAGAGTTATCAGCCTTGGAATCAAAATTTTCAGCCACAAAATCAAGGATTTTAGCGTAATCAATTTCAGTCCTCACCACAACAAGTTCCATTTCAAAATCAGAGTTTTCAAGGTTATAATTCTCAACAAATTTCCCTAACATTCCAGCCAAATTATCAGCCCTATCAACAACAATTTCAGCCATCTTATCAGCCCCAACAGCCCTATTTTCAAGGATCTCAGCAAGGGCAACAATTTCAACAACCTACTCCTATTTTTCAAGGTCAATCAAAACCATATGCTAATCAAGGGGGCTATGAAGGGTCTAGTGGAGGAAATGCACAACAACAAAGAATAGAGGAGATGTTGCAACAACTTGTACAACAACAAAGGAATGATCCCGCAATACAAAACCTCGAAAGGCAAATCGGACAATTGGCTAGTGGTATAAATCAAAGTCAAGCTCTAGAATCAAGCCAACTACCTTCTCAAGTTGTTCCCAATCCAAAGGGAAATGTTAGCGCTATTTATTTGAGGAATGAGAAGGTTACTTCATCTCAAAATGGTCCAAGAGCTGCATTTTCTGAAAACAGGGCAGCACCAACAATTTCAGCATCGATCAGCCCCGAAATCATTTCAAAATCAGTTGATTCCACCCCTAGACCGTGCTCAACTCCCTCATCAAGTAATCCTGTGATTTTGGTGGAAAATGAGGGAGAAATCAGCCCCGAAATAGATTTTACAGCAACTACTTTGAGTGGGGCAGCAGCTCACAAATCAGCCCCTCCATCTTCAGTTCAAGAGGAAGAAATTAGGGTGTCATTGCCCTTCCCACAGCAGAGAATTCAAGCCAAAAAAGACAAGTGGAAGAGGAGAAAGCCAAAGAGTACAATGAGCTGGTAAAACTTTTTAGCAAAGTAGAAATTAATGTACCCTTGCTGACAATGATTAAACAGATTCCTAAGTATGCGAAGTTCCTGAAAGATCTATGTGTTCACAAGAAGAAGCTTAAGGAAAATGAGTTGGTCAGCTTGGGGAAAAATGTTTCATCACTCATCCATGCCATACCTCAGAAATATGAAGACCCTGGCATGTTTACTGTATCTTGTGAGATAGGGAGCACCACGTTACATGATGCCATACTTGATTTAGGAGCTTCCATTAATGTAATGCCCAGGTCGGTCTTCCAGATGCTTGGCATTGACCCTCTACAGCCCACTGGAGTTGTGATTCAGTTAGCAGATAGAAGCCAGACCCACCCGGCAGGAGTTATTGAAGATGTTTTGGTTAAAGTGAAGGAGTTGATTTTCCCTGCAGATTTCTACATTCTAGACATAGAAGGAGAGTATCTTGCACGTAGATCCTCACTTATCCTTGGAAGACCTTTTCTGAAGACTACTAGAACAAAAATTGATGTATATGCTGACACCCTTTCGATGGAAGTGGGGGACACAGTAGTCCAGTTTAGTATTTTCGATGCAATGAAGGACCTAGGGGAGATCACTCTATTATGAGCATAGACACTGCAGATGAGACGGTTGAGGCACAGTTCATTGCTGATGATGGTGCATTTGACATAGTGGGAGGAGCTTTGATTTCAGAGGAAGCTAAGGAGATGGATGGAAAAGCATGCGACAGCCTTGATTTCAAAACTGAAGCTTTACCGGACTTTTCTTATTTTTTATTTTGTCACGATACTGCTATTGATAGTCCTAATTTTTCTAATAAGGTTGTTGTAGGTATTACTAAGGAGGCACACACAGGAGATGATTCTACAGGTGTAGGGGATTGCACATAGACCCAGGGACCACCACCATTGACCGATACATTAGAAAATTCAGAGGATAATTCAGAAAGTGTAGGGACTTGCATGATGGGAGCAAGAACCCAAGGATCACCTATTCCAGTTGAATGTCGACCAGAATTTGAGCCTGAGATGGAGGTATTTCTTGTAGAACCAACAGACATTTTTCAGCACGATCAGGTAAGTATTTCTTCTTTTCCTTTAGAAAATTTCAGGGAGGTGTCTAGAATTGCACGTGAAGCATATATTGATACATCATTTGTGAAAAATAATTATGAAAATTCTTTAGAGGCATCCAGGCTTGATTTTATTCATTGCTATGATATTCTTGAGACAGATTATGCTAAAACTAATTGTGAAAAATTTTTAGAAGAGCCTGAAATTGAAGTTGTTTATTGTGAAGAATCTCTTGCTATATCTTATGCTGAAGTTGAATGTGAAAAACTTATGAAGGTAACCGAGATTGATTTTATTGACTGTGAAACATTTCTTGATATACCTTATGTAGAAACTGCTTGTGAAAAAATCACTGAGGTACCAAAAATTGATTTTATTGGATGTGATACATTTTTCGATACATCTTATGTAGAGATTGATGGTATTACACTTCTATCTTACCCTACACGCATGAGAAAGGTTTTATATGGTTTTGTAGGGTTCCAAAGATTTCTGGAATGGGTGCTCCATCTAAACAGTCTCCAACCTCCTGGAAAGATTTTCAAGAAGTATCAAGAGGGAGGAGTTGATTTTTCTTTGACTCATAGCACTCCACCTCTAAGATGGATGTTGAACATTAATCGTCCACGGCCACCTGAACATTTTTCTGTAAAGTTTAAGTGTGGGGGAGTAATGCACCACAAAATTGATCAAATGAAGGCAACTCTCTCAAATACCCATACTCCTCCGCTACCACGATGAAGATTATTTCTTGATAGACTCCGACCGTCAGAAATAAAGGGGAGTTTGTTCCTTCTTGCGTTTTCTTTCATTGCATGTTTCATTTTTATGTTCTTTAGAAGTAGAATTTTCTTTTAAAAAGAGTTCTTACTAATAAATGCGTGAGTAGAGTAGAAGAATAAATAGGAGACATTGTAAATACCATGTTATTTCTTTTGACACTTTTTCTTGCATGACTAGGAATAAATGTATCCCTCTAGGTTATCTTCATGTCATTTTAGAGTCTCTTGAAAATAAATTAAATTTGGATGTTAAAACTTGAGGTTTGATCTAATGGATGAAATCTTGGATGCTTGAGTACTACTTGGCCTTAGATTTTTAATTGATGACTTGAGATGAATTAATTGCACCTAGTGAGAATTAGCCTTATTTTTGTGACACACATATGTGATTGTACTCTAGAACTTGCTTAGGTTCTTTCAAAACCATATTTCAATGATTGGATCACATCTATAGAGGCTAATCAATTTGTTTCTCCTTTCCATATCAATTTTTGGCAATAATCATAGTTGATACATCTCTATTCTATTTTCTTTGCTACATTTCCTACTCTTAACCATATTTCTTCATAAACTTGTTTGTTTAGGATGTTTCTTGATGCTATTTTGGCCGAGACGGACAAAGGATTAAGTGTGGGGGAGTAGTTAGTGATTTGGAATCAATTTTTATCAAGGATGCACTTCTTTTCGAAAAAAATTTCCTTAATTTCATGTGCCAAATTGAAGTGAGTTGGGTATCAAGAATAAGCAAGAAGAAGTGTTAAGGAAGAGAAACCATTGGAGCATCTAGATTTCTGTTGTTAATTGGGAGATTCAAGCCATTCTTTGCCAAGTTTCATTCGGTCAGAAGAAAAAAAAATAGAAAAAAATGGCACACAAATGAAAAAAAATCTGTGCCAAAGAGATTTTTGTGAAGCATGGTTGGATCAAGAATGGGGAAATAGGAATTATGGAAGTAAGATCAACAACACTTTGCTAAAGTTTGAATTGAAGTTTTAAAGTTGAATTGAAGCAGGAAAATGCAGAAAAAAAAATCTGAAACAATTGCAGCAAATCTGTGCCAAAAACAGAGGAAGAAAAGGAAAAGTTTTTCTGTGCAGTTCAGTAATGGAAGTGAAGCTGAACTGATCTGAAACTAATGTTGCTGCTGCAGGGATTAAGAATAAAAACACTCGACAGCAAGGGTGAGCTGCTAGGATTTTAGATCACACTTGAAAGAAGAAAAAAATTGCAGCTATGGGGAAATAAGAAAAGCTGGAAATTAAAGGGGAAACACATTGAATTTCAGAAGCAATCAGGCTGAAGAACAAGCTAATATCAATCAGCTTGTTGGAGTTTCATTTGAAGCCAAATTCTGGAGCTGTAAAACTGTGAAGAGCTGAGGAAACTTATTGAATGCAGAAATAAATTAAATGCAGAATAAAAATAGCAAGTAGTGATCCATTTGAAGCTCATGGCAGTATTGGATTGAAACTGGTTCTGATAAGGATTCGGGAAAGCTGATCACATCATGAATAAACAAGGAGAAGCTGCAGCAAAATCAGGAAGTTAGCAGCTGGAAAAAAAACAGTTTGAAAAAAAAGAAGGAAACAAAAGAAACAAAGTGGCAAGAATGAAGTTGTGGTACCATGAAGCAAGTGAACCAACTGATTGGTTTCTTTCAGCCGAATCAATTTCTATCTTTTATACAAGTCTGACATTACTAGAGAATTAAAAAATATCAGAAAAGGAAGAGAAGGAAGCAAGGTTGGCACGCAAGAGTGAAATTGGCACAAAGGAGTTGATGAAGTCTTTTCATCAAAATTTTGAAGGGCAATGCCAAAGCCTCACTCCATCACACTTTTGACTTCATTATGAGGACTGACAAGATGGCAAAGTGCATCAAAAATATCCTTGAACATCCAAGTCTTCCACTTTATCAAATTTGCTATTTTCTTAGTTTTTACTTCATTTTTACCATTTCATATGTTCTTCACTTGTTTGGATGAACTTTTGTAGATGTTGATCCTAATCATGAATAATGGTGGAGAGTAGACAATAAGCAAGCTTATGGTAGTGCAAAAAGCATGTGTGTATGAGTGAGCTCCATTTTCATCATGTACTTAGAACTTAGGAAGAGAGCCACCAAAAACTTCCCTTGAAAGGTTAGGGAGTTAAATTCATCTCAATGAATCATGAAGGATGAAAAGGGTAAGTTGTTGATTTAAGGACGAGATATTAATCCATAGAGCTTAGATTTTTGAGAATTGACAACCCTAGGTAATTTCTTTTCAATTGCTTCTACTTATGTTTGAGAAAAGCTAGGGGATACATATTTAGTACTTTTCGCGAGACGCTCAAGCTTAAGTGTGGGGGAGTTGATAAGTATCATTTTATTGATCATTTCATATGTTAAAATCCGTGTTTGACCCATATTTTACTTGCATAATTGTGGATTTACCCTAGGTTCTAGGATGTACATTCATTTTGGACCTAATTACAAATTTTGATATATTTGAATTGTTTTGTCACTAAATTGTTGATCTACTTTTGTAGGCTTGGAAAGATCATGGACCTAGGTCATGTTGGGTCAAAGTTGAGTCAGAAGTGGACTGGATCAAGTGATCAAGCGTCGACTAATATGGACCATCCGATGCAAGAACGGTTAGATTTAGACCATCTAAGAACTTCTGATCAATCTGAGCTGGGATTAAGGCTAATCGAGCAATCAGATCAAGATCCAAAGGTTTCGTCCAAATCAGAAATCATCTAACCGTTGGATCAAGCTAGGGAGAAGCTAGACTGTTCGTTCAAAGATCAAGGGGATCTGAACCATCCGTTGCAAATCTGGCAGATCCGAGCTACCCCGAGGCAGATCATGACCCTTGATCAAGATCTGGGAAGTTTGAGTCAAATCGGATGAAGATTAACCGTTGGATGTGCTTTGAACGATCTCATCCGTCCAAATTAAATGGCATAAGTTTAAAAGGAAAATTCCCTCCGCTGAATAGCGGTCACGTCTTCGCCAAATTCCAGCCAGCTTCTTCGTTCTTCTTCACTTGTTCTTTGTTTCAATTGGGATTTTTTCCAACTGAAGGCGTGGTCATCTCGATCACAACCTTGGAACACGATCTGGATCATTGGGAGAAGGTTTCCACTGAGATTCTAGCTCGAATTCTCACCGGGGCAGAGTGGATTGAGGGTTTCATCCATTTCTGTGATCTGATCAACTAAATCGCGATCGCTTGCCATTATCTTCAATCGGAGCTGTCCGAAGGGTTTTCTGATGGATTCTGATCAACACCAAATCTCCATAGCAACTCTATCTTGCGAGATCTAGGAGATCGGATTGGTTTTCTCCAGCCGAGTGAAATCTATGAGCATATCTGAAATTGAAGCTATTTTCCCATTGATTTGCGAGCTGAAGGGGTTCTTGGCTTGCTCTTGTGTGATGGTAAGGAGGTCTTGAGATAAGGGAATGGTCGAGGCTTAGTTTTTATGGCATTTCTTGTTTTCTTTAGCTGTAATTTCAGTTTCAGCAATTCATTTCTTTTCTGCACTCGTATCAGATGCTTGAGTTCACTTTTCTGAATTGTTTCGGCAGTAATTAGGTTTCATTCTGCAAGTAGATAGCTAGTGAACTTGTTTAAGGATCAATTGTATTCAATTTCAGTCTATTTTCCTGTTTAGTTGTTTGTGTTTCAGTTTTGTTCAGCTCTTTCCCTGCGTATCAAGTTTTCATCCTGCGTATCACTTTTGTTTACCTGCATATCACTTAGTTTTTTTTGAATTGAGATTGAACCTTAGTTTTTCCTCTGAATTTACATTGCAAATTGTTTCAGTTACATTACAATTAGTTCCAATTGTTGCGTGCCAATTTCAGATTGCGTGCCAACTCAATTTCTGCAATTTTAGCTCAAGTTTGCAAGTTTTCTTTCAGTTGTAGCTTCTGAATTTTGTGCCAAGTGAACCTTAGATTTTCTAAGCTTGTCTGAACTTGGATTAGAGATTCGAATTTAGCTTGCAATTGCTAGTTCAGCATTTGATCTGTTGTGCATTTCTGCATTTAACTTAGGAAGTTCTGCTTGTCATTTCTACAGTTGATTCAATTTTGCATATCAGTTTGGTCTTGAGTTGTTGCTTTACCTTCATTCGTTTCTGCAGTCAATTGTTGCTGAAGTTTTCATTTAATTTGTTGGCTTCAAATTCATTAGCTTTACATTCGTGATAGATCTGCATTTAGTTTAACCTTAGGCATATAGTTCCTACCTCTTTGAATCAAGTTGTTTCAAAATTCTCCACTTTGTATTAAGAAAAGTTTTGGCAGTGATTGGTATCAGGTTACATGTTCCTTTAGTGTGTTAAGGTGTTCGGAATCAGTTAGGAGTGTATTCGGATTGTTTTTGAACTTTATCATCCATGTATGCAATGGTTACTCTTAAAGTTTGTAGCTAGCATTTGTTTCAAGTTAGTTTGCTTCCGAAAAAAGTTCCATTACTGTTTTCATTCCTTAGCTTATCATTTAGTTGCATTTGAATTAAGGCTTGCTCTTCCAATTCAATCAAGTCGCATTGGTTAATTAGGTTTTCCATTAGTTGAGTGCCGTAGTTGATATTATTTTGCTTAAGTTCACGTAGTTAATTTTTCCTTCCTTTTCATTGCATTTTCTTGTCTATTTGAAACCAAACACCAGATTTTATTTAAAACCCAAAAAAATGTTAACGACACATAAATTCAAGCTCGAGTCAAACCATCTCAACTAGCCCTAGGAAAAATACGACCTGTGGCCCCTTTACTACATTTTATTCTTTGATAGCAAAAGGGTTTCCAGCTTAACAAATATCTAAATTTGAGACCCACATTCGTGACAGCTAGTTCGGGTCCATTAGGCACCCCCAACCCATTTTGGTCTCCTGGCCCATCTTCTTATACCAGAGTTGTATTCCTAATGATTTGACTTTCCCTACTTTGTAGGGCTGGCTTGTTGACTTACATTATGCACTTGACTTACTTACTTCTATGCACCTAATTTATTTATCTGTTTCATATTTGACTTATATGTTAGGGTTGTGCTTAGTAGAATAGGACTATTATCATTTGTGCTCTCAAAATGTTTTCAAAACTAGTATTCAATATCTTTCAAAAAACCATTTTTTAATTTTAAAAATTCTTTTCCAACTTAGATGTTTTTTTTAAAAATTACCCCTTTTAAAACTAGGGTTTTCTATGCAACGGACTTAGCCTAGACTTTAATCCTAGAATTGCATGCTCCTATAGATCTAGAAGTCAGCATCTCACAAGCACATTAGGGCATTTTGATTGATAACCTAGACTGGGTTGAGATGCTTAGGTCTATGCCTTGACTCAAGATGCTTTAAGTCAGTGCATCTAGAGTAGTTGGGGCGTTAAGTACATTTGAACAGCAATCAAGCTAAGTGTTCAAGCTTAAAAAAATCTAACTTGATCAGATCACTTAACTAACCCTAGTGAACGCTGCTGTTATATAACAGTTAGTAAGTAGCTAACTGGGTTAGACAGGACTCGAACGAGTTCAATTTAGTTGGTTTGATTCTTTTTGTTGTTTGGACTCACTAACATTGGTTCAATATTTGTTTATAATTTTTTTATATAAACTGGCTCTGATTCGCAATTGTTTTTTCGATCAGTATGTTTTTTTTTGATGTATGGCAAAGGGGGACAGAAAAAAAAAGAGAGTGAAAAAAATCTTTTGAAAAAGTAAAGTTAAATTTTCAAGTGCAAATTTTTCTCGCAAAAATGTTTTAAGTGCAATTTTTTTTGCAAAAGTCTTAAAGTACTTTTACAAGTCTTTCAAGTACTAATATTTTTTGTGAAAAATATTTTTGCAAAATATTGTGTTATAATATTTTTCTAAGTGCAAAATATTTTTCTAAGTGCAAGATATTTTTTTAAGAACAAAATATTTTTAAGTGCACATTTTTTAAGTAAAAATGATTTTTCAAATACTAAGGAGGCGCTTGGTATAAATTTGGCAATGAGAATGGTAATGGGTTTGATTGAGGGGTTTATGGGTTTGGTGATAACCTAGTGGGGGGTGGGTTATGAAATCAAGGGTATCATATCCTTATTTTGATTCCGATTCCCGTATACCAAGCATCATCAATGGGAATGAAATAGATTTCATTCCCATTCCCACCTTCTAAACCCGCTTACCAAGCGCCTCCTAATATTTTTTTGTGAAAAATATTTTTGCAAAATATTGTGTTAAAATATTTTTCTAAGTGCAAAATATTTTTCTAAGTATAAAATATTTTCTAAGTGTAAAATATTTTTTTCTACGTGCAAAATGTTTTTAAGCACAATATTTTTAAAGGGCAAAATCTTTGTAAGTGTGCAAATGTTTTGAGTACAAATAGTGCAAAGTCTTTTAAAGTACAACTTTTTGTGGTAAAGTTAAATTTTTCAGAAAAATTTATTAATCTTTCCAAAATAGTGTCTTAACTTTTTCAAACTTCAAAAGTCTTGCAAAATATACCTGGTCAAAATTTTGTGATCTTAATTTCACAAAAATACTTTAACTTGTTTTTCCTCAAAAAGGGTACACTTAAACTTTTTTGAAAATCTGCATATCTTTGAAAGCTTCAGGAGGAGAATCTCTAATTTAGGGGGAGCTTAGTGCATGTTTATCAAAAATTGGTTTTCCTAAAGGAGAGGAAAATAAACATGTTTTTTTTTGAAATACCTCCTTTATATAATTTAACTTAACTTTTGAACTAGGTTTCCATAAATAAAAAAGGGGGAGATTGTTGGTGCCGGAAGCATCAAGATCGAACCTGGGTTTTGATAATAGCAAAGGGTTCATAAGTTAAGGTTACATTGTGATCTAATGAATTTGTTTAAGTGCGCAGGAAAAGTCCTAGGTAAGCTAGGCACGAAGTCCTGGTACGTAGAATTGGGCAATAAGTCCTGGCCGAGGGATAGGCACCTAAGACCTGACCGAGGGTTGAGCAATAAGTCTTGGCCAAGGCCTGAGCACCGAAGACCTGACCGAGGGTTGGGCAATAAGTCCTGGTCGTGGACTGGGCACAAAGTCCTGATCCGGAAGATCGGGCAAAAGTCCAATCGGAGGAGCCGGTTGACAAAAGTTAAATTCTCCTGAGAGGAGTAGATGAGGAGCGTTCCCCATAGGAGGGAACATTAGCCGTCGATTAGACCTAGGGTTCCATTTGGGAATCCCAAAGTCAGAACCAAGACAGCACAGGCTGTTAACTGTACTTAATTTATCTATTTCTTGTGTTTTGGAACTAACCCTAGTTGGAGGAACAAAGGATGGAGTTCGTTGCTTATCAGGCGCCTAAAATGAGTGAGGTGCCTGATCATACAGGCGCCTGTATGGATACAGGCGCCCCAGAAGGTTACTTCCAGCAGACTGCGAAGCTAAGCCTCCACGTCAGCAAAGGAGGCGCCCGTGACCATACAGGCGCCCCAGTCATCCCAGGCGCCCTAGTTGAAGGGATAAGCACTGGCCAAGTCTGCAAATGAGGATTCGCGTAGAAGGGCACATGAGTCAGGTGCCCCATTCAACACTGGAGCCCCAGACAACACTGCTTCCAACGTAAATACTCAAGCGCTCTACTCTAATCTCTCCGTGCTCAAGTCTCAAGCGTCAATGACGACCCGCTGCTTCGATCATCAAGTCATTTTCCAGTCGTTGGTATTTGTTTAATTTAATTGCTTTCATTTTCAATTTTGTATTCGTGCTCCAATTTTGTAACCCTTTTGCGAAATATAGAATTGTCCAACGTAAACGGTTAAGGATCGTGGGCCTTGGAGTAGGAGCCGATCTAGACTCCAAACCAAGTGAAAGAAAAGCGTGTTAGCATTGTTTGAAATTTCCGCTACGTATTACTTTTTTTATATCCGAAAAGTTTTATCGATATTCACCCCCCCCTCTATCGATTCTAAATAATCCACAGTATCCTATTAGATTTGTGTAGAGATTGGTCTACTTGAACAGGTAGTTAATCCATAACTTCTTATGCAACAAACTCATGATCCACAACACTTTGTGGTGCATATTCAATTTCCATCAGGCCTTAGTACTATTTTTGCATCTTGAACTTATTCAAGAAGGATTTTCCCACTAGCTCTTCTAGAAATAAATTCTGGTTCTAGAAAAATATCATTTCTATGGGATCGGTGGCATCGATAGAGCGGGGTGAATATCAACTTGTAACATTTTAACGTCTTTGAGTCGTTTGTTCGGTCAA
>JAGFNQ010002659.1:526945-613359 GCA_024364735.1 Boesenbergia rotunda
TTGCGATTTTTTCCAACTGAAGGCGTGGTCATCTCGATCACAACCTTGGAACACGATCTGGATCATTGGGAGAAGGTTTCCACTGAGATTCTAGCTCGAATTCTCACGGGGGCAGAGTGGATTGAGGGTTTCATCCATTTCTGTGATCTGATCAACTAAATCGCGATCGCGTGCCATTCTCTTCAATCGGAGCTATCCGAAGGGTCTTCTGATGGATTATGATCAACACCAAATCTCCATAGCAACTCTATCTCGCGAGATCTAGGAGATCGGATTGGTTTTCTCCAGCCGAGTGAAATCTGTGAGCAGATCTGAAATTGAAGCTGTTTTCCCATTGATTTGCGAGCTGAATGGGTTCTTGGCTTGCTCTTGTGTGACGGCAAGGAGGTCTTGAGATAAGGGAATGGTCGAGGCTTAGTTTTTATGGCATTTCTTGTTTTCTTTAGCTGTAATTTCAGTTTCAGCAATTCATTTCTGTTCTGCACTCGTATCAGATGCTTGAGTTCACTTTTCTGAATTGTTTCGGCAGTAATTAGGTTTCATTCTGCAAGTAGATAGCTAGTGAACTTGTTTAAGGATCAATTGTATTCAATTTCAGTCTATTTTCCTGTTTAGTTGTTTGTGTTTCAGTTTTGTTCAGCTCTTTCCCTGCGTATGAAGTTTTCATCCTACGTATCACTTTTGTTTACCTGCATATCACTTAGTTTTTTTTTGAATTGAGATTGAACCTTAGTTTTTCCTGTGAATTTACATTGCAAATTGTTTCAGTTACATTGCAATTAGTTCCAATTGTTGCGTGCCAATTTCAGATTGCGTGCCAACTCAATTTCTGCAATTTTAGCTTAAGTTTGCAAGTTTTCTTTCAGTTGTAGCTTCTGAATTTTGTGCCAAGTGAACCTTAGATTTTTTAAGCTTGTCTGAACTTGGATTAGAGATTCGAATTTAGCTTGCAATTGCTAGTTCAGCATTTGATCTGTTGTGCATTTCTGCATTTAACTTAGGAAGTTCTACTTGTCATTTCTACAGTTGATTCAATTCTGCATATCAGTTTGGTCTTGAGTTGTTGCTTTACCTTCATTCATTTTTGCAGTCAATTGTTGCTGAAGTTTTCATTTAATTTGTTGGCTTCAAATTCATTAGCTTTACATTCGTGATAGATCTGCATTTAGTTTAACCTTAGGCATATAGTTCCTACCTCTTTGAATCAAGTTGTTTCAAAATTCTCCACTTTGTATTAAGAAAAGTTTTGGCAGTGATTGGTATTAGGTTACATGTTCCTTTAGTGTGTTAAGGTGTTTGAAATCAGTTAGGAGTGTATTCGGATTGTTTTTGAACTTTATCATCCATGTATGCAATGGTTACTCTTAAAGTTTGTAGCTAGCATTTGTTTCAAGTTAGTTTGCTTCCGAAAAAAGTTCCATTACTGTTTTCATTCCTTAGCTTATCATTTAGTTGCATTTGAATTAAGGCTTGCTCTTCCAAATTCAATCAAGTCGCATTGGTTAATTAGGTTTTCCATTAGTTGAGTGTCGTAGTTGATACTATTTTGCTTAAGTTCACGTAGTTAATTTTTCCTTCCTTTTCATTGCATTTTCTTGTCTATTTGAAACCAAACACCAGATTTTATTTGAAACCCAAAAAAATGTTAACGACACATAAATTCAAGCTCGAGTCAAACCATCTCAACTAGCTCTAGGAAAAATACGACTTGTGGCCCCTTTACTACATTTTATTCTTTGATAGCAAAAGGGTTTCCAGCTTAACAAATATCTAAATTTGAGACCCACATTCGTGACAGCTAGTTCGGGTCCATTAGGCACCCCCAACCCATTTTGGTCTCCTGGCCCATCTTCTTATACCAGAGTTGTATTCCTAATGATTTGACTTTCCCTACTTTGTAGGGCTGGCTTGTTGACTTACATTATGCACTTGACTTAGTTACTTCTATGCACCTAATTTATTTATCTGTTTCATATTTGACTTATATGTTAGGGTTGTGCTTAGTAGAATAGGACTATTATCATTTGTGCTCTCAAAATGTTTTCAAAACTAGTATTCAATATCTTTCAAAAAATCATTTTTTAATTTTAAAAATTCTTTTCCAACTTAGATGTTTTTTTAAAAATTACCCCTTTTAAAACTAGGGTTTTCTATGCAACGGACTTAGCCTAGACTTTAATCCTAGAATTGCATGCTCCTATAGATCTAGAAGCCAGCATCTCACAAGCATATTAGGGCATTTTGATTGATAACCTAGACTGGGTTGAGATGCTTAGGTCTATGCCTTGACTCAAGATGCTTTAAGTCAGTGCATCTAGAGTAGTTGGGGCGTTAAGTACATTTGAACAGCAATCAAGCTAAGTGTTCAAGCTTAAAAAAATCTAACTTGATCAGATCACTTAACTAACCCTAGTGAACGCTGCTGTTATATAACAGTTAGTAAGTAGCTAACTGGGTTAGACAGGACTCGAACGAGTTCAATTTAGTTGGTTTGATTCTTTTTGTTGTTTGGACTCACTAACATTGGTTCAATATTTGTTTAGAATTTTTTTATATAAACTGGCTCTGATTCGCAATGGTTTTTCGATCAGTATGTTTTTTTTTGATGTATGGCAAAGGGGGACAGAAAAAAAAGAGAGTGAAAAAAATCTTTTGAAAAAGTAAAGTTAAATTTTCAAGTGCAAATTTTTCTCGCAAAAATGTTTTAAGTGCAATTTTTTTTGCAAAAGTCTTAAAGTACTTTTACAAGTTTTTCAAGTACTAATATTTTTTGTGAAAAATATTTTTGCAAAATATTGTGTTATAATATTTTTCTAAGTGCAAAATATTTTTCTAAGTGCAAGATATTTTTTTAAGAACAAAATATTTTTAAGTGCACATTTTTTAAGTAAAAAAGATTTTTCAAATACTAAGGAGGCGCTTGGTATAAATTTGGCAATGGGAATGGTAATGGGTTTGATTGAGGGGTTTATGAGTTTGGTGATGTAACGCCCGCCCTTATATCTACTCTCGGGGCGGGGTTACGTAATAATTAATCATACTTTTTTTTTTCTATCTTCTAGCATGACATTAAAACAACAACGCAAGGGCTAAGGACTGAGCATGCTTGTTTAACTATCAAAGTCATTCTATAACATGATAATATCACTAGTAATGTAACTCATAACATAATTAAGTATAAGAGACCTCCAAGGTAAACACTATCATGCCATGTCAATCCTAATCACTAACACTTATTGTCAAGGGGACATAAACATAAACATAAATATGTAGATATAGAAGTCTTTCTTTCCCGAGCCACCACCCCACACATCTTCAGCCTTCCTGCCTCTTCCTTTAGTTCATGTGTTCCTTACCTTTATCTGCAGCATAAGACAACACATAACTAGTAAGCATAAAAACTTAGTAAGGATCCGGTCCTACTCGCAAAATCCATACGAAAGCATACAGCGTGTGTACATAACAAGACATAAGCATGAGTTCATCATAGCATACTAAACATCAAGTTTCTAAGCATGCAGCATATAGAATTTTAAGCATACCTATCACATGCAATAAATGTTTTTCAAAGCAGTTCCATAATGGTATTACTTAAAAATACATCCATATCATATTGGGCCCTGTTGTGTACCAACTGTCGCGCGGAACTATTGCGCGTTCCCTAATGAATTGGGGTAGCGAGCCACCAATTAATTAGAGCAGGACCCTTCCGTCCTACCGGAGCCATGACCTTACGTTAACATGCACCCCGGATTTGTTTAACGACCCCTTACGAGTCGGGTACACAACTTCAAAAGTAAAATACTTATCATGCTTTTACATATATGCTAAGGAGTACTCCAAATCACTTCTTACAGGACACACCACTCTTCAAGGGTGCTCATGATCCCGGAGGGACACACCACACAACATAAGGGGTGCTCTTGATCCCATACTTAGTAGAGTATCCGTTCAAGCATTTTAACATATCACATGCAATTTCATAAGTGTGCCCCATGGGCTATAAGACATGCTCATACATACATCATAATTCAACCACTTAACATACTTTAGATCTGACAAGATTTGGTCATATAGGTCATACTCATATCATAGGAAGTGGTAGCATGCTAACAATTAAGATTTCAATCAGACATCTCATTTAAACACCTCATGCATAAACATATCATAGCATGCTAACAATCAAGGTTTCAAATCAACCATTCCATTTAACACCACATGCATATACATATAATCATCCCCAAACATAAACATATCTCATAGGGTAGTTTGACCTTCACAAACCCTAATCCTAAGGGGTTGGCCGAATATCATAGAGTGGGGAAAAATTAGGGCTTTTGCATTGATCATTCACACAAACAATTATACAAACACCTTGTATACAATATCATACCATACACTAAGCATGAATATATTCTAGGATAATTCAACCCTCCTTGACCCTACTTCCATGCTTTGGGCCGAAACCCTTACAAGGACAAAACCTTAGGTTTTGTTTACCACATTTTGGAGGATACAACCTACACATATACCCTAGGTTCCAAGGGGTCTACACATGTAACAAGAAGTAACCCCAAAGTAACCCTAAACCCTAATCCCTCTAGGGTTGGCCGAAACTTGTAGGGTAGGGAAGAAGTTGGATTTTTGTAGCCAAACATTTATACAAACACATTGTCTACACCATCATATATTACACTAATCATAAAATACATCCTAGAGAAATTCAACTCTTTAAACCCTTAAACCCCTTACCTTGGCCGAAACCTACCAAGGGTGAAAACCTAGTTTTTGTATTTAACATCATGAAGAAAAATCCACCTACATGTATACCCTAAGTCTCAAGGTCTTCTCATGTATCAAGGAAAGAACTGAGGCTTCCCTTAAAGGTGTTGGCCGAAACTTACATAAGGAAAACACCCATTTTCGAAACCAATAAGAGCATGGCAATCACACAATAACAATTACACTGCAGGCGAAGGGATACTTACATCCTTTCGCTTGAATTTCTTCTCCTCTTAAAATCTTAGGGTACCCTTAAAGAAGAAGAAGATGAGAGTTTCCCTTGTTAGTCTTCTCTAGCAACCTTGGCCCTAGTAGAGGGCAAGAACCTTCAATGGATTCCTTTCTCCTTCCAATTCCCTAGGGTTAAAACCCTAGGGTTCACTTTTTTTTCGAAAATGAAAAGAGAAGAAGAGAAGGGGATTTCGGTGATGAGAGGGAGGAAGAAGAAGAAGAAGAGGAAGTTATTCCAACTTCCCTTATTTATACTTTTCTCATGAAGAGACATGTCTCTTCACTTCCCTAGCTTTTAACAAGCATGTTTCTTATTCCCTCTACAAGAAACATTGCTTGGTTCATTGGTTATGACATGGTGAGTGCAACTAGGAGGTTCAAGGTTCAATCCTTGCTTCCTCCTTTTTATCACATTTTGCACTAATCCATATCAAAGCCCATTAAGCCAAGCCCATCATGAAATTTCATAATATTAATAATATTTCATGAATTTCATAATATTTCATGTTCATGAATTCATAATATTTTCTAATATCCATGATAATATTTCATGAATTTCATAATATTTCATATTCATGAATTCATAATATTTCCTGATATCCATAATACTATTTCATGAATTTCATGATATTTCATAGCATTCTATATGGGAAAATTTTGGAGCGTTACAGGTGATAACCTAGTGGGGGGTGGGTTATGATATCAAGGGTATCATATCCTTATTTTGATTCCGATTCCCGTATACCAAGCATCATCAATGGGAATGAAATAGATTTCATTCCCATTCTCACCTTCTAAACCCGCTTACCAAGCGCCACCTAATATTTTTTTGTGAAAAATATTTTTGCAAAATATTGTGTTAAAATATTTTTCTAAGTGCAAAATATTTTTCTAAGTATAAAATATTTTCTAAGTGTAAAATATTTTTTTCTAAGTGCAAAATGTTTTTAAGCACAATATTTTTAAAGGGCAAAATGTTTGTAAGTGTGTAAATGTTTTGAGTACAAATAGTGCAAAGTCTTTTAATGTACAACTTTTTGTGGTAAAGTTAAATTTTTCAGAAAAATTTATTAATCTTTCCAAAATGGTGTCTTAACTTTTTCAAACTTCAAAAGTCTTGCAAAATATACCTGGTCAAAATTTGGTGATCTTAATTTCACAAAAACACTTTAACTTGTTTTTCCTCAAAAAGGGTACACTTAAACTTTTTTGAAAATCTGCATATCTTTGAAAGCTTCAGGGGGAGAATCTCTAATTTAGGGGGAGCTTAGTGCATGTTTTTCAAAAATTGGTTTTCCTAAAGGAGAGGAAAATAAACATGTTTTTTTTTGAAATACCTCCTTTATATAATTTAACTTAACTTTTGAACTAGGTTTCCATAAATAAAAAAGGGGGAGATTGTTGGTGCCGGAAGCATCAAGATCGAACCTGGGTTTTGATAATAGCAAAGGGTTCATAAGTTAAGGTTACATTGTGATCTAATGAATTTGTTTAAGTGCGCAGGAAAAGTCCTAGGTAAGCTAGGCACGAAGTCCTGGTACGTAGAATTGGGCAATAAGTCCTGGCCGAGGGATAGGCACCTAAGACCTGACCGAGGGTTGAGCAATAAGTCTTGGCCAAGGCCTGAGCATCGAAGACCTGACCGAGGGTTGGGCAATAAGTCCTGGTCGTGGACTGGGCACGAAGTCCTGATCCGGAAGATCGGGCAAAAGTCCAATCGGAGGAGCCGGTTGATAAAAGTTAAATTCTCCTGAGAGGAGTAGATGAGGAGCGTTCCCCATAGGAGGGAACATTAGCCGTCGATTAGACCTAGGGTTCCATTTGGGAATCCCAAAGTCATAACCAAGACAGCACAGGCTGTTAACTGTACTTAATTTATCTATTTCTTGTGTTTTGGAACTAACCCTAGTTGGAGGAACAAAGGATGGAGTTCGTTGCTTATCAGGCGCCTAAAATGAGTCAGGTGCCTGATCATACAAGCGCCCCAGAAGGTTACTTCCAGCAGACTGCGAAGCTAAGCCTCCACGTCAGCAAAGGAGGCGCCCGTGACCATACAGGCGCCCCAGTCATCCCAGGCGCCCTAGTTGAAGGGATAAGCACTGGCCAAGTCTGCAAATGAGGATTCGCGTAGAAGGGCACATGAGTCAGGCACCCCATTCAACATAGGAGCCCCAGACAACACTGCTTCCAACGTAAATACTCAAGCGCTCTACTCTAATCTCTCCGTGCTCAAGTCTCAAGCGTCAATGACGACCCGCTGCTCCGATCATCAAGTCATTTTCCGGTCGTTGGTATTTGTTTAATTTAATTGCTTTCATTTTCAATTTTGTATTCATGCTCCAATTATGTAACCCTTTTGCGAAATATAGAATTGTCCAACGTAAACGGTTAAGGATCGTGGGCCTTGGAGTAGGAGCCGATCTAGACTCCAAACCAAGTGAAAGAAAAGCGTGTTAGCATTGTTTGAAATTTCCGCTACGTATTACTTTTTTTATATCCGAAGAGTTTTATCGATATTCACCCCCCCCTCTATCGATTCTAAATAATCCCACAGTATCCTATTAGATTTGTGTAGAGATTGGTCTACTTGAGCAGGTAGTTAATCCATAACTTCTTATGCAACAAACTCATGATCCACAACACTTTGTGGTGCATATTCAATTTCCATCAGGGCCTTAGTACTATTTTTGCATCTTGAACTTATTCAAGAAGGATTTTCCCACTAGCTCTTCTAGAAATAAATTCTGGTTCTAGAAAAATATCATTTCTGTGGGATCGGTGGCATCGATAGAGCGGGGTGAATATCAACTTGTAACATTTTAACGTCTTTGAGTCGTTTGTTCGGTCAACTTGGTAACAAAGTCGGTAGTAGCACAGCGGAATTATAAATAAAGCTAAAACACACAACACAAATAAGTAAGATTTTTACTTGGTTCCCAACCCCCCAGGGTCAGTACGTCTAAGGTCTAATTATGAGTAGTGTCGGTCCACTAGTGGTCTCCTTTTTGAAAGTTTTTCGGAGGTGGAGAAACCCGTCTCACAGTTTTTGGTACAAACACAAATAATATAAAGAATTAAACTTGTAAGTAAATGCAAACCTACAAACAATGACAATCCTGATGAATCTGGAAGTCAGAAGCATCGCGCACTTCCTCCTGGAGCCTTCTTGGTCACAGATGTCACGCCCCGAGACCTAAGGAGTCACTAGTCCAATATAAAATCAGACAACATCTCCCCTATTCGGCGGATAATTTACACATACAAACAACACACGCAGTATGTATTTGGCCTCAGGCCTCAAAATCAAGATAGAACATAAAAAAACATAAGACGACCATAACTATAAAACATAATAAATCATACCTGACTGCAGACCGGTCCGACTTACGACAAAATAACCAATACATAAACCCCTTAGGGCACACAACACACTTGTAAGACATATACCAATCGCTAAAAGAAATATGAAACAAATACATTGCCAAGTACAAAACAAAACCATGTCATTGCGATGGGTAGGGACTAGCTACTGGGCTCTTCTGGCGACTCCAAGTATCTCAACCTAAAATTAAAAATATGGGCAACGGTGTGATTCCAAATGAACTCAGTGGATACCTAACAGATATGGATAGTAAACTATACTAGCAGTAAGAGTCATGCTGATACAATCTCATATGTGCAATAGAAAATGCATACACTGAAGATACTGAAGGAATGTACATACCAGAATTCATCTATCCTGCAGGGTGGTGGAATCAATCCCTATAGAACAAGTACAACACATAATCCAAGGTATACATGTTTCCTGTATGTGCATGTCAACCAATATGCAACAAGCATAAACAAATGCACGATGCATCATATACACATGGTACAATGACATGTGTCAACCCTAACACCAGTTAGACCACTGTCTACCTATCATAAATGAACGGGTGAGTAGGTAGGGCTGTGACAACTGTACAAACTCTGCTATCACTGCTCCTGAGTGATCGAGTGGACAAGATGCTGGCGGAGGGCACCCTCCAACCCCAGGCAATGGGGGAGTCTCGCTCTCATCTTCTCATGTCTCAGGCCGTGAAGGGATCCCTGGTTGCTACCTACGCTTCGGAATCACTATCCAAAAGTGACCGAGCGGAGCAATACAAGGCAAATGCAAACAATCTATGGTAGCCACTACCCCTGAGTGGATGTGTGCATATCCTCATGTAACCGACGATGGGCTCAGACTACATAGGAGCCGATGATCATTAGCATGCAACAATGCAAGGATGGTGCATGACACTAACACATAGAACATCCACCAAGTCCTCATCTATTACCTTAGTGTGCTATGTATAGGTCTGAATCCTATATCATGATATACAAATAACCTACTAGGTATACTGGCAAAGTAAACTAGTGATCCATCAATGTCAAATGAGAGGGGACATATCACTACATCTATGCACATATACACACATGACAACCATCGAGACTGTATGGAACTAGAGGGAGATCATCTCAAGAATAAGTAACAGATGTCAAGTAAAGATATACTAAAGCAGATATAACGTATAAACCTACTGCTATCTATAACAAGCCATGCACAGCAATATGATAATATCTAAAGAGATAAGTCAGAGTACCTGCCTCAAAAGAGAGATGCTCGTATGAGAAAGAATCTCTCGTCTGATAATCAGCAATGATAAACCCAATCAAGGCCATGTACCAAAGGTATAATGTTTAGCTACAATAATATATAATCTATAGCTAAACGAGTTATCTCAATTAATTAGGATCATCTTAATTATCTTGTTTCATTTAATTAATCATAATTAAATGAGTAACCCATAATTATCCCAAGGTACTCAGATTAGATTCATGTTAGGCTTTCGAATTCAAATTTATCAAGTTAAGATTATTAAGTTTAATATCAAATTAAACGTAAGGAACCAACATGAATACTAATCCCAACCACGCCAAATCGCAAAGTAAAGCTCACTAGGGCATAACCCAGTCTATGCAATTCACGTATCACTTTTCTACACAAAAATCAAAACTAAGGATAAGCTTAAAGCTCACCACAGTTTTGAAAGGAAAATTAACCTAAAAAGGTTCACATCATTAAAATGGAAGATCTAACATAAACCCAACTAGGAAGCCTCCCAACAGAGAAGAACCCAACCACGGCAAAATCTAACAAGCTATACACATATCAACCCACAGAACTCACAATGTAGAAGAATGAAAATTCACAAACCAACTCCCAAACCACAAGCCAAGAAACCTATTCAGCTACATCACAAGAAAATCATCCCAAACAAAGGCTATGGTAAACTCCAACTGAGACCTACCATTCAAATACTAAAGCTCATGGCAGATCATTAGTAGGTCACAAGAAACAAGCCAAAAGTCATTCATGAACATTCACCAATCTAAGCCACAACACTTAAGGTTTTGCTATCAATACTCCAATTAAAATCCGATAAATATTCCCACATCAAACAAAGTTGTACAATTAAGGAAACCACCAATTCCAAAACACCTCATTATATTAATCCACACAAGGCCAAAACAGGGAACGTAATAAACCTAAATCACCCTATTTCACCATCTCACTAGTAGTAGTTCGTGTCAAAATCCCTTGAAATCCACAGATATAGTTCATGGCAACTTAATTTGAGAGAGGACAAAATAGGTTACGAAAAACAAGAGCTAAACCAAATCACACCCTTCAAGCTATCCAAAAAATTTGTTTCATCTCCAAATGGAGCTCACGGCAAGCACACCCAAAGTTTTGCCAAATCCAAATTTCCACTCCAAACAACCCAACAAATTGCTACTGATCAAGGCTACCTTCCACTGGCTTGTATCAAAAACCAAAATTCCCTTCCATGTAGATCAAAATCCAAAATAAAGAATCTCATCAAAAATCCATATTCGAAAAGACAAGAAAACTATTCGATCAAAGATTCACTTGTGAATCTTCAATTTATTAACTAAGATCCTCACGAAAATCAACTACTAGAATCAGTCCTTACCATAGGCAATGGCTGACCCCAAGGCTTGCTAAGATGTGCCCGAAAACAATCCAAGGAGAGGATTGATAAGTACCATTTTATTGATTATTTTAGTTGCTAAAATCCATGTTTGACCCATGTTTTACTTGCTTAATTGTGAATTTACCCTAGGTTTTAGAACTCCTCTTATTTTGGACTTAATTGCAAATTTGTACATATTTGGATTATTTGGCCAATAAATTTTTGATATATTTTTGTAGGCATGAAAGGTTCATGGACCTAGGGCATACTGGGTCAAACTTGAGTCGGAAGAGGACCCGGATCGAGTTATCAAGCTTTGGATTAATCTGGGCCGTCCGATTCAAGAGCGGCTAGATCTGAGCCATCTGGGACCATCTGAAGCCATCCAAGCTAGGGTTAGGGCAGATCAAGCACTCTGATCAAGATCTGAAGGTTTCATCCCAATTAGAGCTCATTCAGCCATTGGATCAAGCTCAGAGGGCTCTAGATCGTCCATTCAAAGATTAGGTTGATCTGGACCATCCGTTGCACATCTGGAGGATCCGAGCTACCACGAGGCAGATCCTGACCCCTGATCATCATCATCAAAGTTTGGATTAAATCAGAACAAGATCAGCCGTTGGATTGATGTAAAGAAATCTGGGCCGTCCATTGCTAACTATTTAATCAAAATTTGGCCGCAGCTTCTCCTTGTCGCGTCTTCCTCGCCGCAAAGTTTCTCTTCTTCATGTTCTTCATTTCTTCGCTAGTTTTCTTCAATCCAAGGGGCGCGACCCCTCAATTTCTTGCTTAGATCAAGTTCTTGATCATCAAGAGGAGGTCTAGTGAAGTTTCCAGCTTGAGAATTGCCCAAGAACAGAGCCATTGTGAGGTTTCTGTGGCTCTGCTGTTTGAAGTCGCCGATCTTAGTTGCATTCCATTTCCATCACCGGAGCTATCTGGAGGGGTTCCCTAGAGTGCTCTGACCATCCCCGAATCACCATCGCACTTGGACGCAATGAGATTGAAGAATTCGAATGGAAATTCAGATTGGGCAGAGTTTGAGCTGGGATTGAATCGCAAAGACAATTTCTTGATGATTTGCTGAGCTTACGGGTTCGAGGCCAGCCCTTGCGTGACGAACAAGGAGGATTTAAGCTAGGGAAGGGTTGAGGAGTAGTTTAGCTAGTTAATTTCAATTCTTAAGCTGTAGTTTTATTTCTGAATTCTGTTCATTACTGAAATTTTTGTATTAGCTGTTCAGTTTTGTTTACTTAATTGTTTCTGCTTAAATTAGTTTCGATTCTGCAAGTTAAGTTTATTTGCTTGTTAGTGAATCCTTTAGAATTAATCACAGTTTATTATCTGTTTTTAGCTTGCGTGCCAGTTTGTAGTTGCGTATCAGATTTTTCAGTTAGTATCAGCCCTGTTCTGCAGAATTTTCAGTTCATGTTTCAGAGTTTCGTGCCAAGTGAACATTAGCTTTATTTTAAGTTTGTCTGACTTAGATTAGAGACTCGAATCCATCTTGCATCTACTTGTGTTTCAGCTTGCATTTACTTGCATTTTTGCCGCACCTTTGCATCTGAGCTTGTCTTCACTGAGTTGATTCTGCATTGGTCAGCTCTTTTCTGTAGTATTCCGTTTGTTTCTTTTACAGCTAGCTTCTAGCATTTGATTTCACTTGCCTTGTTTGTTTGTTATGTATTTGAACTGTTTTATATTTCTGCACACTCTCAATGCATCTCTGCACAAGACTTAATTCTTGTGCAGGCTGTTATATGTATTTCTGAATTCCTGCACTTGTTCCAAATTTCTGCTTCCAACTCTAAATTCCCTTACTCATTCCTGCAAAACACTTCATTAATCTCTTGCCTTCCTAATCTGAATTGATCAGCCAATCGGAATTGCAAGTTCACAGTTTAAGCACTTTTGATCAGTTGCTAGAGTATGATTTCTGTAATTCGGCCAATTTCAGTTTTGATTCATTTCTGCAGTACTTAGCTTAGCACTTCTGAATTTTATGTCAAGCAAACCTAATTTTTTCTGAACCTAAACTGAATTTTGGATTGGAGCATTTCAATTCATTTGCTTTGCTTGTTCCGTAGTCATCTTTCTGCATTTCTGCCGTTCATTCCAGTTTTACCTGCGAATTCAATTCTGCATTGAGTGTTCTTGGATTTCTGCCTTCACTTGTGAATTTCTTCACTCATTCATGCTGAGCACTTGACTATGAGCTTGATTTCCAAACTGAATTTGACTAACTGATTCTAAATTGTCAGTTATGATCTTTGCACTTAGTATAAGTTTTTTTTGGCACATGAGTTTGTTCCATTTGAGTATCAAGTTGTCTCATTGTTGTGTTTTGTATCAAGTGAATGCTTTGGTTTTGAGAGATAATTCCTGAAGATCAATACAAGTTGTGGTGTACTCTTACAATTTGAATTCATATTTGTTTTCCAAATTCGATCAAGTTTCATTGGTTTGATTAAGTTGTTTAGTGGTTAAGCTCATCAATTGCCATTACTTGGTTTAAGTTTGCATGGGTTAAGTTTCTTTCCATTTTATCTGCTATTCCATTTCTGATTCCAACCAACCCAAATCTAATCTATTTGAAACCCAAAATATCAACGACACATAAATACAAGCACGAATCGAACGACATCAACTAGTCCCGAGGAAAAATACGACCTGTGGCCCCTTTACTACATTTTCATATTTTGATTGCAAAAAGGGTTTCCAGCATTTTATAAATATCTAAATCTGATGGACCCACATTCGTGACAGTCTATTTCGGGTCCATCAAATTTTTGGTGCCGTTGCCGGGGAAGCAACTAGTTGATTTGTTTGATTTTTGCTTATGTACTTATGGGCATATCATTTGATTCTATTTTCTTTTGCTTTATCTTTTGTATACGGTTGCTGCTATTTTTCTTGTTTGTTTTGTGACAGGGCTGCAGGTTCAAAATGTTTTCATCTACTTACCAGCAGCCGTGTCAACAATTTCAATAGCAGAACCAACCTTTCAATCAGCCACTACAGCAATTTCAACCACAATTCTAGAATTTTCAGCAACCAAATGATCAATTTCAGTCAACAAATTAGTTTTTTCAGCCTTTCCAAAATTTTCAGCAAAATCAACCAAATTTCCAGCCACAAAATCAGAACGGGCAGCCACAATTCTAGATTTTTCAGCCCCAATTCCAACAATTTCAGCCAAATTTTCAGCAACCTTATCAACAAAATCAATTGCCTTTTCAAGGAATTCAGCAAGGGTGTCAAGATAATTTGAATTTTCAGCAACCACCCTTCCATCAAGTTCAACCAAACCCAAATTTTCAGCATTTTAACCAAGATTTCCAGCAGCCTTTTGTAAGTTTTCAGTAAGGAAATAATCAATTTCAGCCTCAACCTCAGCCATGGCAGCAAGAATTTCAACCCATACAAAATTTTCAACAACCTCTTCAACAGTCACAGCCATACAATCAAAATTTTCAATTTCAAAACCAGAATTTTCAGTCCCAACCATTTCAGAGTTTTCAATTCCAGGATCAGAATTTTCAGCAACCAATCCAAACTTCCAACCAACAATTTCTGCCCTATGATCAGAATTTCCAGAATCATAATTTTCAGCAATCTCCACCAAATTGTGAACCAAGTTTTCAGCAGTTTAATCAGCCTATTCAACCATTTGATCAGCCCCCACAGTATCCATTTCAGAATGCACAGCCTACTCTTGGTCTTCAGCAGCATTATGTTACATTTCAATACCAACAAGAGTTCCACACTAACCAAGGAGGCTTTGAGAATCCTGATTGGAGTGAGGCTTAACAACAAAGGATGATGGAGATGTGTCAACAAGTCCTACAACAACAGCAAATTTTTCAACAACAACAACAAGACATCGGAGGACGCCTTGAAAAATTGATAGATCAATGGAATCAGATAAAAGCCCAAAGATTAGGACAATCAGATGAATCTACAGGTGTAGGGGATTGCACTGAGCCCCAGGAATCACCCATTCCTACTGATTTAGAGGCATTGGAGGAGATTGATAGCAGGGCTTGTGATAGTTTTGAATTCAATTATGAAACTTTACAGGATCATTCTATACTTTTATCTTGTGATGATTTAGTTGTTAATGATCCTAATTTTTCTAATTTGGTTGATACAGGAATGGTTGAGGGAACATGCATGGGAGATGATTCTACAGGTGTAGGGGATTGCACTAAGTCCCAGGGACCACCAACAGTGATGGATACATTAGAAGATTTAGAAGATGAACCAGAAAGTGTAGGGACTTGCATGGAGGAAGCAAGAACCCAAGGATCACCTGCTCTAGTTGAGAGTCCACCAAAACTTGAACCTAAAGTGGAGCAATTACTTGACCAGGAGGAGAACACGGATACATCTACTTCTGTAGAACCTCCAGGTATTTTTCAGCATGATCAGGTAAATACTCCTCCTAATTTTTCTAAAAATTGCATAGAGGTACCTCAAACTGGTTTTATTGTTTGTGATATACTTAGGAATGCATCTTTTGTAGAATTTGATTGTGAAAAATCCCTAGAGGTACCTAGTGTTAAAGTTGCTGAATTTGAAGCATGTGGTGATACATATCATGAAAATGCTGAATGTGAAAAATTTTAGAGGTGCCTAAAATTGATGTTGATTGTTGTGATGAGTCTCTTGATATATCTTATGCTGAAAATAATTGTGAAAAATTCATTGAGAAACTGAAATTTGATTTCACTGATAGTAATACATTGCTTGATACATACTTGGTAGAAAATAATTGTGAAATTTCTATTGAAGTGCCAAAAATTGATTTCATTGTTTGTGAAGAATTCTTGGATGCAAATTTCATAGAAAATGATTGTGAAAAATTTATTGAGACACCAAGAATTGATTTCATTGGATATGATGCAGATTTGGATACATTTCATGCAGAGACTGATATTATTTTATTTCTTTCTTACCCTGCACGCTTAAGAGAGGTATTACATTATTTTGCAGGGTCCAGAAGACTTTTGGAGTGGGTGCTCCATCTGAACATACTCCAGCCTCCTGAAAAATCTTTCAAAAGGCATCAAGAAGGAGGAGTTGATTTTATTCTAATTCAAAGCACTCCACCTCTGACATGGGTCTTATACCTAAATCGCCTGCGGCCACCGGAGCAAATTTTTATAAAGTTCAAGTGTGGGGGAGTCCGAATTCTCTCAGCCACCCATGTTCCTCCACTACCACGATGGAGGCTACTTCTGGATAGACTCCGTCCACCAGAATAAAGGGGAGATTGTTCTTTCTTGTATTTTCTTTTATTACATGTTTCATTTTTATGCCTTCTAGAATTTTCCTTTAAATTGAGTCCTTGCTAATAAATACGTGAGTAGAGTAGAATGAATAGGAGTCATTGTAAATACCTTGTTATTTCTTTTGTCACTTTTTCTTGCATGACTAGGAATAAATGTATCCCTCTAGGTTATCTCCATGTCATGTTAGAATCTTTTGAAAATAAATTAAATTTGGTTGTTAAAACTTAGGGTTTGAGCTAATGGATGAAATCTTGGATGCTTGAGTACTACTTGGTTTTAGATTCTTAATTGATGACTTGAGATGAATTATTTTTGCCTAGTGAGAATTAGCCTTATATTTGTGACACACATATGTTATTGTACTCTAGAATTTGCTTAGGTTCTTTCAAAATCATATTTCAATGATTGGATCACATCTATAGAGGCTAATCATTTTGTTTACCTTTCCATATCAATTTTGGCAAAAATCATATTCATTCCATTTTTCTTTACTTATTTCCTACTCTTACCCTCACTTTTCTATGGACTTGTTGTTTGAAATGTTTCTTAATGCTACTTTGCCCGAGACGGACAAAGAATTAAGTGTGGGGGAGTGATTAGTGATTTGGAATCAATTTTTATCAAGGATGCATTTCATTTCAAAGAGAATTTTTTTTTTTTGTGAAATTGAAGCCAAATGGTGCCAAGTGGAATTGGAGATCTAGCTTCCTTATCATATTTTGAAGATTTAAGTGTGCCAAAATCAAGTGAAGCATTTAGGAAGAAAAAAAATTCTGCGTGAAGAAGGAATATGGCACGCAAATGGCACAAAATTCTTTGCCAAAATGGAGAAAAATCTGTGAA
The DNA here is from genome assembly GCA_024364735.1 of Boesenbergia rotunda. Lineage (NCBI taxonomy): Eukaryota > Viridiplantae > Streptophyta > Magnoliopsida > Zingiberales > Zingiberaceae > Boesenbergia > Boesenbergia rotunda. The sequence goes on from JAGFNQ010002659.1 coordinate 544,119, forward strand.
GCATGTCTTGGTTAAAATTGCTTGGATTGAAGTTGTTCTTTGCTATAGAAATCAGGACACATTATGCTAGAAGCTGAAATGCAGCTATGCAGAATCAGGAAGTCTGAGTTGAGGTTGAGTGAAGACTGATCAAAAGCTGAGAGAGAGAAAAAAGGAAAATCTGAAATTGCCAAAATCTGAAATGCATTGTATCAACTTGGAAACGGATTCATTGAAGTTGAATTGAATTTGAGCAGAAGCAGGAAAATTGCAGCAGAAATCTGAAACAATTGCAGCAGGTTCAGTAATGCAGGGCTGATCATAGAATCTGCCGAGTGCTGAATCTTAGAGCTGATGAATGATACAAGCCAAATTCGAATCAAGCTGAGAAGAAGCTGTGAAATTTGGAGCTGGAAATTCTGAACTGCAGTGCATTTGTTGCTGCCTAGTGCGAAATCTGAAAGCTAAATCTGAATTCTGAATTGAATGCTGAAAATCTGTGTAGAAGTCTTTGCCAAAGTGGGAACAAGTGGAGATAAATCAGGGCCAAATTTCTAATGGTAAATTGATGAAGTGCAGAATTCTGGAAGAAGTCAAGTAAATGAATTGAAGACCCAAGCAATTTTGTGTCAAGAGGAATCTGGCTGACTGCAATCATCAAAATTTTGAGCTAAGGCAGGAAATCCAACTTACTGATCAGAATTTTGAATGGAAGCTGAATTGAATTCTGGATTGAAGCAGGAAATGCAGGAAACCATTTAAAAGGAAAGAGAGGGAGAAAAAGTGGCACACAAATGAAGACTTGGCACTATAAAATCATTGAAGTTTCTCTCATCCGAATCAAAAGCTTTGCTCCAATACATTCTGATCTTACTAGAGAGAAAGGAAAAGAGGAAAAATCAGGAAAGAAGAATGGAGAAAGAAAAATGGCACTCAATAGCACAAATTGGCACATTTGATCAATAGGGTTTTATTCATCCAAATCGAAGGCATTGTTCAAGATTTACCCCATCACACTTTTGATTTCACTAGAGGACTATCAAGAGGGCAGAGTTCATTGGAAATATCCTTGAGCACTCAAGTCTTCCACTTTATCAATTTTTCCATTTTCTTGGTTTTTACTCCATTTCTTACCATTTTCCATGTTTACACTTGTTTTTGTAGATGTTGATTTTAATCATGAATAATGGTGGAGAGTAGACAATAAGCAAGCCTATGGTAGTGCAAGAAGCATGTGTGTTTTAGTGAGCTCCACTTCCATCATCGACTTAGAACTTAAGGAGAGAGCCACCAAAATTTTCCTTGAAAGGCTAGTGAGTTAAATTCATCTCAATGAATCATGATGGATGAAAAGGCTATGTTATTGATTTAAGGACAAGATACTAATCCATAGAGCTTAGATTTTTGAGAATTGACGACCTTAGGTAATTTCCTTTCATTTGCTTCTAATTATGCTTAAGAAACTCTAGGGGATACATACTTAGTAGTTTCGCGAGACGCTCAAGCTTAAGTGTGGGGGAGTTGATAAGTACCATTTTATTGATTATTTTAGTTGTTAAAATCTATGTTTGACCCATGTTTTAATTGCTTAATTGTGAATTTACCCTAGGTTTTAGAACTTCCTCTTATTTTGGACTTAATTGCAAATTTGTATATATTTGGATTATTTGGCCACTAAATTTTTGATATATTTTTGTAGGCATGAAAGGTTCATGGACCTAGGGCATACTGGGTCAAACTTGAGTCAGAAGAGGACCCGGATCGAGTTATCAAGCTTTGGATTAATCTGGGTCGTCCGATTCAAGAGCGGCTAGATCTGAGCCATCTGGGACCATCTGAAGCCATCCAAGCTAGGTTTAGGGCAGATCAAGCACTCTGATCAAGATCTGAAGGTTTCATCCCAATCAGAGCTCATTCAACCATTGGATCATGCTCAGAGGGCTCTAGATCGTCCATTCAAAGATTAGGTTGATCTGGACCATCCGTTGCACATATGGAGGATCCGAGCTACCACGAGTCAGATCCTGACCCCTGATCATCATCATCAAAGTTTGGATTAAATCAGAACAAGATCAGCCGTTGGATTGATGTAAAGAAATCTGGGTCGTCCATTGCTAACTATTTAATCAAAATTTGGCGGCAGCTTCTCCTTGTCGCATCTTCCTCGCCGCAAAGTTTCTCTTCTTTCTGTTCTTCATTTCTTCGCTAGTTTTCTTCAATCCAAGGGGCGCGACCCCTCAATTTCTTTCTTAGATCAAGTTCTTGATCATCAAGAGGAGGTCTAGTGAAGTTTCCAGCTTGAGAATTGCCCAAGAATAGAGCCATTGTGAGGTTTCCGTGGCTCTGCTGTTTGAAGTCGCCGATCTCAGTTGCATTCCATTTCCATCACCCAGAGCTATCTGGAGGGGTTCCCTAGAGTGCTCTGACCATCACCGAATCACCATCGCACTTGGACACAATGAGATTGAAGAATTCGAATGGAAATTCAGATTGGGCAGAGTTTGAGCTGGGATTGAATCGCAGAGACAATTTCTTGATGATTTGCTGAGCTTACGGGTTCGAGGCCAGCCCTTGCGTGACGAACAAGGAGGATTTGAGCTAGGGAAGGGTTGAGGAGTAGTTTAGCTAGTTAATTGCAATTCTTAAGCTGTAGTTTTATTTCTGAATTCTGTTCATTATTGAAATTTTTGTATTAGCTGTTCAGTTTTGTTTACTTAATTGTTTCTGCTTAAATTAGTTTCGATTCTGCAAGTTAAGTAGATTTATTTGCTTGTTAGTGAATCCTTTAGAATTAATCACAGTTTATTGTCTGTTTTTAGCTTGCGTGCCAGTTTGTAGTTGCGTATCAGATTTTTCAGTTAGTATCAGCCCTGTTCTGCAGAATTTTCAGTTCATGTTTCAGAGTTTCGTGCCAAGTGAACATTAGATTTATTTTAGGTTTGTCTGACTTAGATTAGAGACTCGAATCCAGCTTGCATCTACTTGTGTTTCAGCTTGCATTTCTGCCGCACCTTTGCATCTGAGCTTGTCTTCACTGAGTTGATTCTGCATTGGTAAGCTCTTTTCTGTAGTTTTCCGTTTGTTTCTTTTACAGCTAGCTTCTAGCATTTGATTTCACTTGCCTTGTTTGTTTGTTATGTATTTGAACTGTTTTATATTTCTGCACACTCTCAATGCATCTCTGCACAAGACTTAATTCTTGTGCAGGTTGTTATATGTATTTCTGAATTCCTGCACTTGTTCCAAATTTCTGCTTCCAACTCTAAATTCCCTTACTCATTCCTGCAAAACACTTCATTAATCTCTTGCCTTCCTAATCTGAATTGATCAGCCAATCGGAATTGCAAGTTCACAGTTTAAGCACTTTTGATCAGTTGCTAGAGTATGATTTCTGTAATTCGGCCAATTTCAGTTTTGATTCATTTCTGCAGTACTTAGCTTAGCACTTCTGAATTTTATGTCAAGCAAACCTAGTTTTTTCTGAACCTAAACTGAATTTTGGATTGGAGCATTTCAATTCATTTGCTTTGCTTGTTCTATAGTCAACTTTCTGCATTTCTGCCGTTCATTCCAGTTTTACTTGCGCATTCAATTCTGCATTGAGTGTTCTTGGATTTCTTCCTTCACTTGTGAATTTCTTCACTCATTCATGCTGAGCACTTCACTATGAGCTTGATTTCCAAACTGAATTTGACTAACTGATTCTGAATTATCAGTTATGATCTTTGCACTTAGTATAAGCTTTTTTTGGCACATGAGTTTGTTCCATTTGAGTATCAAGTTGTCTCATTGTTGTGTTTTGTATCAAGTGAATGCTTTGGTTTTGAGAGGTAATTCCTGAAGATCAATACAAGTTGTGGTGTACTCTTACAATTTGAATTCATATTTGTTTTCCAAATTCGGTCAAGTTTCATTGGTTTGATTAAGTTGTTTAGTGGTTAAGCTCATCAATTGCCATTACTTGGTTTAAGTTTGCATGGGTTAAGTTTCTTTCCATTTTATCTGCTAATCCATTTCTGATTCCAACCAACCCAAATCTTATCTATTTGAAACCCAAAATATCAACGACACATAAATACAAGCACGAATCGAACGACATCAACTAGTCCCGGGAAAAAATACGACCTGTGGCCCCTTTACTACGTTTTCATATTTTGATTGCAAAAAGGGTTTTCAGCATTTTATAAATAATCTAAATCTGATGAACCCACACATTCGTGACAACTTAACCAAGTATTTTGGGTTCATCAAGGATCCCTCATGCATCTGCCATAGATCCAATTATTACCACGTATACGGGGTCAAGATGACCTAATTCTCCATATATAAGTACTCACTCGATCGGAGGTGAAGAGCTCAATCGCCGACAAAACCCGCAACACCTCCTCCCAGCTCCAGTCATTTTCCCTAGATCTAGAGAGAGAGTAGCAGATGAAAGAATGAAGATAGCCAGTCTTGGATTCGCTAGCTTCGCATAGAGAGAAGAAGAAGGAGGTGGCGTCGGGTTATGGCCGTGGACTAGGGTGGCGCGGAAAAAGAAGAAGAGGAAATGTTCGGGCGTGTGGGTGTTTGGCTGTGGGCGAATGAAGAGGGGAGGTGATTGTTTTCTTATGGGCTTCCTAAGAGAATATCGGGTCGTTCTTGGGAAACATCTTCATGTCTACGGATTAAAAATTTTAATCCAAATGGAGACCTATCTCCCAAACGACCGTCTCGTCATCATACTAATTGATTTGAGTTACAACTTGTCCAAACATGTTGTTCAAGACTTGTAACTCGCCTAACCAATTAATCGCAGAAAAGACGATGAGCGGATCGCCGGTTTTTGTGTTTATCATCAGGGTCCAACATGATTAATTATCATAATTAATTATTAAATAATTAACAACAAAGATAATTAATCAAACCACATGAAATGATGGGAAACAAGGAGCCAAAGAGAAGGTTATACCTTTCCTTTTACTTCGCGATCTTCTATTGTATGACCCTCCCCTCTTGGACATTATGTGGGTGACGAACTACCAAGAACCGAAAGCCACCAAGACCCTCCTTCCTTCTCCTCTTGGTTACGCCAACTAAAGAAGGATAGAAACCCTTCTTTCTTCTTGTTGTGCCGCCGGTCAAAGAAGAAGGAAACCCACCTCCACCATGCGCCGTCCACCGAGTAGACAAAGGAGGATGAAGAGGATGATGAAGAAGAAGAGAAAGATAGAATTCTTTCCTCCTTAGCAAGCCACCCGGTACCCCTTTACCTTGCTTGTGCCAGCACCCACGTCCATTGATTAATTTAAATTACTGATAATTTTAATTAATCAACATATAACTCCTTGATTAGTACCACTCATCCTTATCATCATGTTGGACCGAGTCCATGTTGGGGCAATCGACCCTGAGATGATCTGGAGGATCATGATATTTTGATGAGTGGGCAATATGGTTAAGTTAGGATTTGTGTTGTTCTCACATGTGTACATGAGTGTGCAGGTGTACAGGTACACATGGACTTGGTTGACGTCTTCAGGTGAAGGATGGCATGGAGGCAAGCTGGAGGTTTGCGTGCGCATCCGAGGGACCGTTGGATAGCAGAGATGATGAGCCGAGGGATGCGGACTTCGAGGCGTACGTGAAGGGTGGCATGGAGGCAAGCTGGAGACTTGCGTGCGCATCCGAGGGACGAGGGCCAAAGATGAAGAGGGCATGAAGGCAACAGTCAAACTGCTGGAGGAAGATCAACTAGGTTGAGAGAGGCTGAGTATGAGTGCTTGTACTCAGGGGTTAAAGCCGGGCGGGTTTGAGTGCGAAAGTTTTGTACTCGGAGAGAAACCCTAGGCTTAGGTCTCGGACCAGTCGACTGGCTTCGGGGCAGTCGACTGGTGCCAACTGGAACAGCTGGCCAGAATTTGAACGTTATGCTGTAACGGTCGAATCTGAGTAGGACCAGTTGACTACCATTTGGGCAGTCGACTGGTAGCGACTGTTTCAGATTCGAGCTCTATTTAAAGGGGCTCGTTTCATACCTTGTTTATTGACGAAACTTGCTTGGATAGGGCAAGTTAGTAGTCTTGTGTGCTCAGTAGCTTGCAAAGGGTTGTGGAGAGGTTTCTCCACCCACAAGGAGCGACACGTTTCTAGCCGGAGGTTATCCGGGGAGTGATCCGCTGAAGGATTGTTGGATTAGTCACCCGGCCGGGGTGGATACCAACTAAATCTGGTATTGTTAGCATTGTTATTTATTTTGCATATTATTTCCGCTGCGCTAACATCTGTGTAGAGATCAAACGATCCGAGAAAGTGCATTCACCCCCCTCTGCACGCCCACATCGATCTTTCAGTTGGTATCAGAGCGAGTACCGCTCTTGATCGGACTAACCGCCGAGGGAGCACTTGCTAGAGGAAAAGGGGTCATGGAAAACAAATTTGGTGACGACATCAACTCACCACCATCGTACGAGCATGAAAATTTTTATTATTGGAAAGATAGAATGAAGATGTGGCTCGGGATGGATTGGGGTTGTAGAATGATCATTGAAGACCCATTTGAAATCCCCAAGGACAAGCATGGCAAAAAGCTTCGGCCTAGATATTGGACAAGTGAACAACAAGAACAAGCTCGGGCCAATGAGAAGGTAACAAACATTTTGATTAATATATTGCCTAATCATATTTTAAGTGGTATAGGGAAATATTCAAATGCATGCGAATTGTGGAATAAGTTGGAAGAACTTCACAAGAACCCTTCACAAGCTAAAGTAGTCGAAGCATCTAAAGAAGTAAGTTCAATGGTCCAAGAGGACCAAAATGAGAAATTGCCCATGTCATCAAGTGAGGAGGAATTAGTATCAAGGTTTGAGGGGGAGGAGAGATCCTCATCCTCACAAGAGCAAGAGATGACTTCCACCTCCACCAAAGTTAAGTCAAAAGAGCATATTGTATGTTTTGGGTGCAACAAAAAGGGGCATTACAAGGATAAGTGCTCACTAGGTAAAAGGGAGGTAATTTCTAAGCCCAAGTCCATTCAAATTAAATCTAATATGGGTTGTAGGAATGAGGAAATTCAAAACAAAAGAAAGAGAATTCGGTGTTTCACATGCGGGGAGCTCGGGCATTATCATACAAAATGTCCAAAAAGTGGAGAGCTCAAGAAGATGGAGCACCTCAGGAAATGGGAGAAAGAAGAAAGAAAGAGGAGCACTCATCAAGGGAGAGCACCAAAGGTAAGGAAGGTACCCTCTAATCCAATTCATGCTTCAAGCTTTTCAATGAATACTCAAAATGCATGTTTGGATGATAGAATTAATAATTGTGTGTCCATGCGTGTTTTTGGTTTCAAATATCATGATAGAAGTAGAAACAATTTTGTATGCCAAAACACCAAGATTTCTATGATTCATAAAAAATCCAGAAACTCTAGGCCTAAGGACCAAGGTGTAAACCTTAAGATAAAAGGAAGTATGCCTAGAAAAGTAGGTAATCCTAGAAATGATCAAACTAGATCTAGTGGTCCTAAGGTTAGGAGTTTGGAAAAGGAAAATCAAGTTCTAAAAGCTAAACTTGATAAATTGGAAAAGAACCTAGATAGACTCATTAGGAGATCCAAGGAATCAAGTGGAATACAAAATGATCAATCTCTCAGAAATGGTAGGCCAAGTCTAGGATATCATTTTAGAAGAGCAAATAGTGATAAAGTATCATATTCAAGGATGCCCTATGATTATGATAGAGAAAAGATCGAAAATTGTAAAGAAAAGAAATTTAAAAGAGAAAAGAAAAAGTCAATCAAGGATAAGATATGGAAAATCAAGAGAGTGATAGTTGAGAGTCAAGAAGCACCGGAGGAGCATCGGTGTGGTCTTGCCCTTAAAGAAGAGTTACATGGGAAGGTAACTAAATCTAGGAGCTCTAGAGAGAACATGAGAAGCCAAGATAGGATTCATGGTCAATGGATCTCAGGTGGGCTCCTCCTAGGAGGTTGAAAAGGACTATAGTGTGTGCCAAGAAAGTTTAAAAGGCTAGGTTAGTCTTAATCTTGAAAATTGGCACACTAAAAGGGAAGTTATGAAGAAAAAGATGAAATTGGGATGTTAAGTGAGACAAGTAATTATTAATGCCCAAATACCATGTAGCTTGATGTCATGAAGTAACTATGAATGAATATAAGGAGAAGCATCAAGGTACGGTCAAAATTAGAACTCTTGGAAAAGGTTTCATGATACTTTTTAGAAAAATTTTGAAGTTTGTACCAATCTCAAGATTTGGGATGACTTTAACTGAGATTATATTTTTCCTAAGTAAATATAGGATTCACAAATGTCCTCGCAAAATTTCAAAATTTTTGGGAATTTATGGAATTAGTTAGGCATTTCTGAAATTCGGACTGAAAACCTGAAATTCAGAACATCAGAGGCCAGTCGACTGGCTGGAAGCCAGTCGACTGACAAAACCCACAGAACGTAATTACGGTGTTGCCCAGTCAACTGCCCCAGGGGCAGTCGACTGGCTCGCGGGTTCTATAAAAAGGGAGGGCGCGCCGGGAAAGCAAGTCTAGGGTTTTTGACTCATCTCTCCCGGCGATCATCACCTCTTTTCAACTCCTCTTGTGTCCTAAGTCCCTCCAAAGCTCTAAAACTCGTCCCTAAGGCCTTCTCTAACTCCGATTTACTTTTAGGGTTAGTGGAAAACCCCTCTTCAAGTCAACACACGCGATTTTCAAAAGTCATAATGCAAAGAGCAAAGAGGTATAGTGTTTAAAGTTCATTTCTCCATTTAGGCGTTGCATTGACACTAATATGATGATTTCTGTGTTTTTGTTTGCCATTTTCTCTTATTGGGGGTCACTTTGGTATGCATGCATGTGTTTGGTATAATAGGGTTGTGTCTAAGCGACATCGGGGTGAGGGGTCATCTCGGCCAGGTCCCCAAGGTCCAGACGAGTCTAGATTTAGAAGCCTGGAGTGCAAGAAGCGATTTGAGGAGAACAAATTTGTTCAACTACCCTGTCGATATCTCAATAAAGGATACTTTGAGGAGAAGGGGCCTCACATTATTGAGATGATTACACATTTCGGCATAGAACAACTTGTCTATTGCCAACATGATGTTAATCTTGATCTGTGCAAAGAGTTCTTTGCAAATCTGACTTGTCTTGATCTAGACAATAGAGTTTATGAGTCAAGGGTAGCGGGTGTCACCATTCCTTTCACACCCATGGTTTTAGCCAGTTTCCTAGAATGTCGGGCCTCGAACAATGCCAATACCTACTTTCCAAACATTGTTGAACCACTTGAGTTCCCAGGTGTCACCATTGATCAGATTCATGTCCACTACTTCAGGAGACACAGACATGAATCTGAACGCACTTTTGACGCAAAACCCATGAGTCCATCCAGTCATGTGCTCTACAAGATTGTGGTAGAATGTCTCCTACCCATCGTCACTAAGGGGAGGGCAAGGATTAGGTTGCCTCACTTAGTGATGATATATGTGCTTGAGAGACGACTGGATATAGATGTGTCCTTGCATGTGTTTGCCTCCATCTGTCGCCTGTCCCAGAGTGTGAATGGGAAGATTTATATGCCTTTTTGTCATATGTTAACTGAGTTCTTCCAACTACATTTTGGCATTCGGGTCACTAGTGGTCAGGTTAGACACCTGTCCAAAGACTATGACCAGATTGGCACCCGCCAATTGTCTTTGGCAGGCATTGAGTCTAGACAGGGGGTATTCGTTTGGAGGGAGCGCCAGGAAGCTGCTGATGCAGGTGAGGAGCCCGCTGAGCCGATCACACGAGCAGAGTTTACCCGACTCCAGGAGGATGTTCATACTATTCAGGAGGGCGTCCAGAGTCTTCAGCAGGACCAGGCAGCTACTCAGAGAGAGGTACATGGTCTGACAGAGTTTTGCCATGGGTTTATGACCAGGCAGGATACCATGTACGAGATGCTGCAGCGATGGGATTTATCATATCAGGGTCCTCCTGCTCCTCCTCCTCCTCCTCCAGATGGTGATGACCACATGTATTTCTGATCAGCTGATGGAGTTTTGGGTTATAGTGTTGAGAGTGTCTTGTGATGATTACTTTATTATACCTCTCAAACACTCCTCATTTCGATGATTGTACTTCTCTAAATGACTTCTGGCCTGTTGGCCCATGGCACTGGCATGATGTTTATTTGCTGACTGACTTTATGTATTATGCACCTTTTTACACTATCATATTCAGAATGTGTCTTATTTTCATAGTTTCTTTTAAGATCTAATCTTTTGCCAAATCATGTTGGTTTCTTCTGTAATCGTTATCTATATATTCATGATATGTTTGCAATTCTCAAATGTTTGCTATTTAGTATGGGTTGGTTGAAAATCAAGAAAATGTCATTATTAGAAAAGATGATCATTACACCATAATGTGTTTTATAAAAATCAATACATTTACTTGAAAAGGGGGAGTTGGAAATCATTTTGAATATCAACTAGAGGTGCTAGAGAATGACAAGTATAGGATCCCATCACTAGAACTCTAGATTGATACAAAGTTGGCCTTAATTGGAAATTTTTGAGTGTGTACCAAAAGTCAAGCACGGTTGATGTTTTTCATGAACCAAAATTTTTCTAGGGTAGGGAATACCTTAACAACCGTGCTTGCAAAGTTTCACATTTTTCTAGATTTTCTGGAATTTTTTATTCATTTCTGAATTTCGTCTGAAATTCTGAAATCTGTCGTATCAGTCGACTGCCCTGGGGGCAGTCGACTGGTAGTATGGACTGATTGGGTTTGTGAGAGTTCTGAAAGGTTTTTTTCAGAAATAGGAGTAAATTCAATTTGGCATCAAGGGTTGGGTTGCTTAGGGCACTCATTTTGATGGTGTCAAAGGGGGAGAATTTGAATATTAAGTTAGGTTTGGGTTAAAAACTTAACTTAGGCATGATTGTGACTATAGAGTTAAGTTGGGAGAATTTAACTCTAACTTGGGATGAGCAATAAGGGTTGAAATTTGGGAGAAAAGCATAGGTTAAGGGGGAGGTTGCCTCTTGTGTGTTATGCTTGAATTTCAATTGCTTTTGCTATTATTATTGCTATATGGTTACCTAACTTAACATATTGGCACACATCAAAAAGGGGGAGATTGTTGGGGCAATCGACCTTGAGATGATCTGGAGGATCATGATATTTTGATGAGTGGGCAAAATGGTTAAGTTAGGATTTGTGTTGTTCTCACATGTGTACATGAGTGTGCAGGTGTACAGGTACACATGGACTTGGTTGATGTCTTCAGGTGAAGGATGGCATGGAGGCAAGCTGGAGGTTTGCGTGCGCATCCGAGGGACCGTTGGATAGCAGAGATGATGAGCCGAGGGATGCGGACTTCGAGGCGTACGTGAAGGGTGGCATGGAGGCAAGCTGGAGTCTTGCGTGCGCATCCGAGGGACAAGGGCCAAAGATGAAGAGGGCATGAAGGCAACAGTCAAACTGCTGGAGGAAGATCAACTAGGTTGAGAGAGGCTGAGTATGAGTGCTTGTACTCAGGGGTTAAAGCCGGGAGGCTTTGAGTGCGGAAAGTTTTGTACTCAGAGAGAAACCCTAGGCTTAGGTCTCGGACCAATCGACTGGCTTCGGGGCAGTCGACTGGTGCCAACTGGAACAGCTGGCCAGAATTTGAACGTTATGCTGTAACGGTCGAATCTGAGTGGGACCAGTTGACTGCCATTTGGGCAGTCGACTGGTAGCGACTGTTTCAGATTCGAGCTCTATTTAAAGGGGCTCGTTTCATACCTTATTTCTTGACGAAACTTGCTTGGATAGGGCAAGTTAGTAGTCTTGTGTGCTCAGTAGCTTGCAAAGGGTTGTGGAGAGGTTTCTCCACCCACAAGGAGCGACACGTTTCTAGCCGGAGGTTATCCGGGGAGTGATCCGCCGAAGGATTGTTGGATTAGTCACCCGGCCAGGGTGGATACCAACTAAATCTGGTATTGTTAGCATTGTTATTTATTTTGCATATTATTTCCGCTGCGCTAACATCTGTGTAGAGATCAAACAATCCGAGAAAGTGCATTCACCCCCCCTCTGCACGCCCACATCGATCTTTCAGTCCACCTGTAGGATTTAACATGATGAACCTTATGAGCTCATCAAGGGGGCATCATCATCCCGACTCACCAGGACACGGTTTCTGTCTATAATCAATGACACACCATGTAAATAATATTATTTCCTAACTTATCAGGCCTATTGATTTAACAGAATAAATCTTGCCCATTGGTAAATCAAAGAAATAACTATTAAGTACATGTGCCCGTTATTATATCGGGATTAAGAGCATGTACTCCATAATAAATTGAGGTCTGATCCAATTATAAAGTTAGTATAAATTGGATCACTTCTACGTCGGTCCTGCTCAATGCACATAAAGTTCACTAGGGTAATTCTATGGTCAAGATAAACCAACACCAAATTACACTACAACCATCTCGATGGTTTGTCCAAATCCATCTCGGTTGTGAGCCTCTACTTATATTCTACAAGGAACTGATAACATGATCTTCTGTGCGACACCACACACCATGTTATCTATAGTGTAAAGTATTAGACAATATGCACATACTAATATAAACATGCAAACTGTGATCTTGTAATTCTCTTTTAAAATGTAGATATCCATACAGAAAGAAAGGCTTTTAATTTACATCCTAACAATCTCCCACTAATACTCAAAGACTCTGCTGTCCTCACAATGTCATATATCTGACTCCCATATCCTCCACATGCCTATCAAAAGCTCTCGTGGAAGGGCCTTAGTGAAAGGATCTGTCAGGTTGTCCTCCAATGCAATCTTGGCAACAACAACTTCTCCTCGCTTTATGATTTCTCGTATCCGGTGGTACTTACACTCTATGTGTTTACTCGCCTTCTGGGCTCGTGGTTCCTTCGAGTTTGCAACTGCACCATTGTTATCACAACAAATTGTGATAGCTCTAGGCAAATCAGGAATCACATCCAAGTCCATCATGAAGTTCCTGAGTCATACTGCTTCCTTGGCCGCCTCTGAGGCTTCCACATACTCAGCTTCCATGGTAGAGTCCGCCACGCATTTCTGCTTGACACACCTCCATACTATGGCTCCACCTCCTAAAGTAAACACATACCTCAAGGTAGACATACTTTTGTCCCTATCTGATTGGAAGTCTGAATCCGTATAATCCACAGGGAGTAATTGGTCTGCCTGGTAAACCAGCATATAATCCCTAGTCCTTCTCAGGTGCTTCAGTATATGCTTTACCGCAGTCCAATGTCCCTATCCAGGGTTACTCTGATATCTACTAATCATGCCCACGACAAAACAGATATTTGGTCTCGTGCATAACATAGCATACATGAGGCTTCCTACAACTGAAGCATAAGGAACTGCCTTCATATCCTCTATCTCCTTTGATGTTCTAGGACACATCTCCTTAGATAGAGGAACTCCATGCCTGAAAGGTAGAAAACCTTTCTTGGAGTTCTAAAATAAGCTAGGACAATGTCTATATATGAAGCATGGGATAAGCACAACATCCTTTTCTGACGATCCCTTAAAACTTTGATCCCTAGGATGTATCCCGCTTCTCCCAAGTCCTTCATATCAAACTGTTTGGACAACCATACCCTTAAGTCTGATAATACTTTGACATTGTTGCCAATGAGCAAAATATCATCTACGTATAGTACAAGAAATACCACTACGTTTTTGTCACATCTCTTATATACACATAACTCATTCGAACTTTGAATAAATCCATATAACTGGATTACCTCATCAAAGTGGATGTTCCAAGATCTCGAAGCTTGCTTCAACCCATAAATGGATCGATTAAGCTTGCACACAAGATGCTCTTTGCCCTTCGCAATGAATCCCTCTGGTTGCTTCATGTAGATGGTTTCCTCAAGACTTCTGTTAAGGAAAGCTGTCGTGACATCCATCTGCCATACCTTATAATCCATATGAGCGGCAATAGATATGAGAATTCAGAAGCATAACTACCAACGAAAAGGTCTCCTCATAATCGATACACTCTTTCTGAGTATACCCTTTCGCAACAAGCCTAGCTTTGAAGGTTTCAACCTTCCCGTCTGATCCTCTCTTTCTTTTGTAGATCTATTTGCATCCAATGGCTTTTACACCATTGGGTGGTTCTACTAGCACCCAGACATGATTAGAATCCATAGATTCTATCTCTGAATACATTGCCCTTTGCCAAGATTCCGCATCTTTATCTTGGACTGCCTCGTCATAGGTCCAGGGATCAAGTTCATGTTTGCCAGGGACCAAGTATAAAGACTCTCCCAAGAACATGAATCTTTCAGGTTGTCTAACAACCCTCCACTACGACAAGGTACCACCTGTGTATCTTCTATGGCACGTGGTGTAGTGACTTGTGGTATATCCTCTTATACCATTGGTACTAAGGTCGCAACGCCCCCTCTTAATTCCTCACGAATAATTCTATTCATTGGCTTGTGGTTCAACATATAGTCTTCCTCTAAGAATCGGGCATTCGTGCTAACGATTACCCTCTGATCCTTAGGACTATAGAACAAACCACCTGTCGTCCCTCTAGGATAATCTACAAACAAGCACACTTCTGTACGAGATTCCTACTTATCAGTATCTCCCTTCAGCACATGTGCTAGACTATCCCAAATCTGAATATGTCTTAGACTAGGCTTTCGCCCAGTCCACAATTATGTGGGAGTAGAGGGTAATAAATTAGATGGTATCAAGTTCAGTATGTACGTTGTCGTTTCCAGAGCATATCCCCAGAACGAATCCGGCAACTCGGAGTAGCTCATCATCGATCTAACCATCTCCATAAGAGTGTTATTCCTTCGCTCTGCTACACCGTTCTATTGGGGCATACCAGGTGTAGACAATTGGGATTGAATCCTAACCTCTGATAAGTAAGTCCTAAACTCTCCCAAGAGGTACTCGCCACCACGATCTGATCGTAGTGTCTTGATACTTTTACCTTGATGTTTCTCCACATCAGCCTTGAATTCTTTGAACTTATCAAAGTATTCAGCTTGCGGCGCATCAAGTAAATGTACTTATACCTTGAATAATCGTCTATGAAAGAGACGAAGTATTCAAAGCCACCTCTAGCCTGGATAGACATAGGATCACACAAATCAGAATGAACCAATTCTAACACATCTTTGGCCCTATACCCCTTGGCCTTGAAAGGCCTCTTGGTCATCTTACCTTCCAAGCAAGATTCACAGGTTAGGAAGTCTTCCACCACCAATGAACCTAAGAGCCAATCGACTATCAACCTTTGAATCCTACTAAGGTTAATATGACCAAGTCTTAGATGCCAAAGATATATTTGGTTCATCTTCAAAGGTTCCTTTCTCTTATTTTGGTTAGATGATGAGCTATTAACTTCTATTTGCATCGTGGGAGATTTTAGTTCTAAAGTATACAAATTGCCAACCAATTTACCTGAACAGATAATCTCTTTATTCCTTTTTATAACAACACGGTCATTAAAAGTAATAGAATATCCATCTTTTATTATTTTAGAAACCGAAACAAGGTTCTTTCTAAAAGAAGGTACATAAAGATAATTTCTTAAAACCAAAACTTTATTTCTCTCAAAAGACAAATAAACATCTCCCACTGCAATAGCCGCCACCTCCGTAGCATTGCCCATGTATATGGTAATCTCTCCATTAGCCAGTCGTCGGGTTTCCTGGAACCCTTGCAAAGAATTGCAGACATGATCAGTGGCTCCTGTATCTACACACTAGGTACCGGTAGATAATACCACTAAACATGTTTCAACGACTAAAGAAAAAGATATACCTGACCTATTCTTCTAACGTCGGGGATAGTCCACCTTCCAATGTCCAGTCTGCGAAGCACTTGCCTTTCGGCTTCTTCACTCCATCCTGAGGTCCCTGTAATCCAGTCACTTTCTTTGCTCCTGCTTGTTTCTTCTTCTTCTTGCCTTCCGATTTAGAAGTAGAACCTTCTGAGCAACCAAAGCATGTGAACTCTGAGGAGAAAACTCTTCTACTGCCTGGAGTTCTGTCAGAAGTTCCGCCAACGAATATGTACGATTGTTCATATTGTAGCTTAGGCGAAACTACTCAAAACTCTTTGGTAGAGATTGGAGAATGATATCGACCTGGGTTTCCACTTTGATTTTTGCTCCATGGATTTCCATCTTATTTAACCAAAGCTATCATTTTGAGAACATGTTCCCTCATGGGCATACCCTCATTCATGCTGGTCGTCATCAAGCTCCTCATGGCCTCTTGCCTAGCGGCCCAATTATGATGTCCGAAGAGTTCTTTGAGATTGGACGTTATATCACTGGTAGTGGAAGAAGCCTAATGTTGATGACACTACGCCATCTCGTCTGCTATTATCCACTGCCTAAAACATTCCTTCTCCTCTTCATCATAATTTATGCTAGGCTTTTCAGCACAGAACTCGAAAAGCTTTGTAACGACCCGACCCATTTGGCGGCCCATTTGGCGACCCCTTATTTTTCTGTGGGTCGTCGACCGTCGACCATCGACCGTGTTGTTACCTTACTAGGTCTTCCCACCCCTAGCTAGTGGATTTTTGTCTTCCCCAGGATTCGAACTCTAGACCTCCAAGCTAAAGTACTATAGTTTATGAATCCTCTCAATTGGTTACCAGGATCCATAAACTATAATACTTTAGCTTGGAGGTCTAGAGTTCAAATCCTGGGGAAGGCAAAAATCCACTAGCTAGGGGTGGGAAGACCTAGTAAGGTAACAACACGGTCGATGGTCGACGGTCGACGACCCACAGAAAAATAAGGGGTCGCCAAATGGGCCGCCAAATGGGTCGGGTCGTTTCAAGCTCACAATTGGATTCCTCGATAGTTAAGACAAAGTCTAGGTTTAATTCCCAATCATTATTGTTAGGGGCATTAAGTTGATTTTCTCTTAGAATGAAATCAAGCGGGTCTAAATCCATTTTGAAAATACCTGAGAATCACAATGATTACAAACTTTAGATTTCACAAAATATTGATTCCTCAAATCAATAAATTTGAAATCAACCAACACCTCAAAACAACGAGAATTTCGCATGTCACGATAGTGTGGACGTATACGAATTCTACATTTGTAAGAGGAGGTTTTACCCATTAATTTTATTATCTTGTCAACCTAACTTTTTGACAAATAAAATTAATAGTTGGTCCTCTTTGGCCCTACAAATAATAGCAGTGGCTCCGATGGGGAAGATACTATTATTTGCATCTAAGTATTTACTATTACACGATACTAAGAAAATTATTTTGGAGTATGTGTCGTCCGATGGGGAAAATAACACGCTCTTCAATAATTTTTATAATCATGTCTGACCCAGTGATCCGCAGAACAAGCCCATCGATGGGGAGGAAGGCACTCAAACCCGACGCGCAAGCTTGTCGCATCACTTGTCAAATTAGTAATGGAGGCTGCGGGACCCTTAGGGTCCCTCTCCCACTTAGTTATTTATAATGAGAATTTTCATGCGCACACGACAAGCACATAAACTAAAAGTAATAAAAAAAAAATCTAAATTTTTCCAACTATCATGGCTTTAGTCTTCAATGTGTCTCCAGTCGTGTCACCACCTCGTCCACTCCTCCCTACACCATGCGCAAGCCACCATTGAAGGGATCCCCGAGCCGAGATGATTTGCTATTTATTTACATCCATCAATCCTATACTCCACAATGGAGTACTGTACATAAAATCTAGATCGAAAGTAAATAAAAAGCGGGTTAAACATGTGTCGTATTTAATTACAAAAATCAAATACAAATTTAGCCTCGTCAACCCCAAGGATTCAAATATTACAACCATGCACAACCAATCACATACACACATTATTTAAGCCTTAATAGTTGGAATCTCGTGCATGCAACCAAAGACTTAGCCTACACACATCCTACTATTATTCGGCAAAATAAAATACATGATAAAGTGCAAAATGTAACTGAATCCAAACACACAAAACCGAAAACCTCAGCTCTGATACCAATTGATGGTTTTCTTGCGGGCTTCCTAAGCGAATACCGGGTCATTCTTGGAAAACTTCTCCATGTCTATGGATTAAAAATTTTAATCTGAATGGAGACCTATCTCCCAAACGACCGTCTCGTCATCGTACCAATTGATTCGAGTTACAACTTGGTCAAACATGTTGTTCAAGCCATGTAACTCGCCTAACCAATTAGTCGTGGAAAAGATAACGAGTGGATCGCCGGTTTTTGTGTTTATCATTGGGGTCCAACATGATTAATTATCACAATTAATTATCAAATAATTAACAACAAAGATAATTAATTAAACCACATGAAATGATGGAAAACAATGAGCCAAAGAGAAGGTTATACCTTTCCTTTTACCTCACGATCTTCTATTGTATGACCCTCCCCTCTTGGATGTCGTGTAGGTGACGATCTACCCAGAACCGAAAGCCACCAAGACCCTCCTTCCTTCTCATCTTGGTTACGCCAACTAAAGAAGGATAGAAACCATTAACTTATTGGATTCCCCTGCGTTTGCTCTCCTATCTTGCCTCCAACTCCAGGTACCTACAAGACAACAAACACAAGAAAAACATACAAATAATTTTAACCTTAACTTATTGGTTCTGACTTTGGATTTGATCCAAAACCCTAGGTCGAACCGACACCTAATGTTCCCATTCCCGAGGAACGCGCCCTCACCTACTCCACATTGGAGAAGTTACTTTTGCCAATCAGAACATCCGATTGGACTTTCGCTCAGCCTCTGAGAACCTGAATCTTGAGACGTCTGACCTCGACCCATCTCTACTTCTGTTCGCGATTCCCGCTCGACTAAAGCTTTTGCCAACCGGGACCTCTGGATGGACTTTTGCTCGGCCTCCGAGAACTCGGATCTTGAGACATCCAACCTTGACCCGTCACTACTTTTGTCTGCCATCCTCGCTCGGCAAAGACTTTGTTGCATGATCCCCGACCAGGACTTAGTGTTCAGTCCCCCAGACCAAGACTTCGTGCCCAGCTTCACTCACCAGGACTTAGTCCAACCTAGCTTCACTCAGTATGACCCAGCTTCACTCACCAGGATTTAGTTCAACCTAGCTTCACTCACTAGGATTTCTTCCACCTAGCATCCCTTACTAGGACCCAACTTCACTCACCAGGATTTAGTTCACTTAAATCACTCCTTTGCTAGTCATCATGATCCTGACTAGACTTCCTCCAATCTTCAGGTAAATATAAACCCCAAACCTCATGTTCAATTTGGTTTAATCCCTTGGTCAAACTGACCAACCCTAGGTTCTATTCATTCTGCCAAACATCAGATCTTGTTTGGCTAACCCTTTGTCAAACTAATCAAACCTATTTTAACCCTACCAAACATAAGGTCCTGTTTGGTTTAACTCTTGATCACCTTGACTACACCTTATATTGTCTAACATATGTAATGTCACTAACATTAATATATTGTCAAACATCGAAACCCTAGAGGATGACCGTTCATTACTGAAGCATTTTGCACCAACAATCTCCCCCTTTTTGATGTTTGACAATATCTTAAGTTAGGTTAGGTCTAAGGATTCTAGGTTTAATAGTAGGGAGAAATCGAAAAAAATCTCGAAAAAATCTAACTTAGGACTCTCTCCCCCTTTGTCACACATCAAAAGGAAATAACAACAGAGAAAATTTTGCTCCAACAATAAGAAAAATAACTTAAGCCTCTCTCCATTTTTTTGAAGATAATCTCTCTTTTTTTTAAAATACTTGAAATATATATTTTTTTAAAAAATGATTTTCAAATCTCTTCCTCTTTTTTTAAAGAAAAACTAAGTACTTTTTCTATAAAGTATTCTAAAAAGCACTAAGTACTTAAATTAATATTGCACCAACAATGTGTGAATATATATATATATATATATATATATATATATTTAAAAGTATTGAACTTCCTTAAGTCTGACACAATCCTAGGAATCTTGTTGATCACAAGAAAATTCTTATGTATCTTAGTGATTTTTCCATAAATGAATATTTTAGTTTTAGAAAACTAATAACTTTTCATGATTTGGTTTCTTTTAACCAGTCTAACACAATCCTAGGAAACCTTGTTAACTACAATAAAATTTTCCTAAGTATCCTGGAAATTTTTCCAAAACCAAGTAAAGAATATTTTCAAAGATATTCTAAAAGACAAAATGATTTTCGAAATAAGTTTCAAAAATGATAGTATAATATTTTCTAAAGTATTTAAATTTTTTTGAAAATATAATATTTTTGAGATTTCTGATAATTCTTTTAATTTGAACCTCCCCCTAAACCTGACATAGTCCTAGGAAGCTTGTTGACCACGAGTTGATCTTCCTCTGAGTCTTCGGGTTTTATTCAAACGAAAAGAGTTTTAAAACATTTAAGAAATATTTTGAAATAATTATGAATAATATATTAATTTCATTGGACTTGGACTCCACCTAAATCTGACACAATCTTAGAAATTCTTATAGATCATTAAGAAATCTGCCTATGTGTCTTTAGGGTTTATCCAAATCATAAGAACAATTAAAGCAATTGTTGAAAATATTTTTGAAAGAATATGATAACTTTCAAAGAAATAATTTTTGAAAAATATTTTGAAATAAGTTTTTGAAAATACATTTTTTGAAACGTATTTTGAAAGAAATGATAATAATTTTAAAGCACAAACCATTTTGAAAGATTTGAGTTTTTTGAAAAGAATAATTTTTTAAAAATAGTTTTCTAAAAATAAAAATCTGCAAAAAATAAAAACTCCCCCTGAACCTAAGTATCTTAAGGGACTTTAGTGTTGACCTAAAAGGTTTGTGTCTAAGTGTAAGTCAATCAATTTCGAAAAGATATAATTTTTGAAAATGTATTTATAAATAAACACCCAATCAAGCATGAAATTCATTAAAACATTATTATGTTTAAATATTATTTTGAAAATAGGTTTTTAAGAACATATCCTAAAGATTTTGAAAACATTTTGAAAAATATTTATCAATTAATTAGTCCTTAACATCTCACCCATTCTAAGTGTCATAATACAAGCAAGCACGGTTGCCTTATAGGTGTTTGTGAGATGCTTGAATAATTTTTCTCAATTTTAATTTTAGATTTCTTGACCTTGAGTTAGATTCAAGTTTAAAAATTTGTAATTTAAAAGTAGATTTCAATAATTGGCTTCCAGGTCTTGGCGAGGAACAAAGGCCTTCTTTGGTCGTAGTCTTATTGGATCATCAACCTGTTGGTGCAGGAAGCACCATATCGAACCTTGTTTTGATATTGACAAAGGATTCAAAGTTAAGTGTTATTTGTGATCTAATAATGTTTCTCAAGTGTGCAGAAACAAAGTCCTAGCGAAGGGCTTCTAGGCACCTGGCGAAGGACTGTCAGGAAACAAAGTCTTAGCGAAGGGCTGCTAGGCACCTGGCGAAGGACTGCCAGGAAACAAAGACCTGGCGAAGGGCTGCAAGGCACCTGGTGAAGGACTACCAGGAAACAAAGACCTGGCGAGGGACTGCTAGGCACTAGGCGAAGGACTGCTTGGTAACGAAGACCTGGCAAAGGCCTGCTAGGCACCAGGCGAAGAACAACTTAGTAACGAAGACCTGGCGAAGGACTGCTGGGTCAAAAGTCCAACCGGCACTACAAGAAAAAAGTTAAACAACAACGCTTTTTCCGCGTTGTCGTTAATGCTTAAAAAGCGATGTTGATGAAGCCGTTGTAGAAAGTATATCTACGACAACGCTTTTTCCGCGTTGTGGTTTGGAGCAAAGACAACGCTTTTTTTGCGTTGTCTATTGGTTTTTAAAAAGCGTTGTTATTGACGTTGTTGTTAAAAGTCGTGTATCAAAGACAACGCGGAAAAAGCGTTGTGGTTTGGCACAAAGACAACGCAAAAATCGTGTTGTGTATTATTACTTAAAAAACGTTGTCTTTTTAATAGGCAGTGTTTTTCACAATTTATAATATTCACAATTTATAAACATTTTTATTCACAATTGATAATATTCACAATTTACAATATTCATAATTTACAAGCATTTTTATTCACAATTGATAATATTCACAATTTACACTGATAATAGTTTACAAAATTCACTTATAATACAGTGCATTATTTACAAAAGTGTTTGTATTCCATATTAAATACAAAAATATCTCAATTCACAAGTTCTATAAAACTTCATCATTCACAAGTTGTTCTTTGGGGCTGCTTGTTAACTCGATCTGTTTTAACACTGCATAAAAATAATAAATTGGGATAAGAGATTATATACACACAAATAAGACTGCTTCCATATGTGACAACTAAAAAGAATATAAAGCATACCTAGATGAACTATTAGAGATTATGATAAACAGAATCAATGTAACACTGACCTTTTGTTAACTGAAAAATATGCAGAGCACAACGCTCAACGGCAAGTCTTACTGGGCCACTCCCATTCTTTAACTGAAAATATCTATGTCTAATGAACTAGGTTGCAGATTCAGTCATATCCATAAGTACTTGCTAGTGCTAAGGGCTATTGCAAAGTTCAACTTTTCAACATCTATAGTTGCTATTGTGGTATACATACAAGTAGTCTTGATATCCGACCCTGCATTTCTCTAAAACTCCAAATCTCTCTCTCAACTGGCTCCAGAAAGCTTGGAAATCAAAAGCTTACAACTAATTCAACCAGTTAATGTTCCTGATAAGCCCACTTCTATCAGAAGAACAAAATATATGGTAAGATGGTTCATAATCATGGAATCAGAGAAAATATTGGGAGGTAGAACTACCCAAAGATTTTTGTCCTTAAGCTATTTCCTGATGTTTCTGTATGGTTTTCCACAAGAGAAACAAACTGTTAATATACAAATATACAATTAACTCGCTTCCTTTATAGAAGATTTGTTGGAGTGTTTAGCAAAACAGCAGGATCTAATCTAGTCATTCCTAGAACCAGTCAACAAAACACAATCCAAAGCTGCATGTGAGTGATATCAGAGTCTCCTAGGTGCATCTTGCAGCAATGTCGAGTAAAAGACTTGTCCAGACAAGACCAGAGTATGTAAATATCAGTGGCAGTCAATCTCCTGGTGCCACATCAGACATGATGTAACTCAATTTCTGAAATGTCGAGTAATTTGACAAATTTTGCAGCAAAACCAAAAGTATTCTTATAATTAGGAGTTCCAATATTAACTTGCATTCAGAGAACATGTAAAGACTATGCACAGATCCAAAATGTAATATCATTGGAACATATAGCACTCAATACCAATAAAGTAAATGCATATAGACACCCTACAAATCTTAGCTGTGCTTTGTTGACTAACAAGAAGTTAGATCCTGGATATAAGAATCATGATAATATTGCATGCCAACACCATTGCAAAAATATTCTGATTCTGACATCTTCCAAGATCAGTTTTGGAAGTTATGCATTAAAAGGCATCTTGCCACTCCAAGAATGCAAGAGGAAAATAGAATCTCAAGCGACATATCCAACAAATTCGGAAGCATAGCAAAGAAGAGTAAGTAAAATGCAATTATTAACAACCACAGCATAGCAATTCAATAGGCAGTTGAAAAAAATTTACATACCCCGCGCATAAGTCATTCCCTGACGAGTCCCATACATGCTATCATGACCAGAAAGCGAACCTCGGGTACTACCATATCCAACATTATCTTGCCCAAGCCTACTCAGCATAGCAAAGAAGAGTATGGAGATAACAGTAAGAGCAGAAAAAATATTCTTCATACAACAAGAAATTAGAGACCAGACCTATCACTATAAGCATGTCCATACTGAGCTCCAGAACCACTAACAGCATAATCCAAGCGAGCCCTTGGCTGGCGTATGCTTATATCAGCATAACGAGGATCATCCTGAAAAGTAGAAAGACAGAAAAGGGGAAATAAATAGAGATTAAACAAAGATAATCATGCAATTAAATACTGACCATTTCTGAGTAAGGGCGTATTGACCCAGAAACTGAAACATAATCTCGGCTACGACCTTCTCGATAAGTGAGGGGGCGTTCAAGTTTCCTCTCATAATCATCATCAATGTAAACCCTCCTGTCACTAGGACGAGAGGCACTGCGTGGTGGCAATTCAGAGTAACCAGGCCCACGAAAGGAGTAATCATCTCTATAAGATGGAACTCTCTCGATGGGCACTCGGGAACCATACTCTTGAACAGGTCTGCTTCTAGGAGGTGGTAGGTCATCACGTCTCCCATAGTCCCTCCTATCACTAATCCTTGGATACGTATAAACTGGCCACAAAAACAAACAAATTATTGTGATGCATAAGACAACATTCATAAAGCATACAAACAATGATGACAAGAAAACTACCAGGTGCAGGTGGCCTTCTCTGGTAGGACCTCTCTGGTGGAGGCAAACGCCTTACCCGCTCTGCCATTATCATCTCAGGGTGTCTATCCCTATGTCCAAGAGGCTTCTTCATACCGCGACTGCTACTAGAAACACCACGAGCACCAACTGGTCTATAGGCATAACTTGAAAACCTAGTAGGTGGAGGCCAGTGATATGATGCACGGCCACTTCGTGGGGCGTCCCGAATAGGTCTAAAAGTTCCATGAATACTACGTTTCACTCTTCCTCTTTGATGTGGCCTAGACAATCTAGCCCTAACTTTGACCTTGCTATGACCTTCCCCTAGCTCCATATTGTTAATACCATCAGCACATTCAACAGCATTATCATGAGTGTCAAAAGTAACAAATCCAAAATCTTTCCTTTTGGCAGTTGGCATATTACGAGCAAGCTCAACTTTCTCGATTACACCATATTTCTTGAGGCAATCCCTTACCCGATCCTCATCCCACATAGCAGGTAGGCCATCAATGAAAACAGTTTTAACCTGGCAGTTCAATAGAGAAAAATAAACAAAATACAGCTTAGTTTCAGGATTATGGAGTTCAAAGATGACTACCGCTGCATAAGAAATTTAGGTTACAAAAAAGTACTGCACTCAAAGAAAGGCTGAAATCTCAATTGCCTGTATTTGAAGTTGGTAAAAATAATAGATAACAGTTACAGATACAGTAGATGTGCAACACTATCAAATCATACCTGGGCCATAATTTCATCATCTGGATCAATGAAAGAATCTGCAAAGGCAATCTTAGCGGTCCTATCAACACCAAACACTACATCTCTCTTCTGCAAGATCTTGTAAGCATCCATTGCTTCAGTACGTGATGAGAACTCCAGGAAGGCAAAACCACGATTCATTCCCGCATTATTGGTATCCTCAACAAGGGTCACATCTTCTACGTTCTCAACTCCATAGTTTTTAAGTTTTTCCTTAAACTGTATTAAAGGAACAAAATGTCAATTTGACCAGAATGCAAAAAACAAAACATTGGAAAAAGACCAAAAAAACTTGGTAGAGAATGTTACATGTTCCTTTGTCCAAGATTTGCAAATATTACCCACAAACAGTGTATCACTGTCTTGACTTGGAGCAACTCCACATTGCTTACCACGTACCTATAAAATGAACTAATTCCATAAGGATTAAGATCAATATATAAGTTAAAAGATGAAAGAAAAAAACACAAACCACAGGAGTCTTGAGGTCTGACACAGCACGCTTGGCCTGCTCAACAGTTGCAAAACGCAAAAATGCAAATCCTTTGTTTTTCTTTGTCACTGGATTCATCATTAACCGAATCTCAGTGACCTCGCCCACTTGAGAAAAAACCCGCTTGAGGTCATCTTCATTAGCATCTTTATCTAGGCCACCAACAAATACTTCAAACTCCTTTCTTTTTCTATGTTCTTCAACTACTTTGTGTTGTTCTTCTTCCTCAGCATTAAGCATATGCTCTCCCTCAACAGTTTCGTCTTCCTCACCTTCTAAGTGATCTCTATCATCCACGATTTCTTCATCAACCATATCAATTTCCTCCTCTTCTATTACATCACCTTCTTCACCCTCTCCATCAACATAATCTTCTTGAACTTCATTCTCAACATACTTCTCATCATAATCTACAGCAGTATCTTCTTCATGTTCATACTCCACCTCATTGTCCTCTAACTCTAACCTTTCACCATTTTCTTCTTCCAAGTAAACCTCCTTGACAACCTCTTCATCTGGAAAAGAGAAAACAAAGCCTCTTCAGATTCATCAACATGGTAGAATATTTGCACGTTTAGGTAAGATCCACACAAATTTATATAGGTTCTCCAAATGTCAAGGACCAGATAGTAAATAGAAGTAAGCACATCTCAATAAACAGAAATCACTGACAGTATTCCAAGCATTTGCTCACCCTATTTCATAGAAAGAACCTAAATCAGGTACCAAGCGAAAGTTTGCAAAAGGATCATATGTCAAAATTTTCTTTCATATTTTTTTTTTGGGTAGCAGTAAGCCCCTTTCATATAAATTTTCTCCAGTGAAACTGCTAGTAGCCAGCGACACTGAATCAAGTATTAGTGGATATATCAATATACAAGAAAATGACAGCGAAATTATTAAAAAGATAAATAATGAATACATATACAATCAAATGTAAACAAGTTAGATAGCTAGGTTGAATAATAATATAGTCACAATTTAACTTGAACTATAATAACTCATATACCTTCTCTTGCTTCACAATCTGCTGTTCAGGCCAAGCCACAACAGATCCTATGGCATCAAAGTACTCTCTGTTTGGTATTCAAAGTACTCTCTGTTTGGTGTTGCAAGTACAACACTCCATAAAGGATCTTCAGGATCTTCAATATAAAATACTTGCTTTGCTTGGCTAGCCAGGATAAAAGCGTTAGATTTGAATCCAAGTCTATTGAGGTTTACCAATGTGAAACCAAGATCATCTACTTTAATACCGTTATTATGCTCCACCCAATTACATTTAAACATTGGAATTTGAAATTTATGGTAATCAACTACCCATATTTTAAATTTAACAAATTTAAATTTATGTAGTATTCTTAGACAAAATTGTTACCCAAAAATCTAAACCATCTATCTAGACAAAATGAGACTGCCAAACAAGGAAAAGATTGCAACGCTGAAGCTGTAGGAAAAGTAGATACGGCAGACGAGAAAATTTACATCCTTGCGAGTCACAAACAAAACTAGTTCACCCCAGTACCTGGATTCCCAAATGGCTATGCACAGAGTATTGCTGTGCGAAGAAGCTGACATTGTAGTTCCATTAAATTCATTTAACCATACTCCAAAATCATGAAACTGTATGTGTGCAATTCCAGTTTAATCGGTCCATTGTGTTCCCTCACTCCGATCTCTGAAGCCAACCGAGCTGTGGATTGACGAATGGTTAAATATTCTAGATATCAGGAAAAAGGATATTTGAAAGATGGGGAAGTGCTACCTTCCAGGCATACATAGCAAAGAAGGCAACAGTATCCGCAGACCACACCACAGCAAACGACTTCCAGAGAAAGGGGATCGCGATGTTCAGAAGCGGAATGAGAAGAAACAGATAGTTGAGAGCTTCCTTCTCGTTCTTGGAGCAATCCCTCGCTCTAAGAGAATGTATAGCTGCAGGATAACATGTGATACTCTTTAAAATCAAACGAACGAACTCGATCTGAAATGAGCGAGATGTGCCAATCGGAAAAGCGAAGCAGAACATACTGAACATCCAAATGGACCACATCCCCATCAATCTCCAAATATCCGGCTCATCGGACGGAAATATAAGGTTGAAGGAGAGGGCTCCGCCGAGGAACATGGAAGGGTAGCCCTGCACCTCGAACACAGTGTAGAGCGCTGTTCCAGGCACAGCGGGGTTCTTGGTCGCGGTGGAAGCCCTAGGTGCGAAGGTCGCCGCCGTCTTCTGAACAACCTGCAGACATGGAACCGAAGCCGCGAGATCAGCAAAGAGGGGGGAAATGGAGACATCGGGCGCAAAAGATACCTTTTTGATGTCCTTGTCACTGATTGGGACGACGGAGGGGATGGAAGCTTGATTTCCACCTCCGATGCTTGTCGGCGTTTCTGGAGGGTTTTCCTGGCCGCTTGTAGTGGCGGTGGTGTCTACGCTGTCAGATCCGGCTTCGGCTCGGAGTCTTGTGCGGTGGATGAGGGAGGCGGCTCGGGAAATGGAGGTGGAGGAAGTGAAGAGGGGATTGGGGAGCTTAGAAATGCTGGAAGGGGAGGGAGATGCGGAGGAGAAGGAGAACATCGCGAAGGGGAGCAGAGAGATTTGAAGGTCCGCGTGCGTCCCACCCTCGATCTCTCTTATCTCCTTGATGACGTCTCTAGGGGGCGGCGCGGATCCTCTGGTCCGCAGAAGCTTGAAATCTGACCGCCACAGAGTCAGAACGTCGGCGACTGCGAGAGAGATAGATGGAGAGGGTAGTGGCAAGCGTCGTGATGCTGCCGCTGCGGTTCAGTTTCCACTCGACGGACGAAGAGCTCGTGGAGGATACTTCTTGTTGGTGAGCTAGGAGAAGATGTATGTTCACCAGATCGTACACAATGTTGATTTCGTGGAGAGGAGAGGACGAGGGAGGTGGCAATGAGGGAGGTGGAGGGAGATATTTCGCGGAGAAAAGAAGCGCGGAGAGATTTTTCGCGAGCCGCCGAGGGTTGGCAATGAGCGAGGTGGAGGGAGGGGATGTGTTTTTTATTTTAGCGGGAAATACGACAACGCTTTTAAAAAACGCTTTTGTAACCGCGTTGTCTTTCATCCGAAACCACAACACTAAGCACATCGCATTATTATAAAACGTTGTCGTTATTAAAAAGTAAAACACATAGACAACGCTTTTCACTAAAAACGTTGTAAAACAAAAAAAGACAACGTTTTTTTTTTAAAAAACGTTGTCGATTGGGCGTTGTTGATTGCAAAAATTCTTGTAGTGCGGAGGAGCCGGTTGGCAACAGGTAAATTCTCCTGAGAGGAGTAGGTGAGGACGCGTTCCCCATCGAGGGAACAGTAGGCGTCGGTTCGACCTAGGGTTCCATTTTGGAGACCCAAAGTCAGAACCAAGACAGCTACGGCTGTAAAATTCACTAACATTCTTGCTTTGTTTTGTTTGGTACTAACCCTGGATGTAGGACCGAAGGAATGAGTTTCTGCAGCTCAGAACGCCCCAAAGGAGAGGGGCAGCAGCTGGGTTAGGCGCCCGGGAGGTCCCGGGCGCCCAAGGTCAAAGCCAAACAAGAGTTGAGCAAGAAAACGCTTCGGAAGCTCACTGGGTCAGGCGCCCCCAAGCTCCCGGGCGCCCTCGTGCTCTCGGCCGCCCCGGATGCCTCGGGCGCCCTTGGTCCAAGCCAACAAAGCGATGGAAGCTTATCCAGCCGAGAAGCCTGTTGAACAAGTCAAGCAGGGCGCCCCTTATGTCCCGGGCGCCCCCGTCAAACCTCGAGCCCGATCCTAGAGGGATAAGGGCTGACCGAGTTCCGGATAATGGTTTGCGGATCGAGAGACAAGTGGAGGGCGCCCCCAGCGTCCCAGGCGCCCCCAGGTGCCTATAAAAGGGGCTCGACCCCCAAGGCTTCGTAACACAGTTTTTCAACGCCTCAATACTTTTCGCTCAAGCGCTCTGCTCTGGAAACTTCTGATCTCGAGATTCTAGCGCCGACGACGACCCTACGCACTGAAGAATGATCCACACTGGGCGTCGGTAACTAAGAGTTAGATTTTTGTTTTTACTGCACTATTACTGTACAACTTCTTGTAATAACTTGCGCGATTATAGTATTGCCCGCAGTAAACGGTCAAGGACCGTGGGCCTTGGAGTAGGAGCCGACCGCGACCTTTAATTTTCTCGTTAATCGAGGTTGGTGCAACACCACTCGATCTTTTTATTTTCAAATAAATAAATCGCCTTTTTCAATTTTAAATTTTCATTTTTTTACCATAAGTCAGAATTGATAAAACGATCAATTTTTAAAAATTTGTCATAAAATTTTTTATTATTATTTTAATATTTTTTTCGAAATTCGTGCTATCAAATTTTTTTCCCAAACATTGATTTCATACCTTTTCATCATTAATCAAAATTGATAAAGCTAATATTTTCAATAATTTGTAATAATTTTTTTTTAATTATTATTTTAATATTTTACCTCGAAATTCATGCAACATTTATTTTGGGCAATTTTTTCTTCTCCCGCACTACTAATCCAAGACCAAGTCTTGGTACATTTTTGTTACTTCTTTTCTGTACGAGGTTAAACTAAATGGCCAACCAAGAGTGGAACAGTGCCCGTCCACCGCTATTCTCCGGTGAGAACTTCAATTTTTGGAGAAGTCAAATGGAGTCCCTTCTGAAAGCCCACATGGACCTATGGCTGATCATCCAAACAGGGTTCTCCCTCCCTACAGAAGATGGACTATCAATTATGTGGGACCAACTGGATGAACCAACCCTGAGGAAGATCGAGACAGATGCAAGGGCGACTGCAATCCTATAATGTGGCCTAACCAATGAAGAATTGAAGCAGGTCGGATCCTTCAACTGTGCCAAAGAGATGTGGGAAAAGCTAATCAATCTACACGAAGAGAGCCCTGATATTGAGATCTTAGAAGATTTTGCATTTCCAGCTCAAGCACAAGTAGCTGAGACAGACTCGACACCCGACGTCAAAATGGAACCAGAGTCAGACGGCGAGTTTTCTGAGACAAAATCGGTAACTAATTTTGAATCATTTTCTAAATTAAGATTAAATAATCAAGTTGATACTGCAATGGTCGAGGAAGGTTTAGTTTTCATTGCAGGGAAAACACCAAGAGAACTGCAAAAGAGGCCTCAACCAGTACCTGAGTCCAACTCAGACTCAGAATTTGACAACAAAGAAGAAGATCAAACCCAACGGGTCCGATTAGCTCGTGATCACTACAAGATGATAAAGAAACAAAAAAGAAAGACGTCAAGTATCAAGGGGGAGATTCCCAACCGGAATCAAAAGGTAAATTTACGATATTTGAAAATCTAATATTTACCTCAAAGAACGTAATTAATTCATATAAATTAGTTAAGGCTAATATGTTAGAAAACTTAATTCCCATCCTTGTTGATTTTAAAAACCCTGAGTATTATTTCAATTATGATGTGACTTAGATAGCTTTTTCTTTGTTTGCTTGTTTATTTTCTTTTACAATCTTAATTTTTTCTTAGATTTAGGATTGGTTAGATTAAGGGCAAATGATTAAATTGAAACTTGAATAACCTAGTATTAGGACAAGGTTTGATGATAGTACGTTAGGGAAGCCTGACTAAGGAGTCAGGTAGGGTAAGGAGTACCCTATTTGGTCTTTTTATTCAGATGGAACTAGCCGAAGCTACCTCTCCGAATCCTAAGCTAGTTAGACCAAAGTTTCTCATAAAGCAATTTGAAAATAAAATTTCTTTAAAAGGCTTTGTCTAGGAAAGGGTTGTTGATCCAATAAGGCTATGGCCAAAGAAGGCCTCTGTGCCTCGCCAAGACCTGGAAGCCAATTATTGAAACTTACTTTCAAATTGTCATTTGTTAAACTTGAATCTAACACAAACTTCAATCAAATCATAGCTTTTAATTTAAATTCAAAGATAAAGTTTAACGCATCTCACAAAACAGATAAGGTTACCTTGTTTTGTCACTTAGGAATGGGTGAGATGCTTAGGACCTAAAAGTTTAGTCCAACCCAATCAACCTTACAAAACAAATTCAACTTAATTATTCTCAACTAATTATTCTCAAAATTCAACTTAATTATTCTGAATCAATTATTTTCAAAATTCAACTTAACAATTTTTAAAATTCAAAGTTAAAATTCTAATTAATTTTAAAATCCTCAAAAATCATTTTAACTTTTAAACTAAGGTTTAATTGCTCACCTTAGGTTTCTTTCGCTCATTTACCTAAGAATTACTTAATGTTTGTAAACATTTCTGTATAAAGAACTTCTTTTAGACAATCAATTTATTCTTGAAAAATAAGTGTTGCAAAAGTCACCTTGGGTATTACCTAGGATATTTTTTTTCGAAAAATGTCTGCAGTCCAGATTTTGATATTTATATATTTTTCGGACTTAAGGGTATTTTGTTTCTCTCTTGGAAATCATTTTAAAATAGAATTTCTTCTTCCTAGTTCTTTAACTTTTTCAAAGAAAAAGAAGAATTTGTTTTTCAAACCGCTAAAACAAAATAGTTTTCAAAAGTTGTTTTAAACTTAGTTTTTTTTATGCTTTTGTTTAAATCAAATCCTACGACTCAGAGGAGGATTAACTTGTGGTCAACAAGCCTCCTAGGACTGTGTCAGGTTTAGGGGGAGTTCAAATTAAAAGAAGAAGTTTAAAAATACTATGTTCTCAAATAATCACTATATTTTTTCAAAAATTGTGCTTTACAAAAACCATTATCATTTCAAAATATTTTTCCAAAACGGGGCTTATACTTTAAAATTATCTTCATTTCAAATTGAATTTTCTAAAATTATATTACCATACTATTATTCAAAACTATTCTTTTGATTTTAGTAAACCCTAAAGACACAGAGGAAGGTCCACTTCATGATCTACAAGGACTACTAGGATGTGTCAAATTTAGGGGGAGTCTAAATTGAAAGAAATTATTTCTGACAATTATTTTTTAAAATTATTAGATAATTCTTATAATTTGAATCAAACCTTAAGACCCAGAGGAAGATCGCTTGTAGTCAACAAGGTTCCTAGGACTGGGTCAAGCTTAGGGGAGATTAAATTAAAAGAATTATTAAACATTTTTCAAAATTATATGTTTTCATACACTGCACTTTTAAAATCCTGTTGAAAACATAAATAAATTTTCTTTCAAAATACTATCATTTTAAATCATTTTTCTTATATATATACCATCACTTTCAAAATATTACTTTACTTTGGAATACTTTTAAAATCCGTTTAGAATACTTTTGAAAATAATACTTACTTGACTTTGGAAATTTTTCCAGGACACTTAGGGAAATGTCCTTGTAGTTAACAAGGTTTCCTAGGATTGTGTCAGACTGGAAAAGAAACCGAGTCAAGTATTATATTTTCAAAATAAAATTAAAATTGTTTTTAAATAATATCTTTCAAGAGTACTTCTATTTTTCAAAATATAATATTTTCAAAAGTACTAATACTTTTCAAGGTAATAATGTTCTAAGTGTGTGAATTTTCTCAAAGACTTGCCTACAAATACAAAATATTTTTTTAATAATTTTCGAAGTGGAGTTTTGTTGGTGCAATTTAAAGCTTTTTGCAATACCTTCATGAATTATACTAAGTATTTTTATGTTCAAAACTCATATGCTCTGATACACACATTTCCTTCTTAAATCTTCTTTCAAAAGCTCCTTATTGTTATATGGCCAAGGGGGAGAGAAATAGAAAAGAGAGAGAAATTTTCTTTCTCGTTTTCACAAAATGCTAAGTATTTCTAATTTCTTTAAAACTGGTCTAAGCCATTTTCAATGTACTTTCAAAATTTCTAAAGAACTTCAAAATTGTCTAAGTGCATTTATTTTAAAAATAGTTTTATTCCTAAGTAAAATTTTCCTTAGTAAACAAAGTTTGTCTGAGCAAAACCTTTAGAAATTTTTGGGCAAATGTTTTTAAGTAAAGTTTTCTTAGTAAACAAATCATTGTTTTAGCAACAACTTGTCCATTTAAAGATTTTCTTAAATTGTTTTAAATGCACAAAATATGTTCCAAGGAAATTTTCTACGTGTGCAAAAGTTAAAAATTTTTAAAGAAATTTGTTTTCAAAATGTTGGCTAAGTAAGCTACTGTCAAGTTTTTCTTAAAAATTATGTTGCAAGCTTTTGCAAGTTTTTTTTTAAAAAAAATATCCTAAAATATAAGGAGAAGAGTTGTCACATTAAGGGGGAGCCTCATTCATTTTCAAAACATCCACTACTTTGAACATCATTTTTTTTGAAAAATTATGAAATCCATTACTTAATATTTTTCATGACAACTATGTTTTTGGGAAATTGTGAAATCCATTACTTAATGTTATTTTGGAAAAACTCAAAATTCCCTCTTAGATATTTTGTTCGCCCATGTATGTTTTTGATATATGTCAAAGGGGGAGGAAGGGTCAAAGTTAAGTATTTTATAACACAAGTATTCAAGGTTTTAGGGAGAGTATGAGAAATAAAGGATTTTTTTCAAAATCTTACCTTATGTTCTTAACTGTTATAAAGTTTTTACTTAACGTTGAATTGTGTATAATTGCTATACTTCATTTTTACCTTATGTTCTTAACTGTTATAAAGTTTTTTACTTAACTTTGAATTGTGTTTCCATAAATCAAAAAGGGGGAGATTATTGGTGCAGGAAGCACCATATCGAACCTTGTTTTGATATTGGCAAAGGATTAAAAGTTAAGTGTTATTTGTGATCTAATAAAGTTACTTAAGTGTGCAGAAATAAAGTCCTAGCGAGGGCTGCTAGGCACCTGGCGAAGGACTGCCAGGAAACAAAGACCTGGCGAGGGACTGCTAGGCACCAGGCGAAGGACTACTTGGTAACGAAGACCTGGCGAAGGACTGCTAGGCACCAGGCGAAGGACTGCTTGGTAACGAAGACCTGGCGAAGGACTGCTAGGCACCTGGCGAAGGACTGCTGGGTCAAAAGTCCAACCGGAGGAGCCGGTTGGCAACAGATAAATTCTCCTGAGTGGAGTAGGTGAGGACGCGTTCCCCGTCGAGGGAACAGTAGGCTTCTGTTCGACCTAGGGTTCCATTTTGGAGACCCAAAGTCAAAACCAAGACAGCTATGGCTGTAAAATTCACTAACATTCTTGCTTTGTTTTGTTTTGTACTAACCCTGGATGCAGGACCGAAGGAACAAGTTTTTGCAGCTCAGAACGCCCCAAAGGAGAGGGGCAGCAGCTAGGTTAGGCGCCCGGGAGGTCCCGGGCGCGCAAGGTCAAAGCCAAACAAGAGTTGAGCAAGAAAACGCTTCAGAAGCTCACTGGGCTAGGCGCCCCCCGTGCTCCCGGGCGCCCCGGATGCCTCGGGCACCTTGGGTCCAAGCCAACGAAGCGATGGAAGCTTATCCAGCCGAGAAGCCTGTTGAACAAGTCAGGTAGGGTGCCCCCTGTGTCCCGGGTGCCCCCGTCAAACCTCGAGCCCGATCCTGGAGGGATAAGGGCTGACCGAGTTCCGGATAAAGGTTTGCGGATCGAGAGACACGTGGAGGGCGCCCCCAGCATCCCGGGCGCCCCCAGGTGCACTATAAAAGGGGCTCGACCCCGAAGGCTTCGTATCACAGTTTTTCAATGCCTCAATACTCTTCGCTCAAGCGCTCTACTTCGGAAACTTTGATCTCGAGATTCTAGCACCGACGACGACCCTACGCACCGAAGAACGATCCACACCGGGCATCGGTAACGAAGAGTTAGATTTTTGTTTTTACTGCACTATTACTATACAACTTCTTGTAATAACTTGCGCGATTATAGTATTGCCCACAGTAAACGGTCAAGGACCGTGGGCCTTGGAGTAGGAGCCAACCGCGACTCCGAACCAAGTAAAAAATCTTGTGTTCGCGTTTGTTTTTCTTTATTTCCGCTGCGTAATTTCTCTCAATCTAATCCGAAACGGTTTTATGATATTCACCCCCCCTCTATCGTATTCTATCGATCCAACACAACCCTTTCCTTAGACAAAGCATTTTAAAGAAATAATACTTTTAATTTACTCTTTGAAAAACTTTGGTCTAACTAGTCTAGGATGTGGCGAGGTAGCTTTGGCTAGTTCCACTTAGCTAAGTCGACCAGGTCGGGTACTCCTTACCCTTCCTGACTTCCTAGACCAAGCTTCCCTAACATACTATCATCCGCCCCACCTTCGTACTAGGTTAGGCAAGTATCAACCAATCATTTTCCTATTTATCCATTCTAAATTATGCAGAAAAGTAAACATGAATGACATGGAAAATATATAAGAAAAGATAAGAAGATGCATGGGCATGACATTTATGCATGAGTCAATCAGGTCAAAACATTTTAATTAAGTTTCTAATGAAGTATCAAATTCTTGATTTGATACAGACCGTGTGAACCTGCAAATATGTCAACCCACTTTCACATATTTATTGTTATTTAGTTGGAGGTTTTAGTTGAGTAGAATTTTATTTAGTTTCATAATTGAAGGAAATTAATTAAAATTTAGTTCGTGGATTTTGTTGAATTAACGATTGAATTGTTAATTAATTATGATTCAAGAATTAATTAGCACCCGCGGGCATGGCACGATTGTTAATGGCTCACTTGGGTGATCCCTCACTTCCCAGGTTCGATTCCTCCCTGGTAGAGTGTCTAGTATGCCGACGGAAGAAATCGTCATAGGTTGTTGCGTGGTCGAGCCATCAGGTACCGATATCATCAGTGGTGAAGTCACCACGTGTCTCCGTCTTTGTAACACCCAATAATTTTCGTGAATTATTAGGAATTTTTCTGAATTTTATAGCATTTTTTCGGATTAAAATAAAAAGAAAAAAAAAGGGGTCGGATAGGGTTTGATCCCGCGACCACAAGGCAAAGCAAGGCCTTAAGTGACTTGGGATAACCAGCAGGGCAAGGGTATCAAGCTCAGAAAAGGATGAAGCGAATTAATGTTATAGTTGAGTAAGCCCTTTTCATGAGGAGGTGTTTCAACTTTCACTTAAGTTGCGATTAATCCCCTCTTTGGGTGATTAGGGTCGGCGCAAACAGGGAGTAAGAGGGGCTGCAAAAACTGGGAGAAAGCAAGGATTTTCTTCCTCCTCCTCCTTCTTCCTCTTGAGTAGAGAACCTAGGATTCCTTCCCTAGGGCCAAGGAGTGAGGATTTTCGCAAGGAAAGAGAAAAGGAGTGCTACGCTAGAGTTTTACCATATACTTAGTGAGTTTTCTTCAAACAAAGGGTAAGTAAATCACTCACCTGCAATAGAAGTAGTTTCGTATGTAGTTTCTCGTTGTAGAACCATGATTTTGTGATCTAAGTGCATGCTTTGAGAATATTACTTTATTGGGTGATTTAAGTTTCTAAAGAATACATGTTTTTATCATAGAACTTGAATTTGAGTAGGTTTTGTATGTGTGACCTAAGCATGATAAGACCAAGTTCTTGAAAAGTCCCAAAAATGAGTTTTGGGTTAAGGGCACACAAGGTGCTCGATGAAAGTTCCAAGTAAGAAAGGTAAAATTTTGTAGTGCAAAAAGTTATGCAAAAAGAAAGATAGCTTGATAAGTATAAGCTTTATGAGTAAGAAAGTATTTTACTTTTGTAAAGTGACATGTACCGAGCAAAAGAGAGGCCCACAGAAAGTTAGAAAGAAGCTCTAATAGGGTGCGGTGGCTAGCTACCCCGAAACCTATTAGGGATGCGCGCATTGGTACATTGATACCAGGTACAGTGTCAAGGCCTAAGAAAGTTGATTATTATTTTTAAGTATATAAGTATATGTAAGTGTTTCAATTCTCTTAAGTGCATGTTTTTGGTTATGTATGTTGACATGGTAATGTTATAAGCATGTTAAAGAGAAAGAGCAAAGAAGTTAGTATTCTAAAGTATGGAAATGTATCATTAGTAAGTTTCAAAAGAAAGCATGAGCATATTAAGTTTGCAAGTGTTTTGATGCAAGTAAATGTTTTCAAGCATGATTGAGCATGATAAGTGTATGAAAGTTCCCATGTGCAAATATTTTCCAAGTGCATATATTTTGAAGCAAGCATTCTTTGAAATGAGCATGTTTATTATCGATAACATGGATTTGTGAGTTAGGATTTACTTACTAAGCAATTCGTTTATTAGTTGCATTTCCTTCTATTGCAGATAAAGGTAAAGAAAAAGCATAAGCTATGGAGGCGAACGGGACTTGCATTGATGTTCAATGGCGGCGGAACCGTGGAAGAGATCTTTGGGATAAGTCTTAGAGGCATTTTGATTATAGAAACTCATGGTTGATGTTTTGGATTGGTAGGATGTGATCACCTTATTTAAATTTTACATGGAGTCAAAGTTGGGTACAAAGTTAGTAGAGATTGCATGTGTTTTGATAAGTTTGTTAAATTTCGTAGAAATCCTAATTTCAAGTTATTGGATTCGTTTTGAGTTGTTAAGATGCTTATAAAACTAGTATGGAGTTTAGATTTGGAGTTGTTTCATTATATGCATTGGAAGTGTATGAGTTATGGACCCTTGAAAGGCTTGCTCAGGTCTGAAACTGCAGTTTTCAAGCGTGCCAGTCGACTGGTTCAGATACCAGTCGACTGTCCTATCGAACAGAACCTTCTGTTCGATGCACCAGTCGACTGCCAAGAGGCCAGTCGACTGGTGCCGGGCACAGAAAGTTTCTGTGACTGACACCAGTCGATTGGCTATCTAGCAGTCGACTGGTACCATTGAGAAGAAAGTGTTGTAGGGCAGATGGTTAGTGCTTCAGTTTTACAACTAAG
This sequence comes from Boesenbergia rotunda, assembly GCA_024364735.1. Lineage (NCBI taxonomy): Eukaryota > Viridiplantae > Streptophyta > Magnoliopsida > Zingiberales > Zingiberaceae > Boesenbergia > Boesenbergia rotunda. Next base: position 582,553 of record JAGFNQ010002659.1, read on the forward strand.
AGGTCTAGGGGTCAAATCCTTGCAAAGCAAATAAAATGAAAGTTTTTTTTTAAAAGAAAAAAAATTCAGAGCAAGTTAAGGGAAGTCAAGTAGTTGTAACCTAAGGCTAAGAATAAGGTAAAGTTAAGGTTAAGTAAAAGTGGCTTCCGCTTTAAGGGAGAGAAGTTAAGGTGGGTCGTCACACAGTGGTATCAGAGCAAAGTTTCCACCCTTCTGCCACACTGACATCAAGCATCAATCCTGCCGCATGCCAAGTAAGAAGTTCATATGTTGTAGTTTTGTATGCTTTTCATTATTGACTGCTAGTATCAGTAAGTGCATGATGATAAGGAAGTATGTTAGTATTATTATATGCTAATATGTGCATGGAGATAATGAAGTAAGTTAGTAAGAGATAATGAGCTTTTATTTTCTTTAAGATATAGAGTAAGAGAATGCCAAGAGGGCGTCCTGGAAAGGCCCAAAATGAGGAGCTAGCTCCTAGAGGGCAAGAGATAACAAAGTCTCTTTATGATATAGAGTAAGAGAATGGCAAGAGGACGTCCTAGAAAGGCCCAAAACGAGGAGCGAGCTCCTAAAGGGCAAGAGGCAGAGTCAGTACCACCACCAAATCTCTTAGAGGTGGTAGCGTAGTTATGGAGGCAGTTAGCAGAATAACAGCAAGTTATTGCCACCATGATAGCTAACCAATAGGCCACTCCTGTTACCCCGTTGGTGGCGAATGTAGTGGCACCAGTTGTGACCAAAGACCCATCGGTTACTTTTGTAATCCCGGCAAGGGGGGTAAGGCAAGAAGCGTACCTCATTCAGTAGAAGAAACTGAAGCCAGGGAACTTCCCAGGCACAAGCAAACCATGGGATGCTTAAGCATGGTTCAAAACGTTGGAAAGAATAGTAGGGCTACTGGACTGGCATGAGGTAGAGAAGATAAAGTGTGCATCTTTCTGACTTACGGGAGATGCTAGGATGTGGTGGGAGAAAGTTAAGGCCAAGAGAAATATCAGCTAGATGACATGGGCCGACTTCGAGACTGAGTTCTTCGAAGAATATTTTCACATGCGAGTAACCAACAAGCGTTACGACGAGTTCACGGAGTTCAGACAAGGAGACTTATCCGTGGATGAAGCAGTGAAGAAGTTTAATCGGTTAGCTCGTTTGTGCCCAGAGCTAGTTAGCACAGAAAAAAGATAGTCAGGCTAATGCTCAAGATGTTAAGGCCTGAGATAGCGTTAAATGGGGCTAGCGGTGTTAAGAGGCCGCAAACCTCTGAAGAACTGATAAGTAGTGCTTTGATCATGGGGCACTACTTAAACAATATAAAGGCCACCAGAAATATTGAACGATGAAGTTCTTAACAACCTTACCTTCGGGAGAGGTCATGGCATCTACTCAGTGGCTAAGAGCTGTATTAATTAAAATTTCCAACCAAGAACTCTATGGTGATTTAGTAGTCCTTGACATGAAGGATTATGATATCATCTTAGGGATGGATTTCTTGAGCAAGTACAGTGCTGCTATTGAATGCCTCAGAAGAAGAGTAAAGTTCACACCAGAAGCAGAACCTCCATTCGAGTTTATTGGAGACCCAAAGAGAAAGACAAAAAGGTTCTTATCTACCTTACAAGCTCAGAGAATGTTAGAGAAGGAGTGTTCTGGTTTTCTAGCTCATATAGTAGATGCAAGTCAAAGAGAAGGATTAAAGAAAGAGGAAATGAGGGTAGTCTGTGACTATCCGGAGGTGTTTCCTGAAGAGTTACCAGGACTCCCTCCCAATCGAGAAATTGAATTTGAAATTGAGTTGGTTCCAGGAACCAACCCAATTTCAAGGGCACCTTATCGCATGGCACCAGCAGAACTGAAAGAGCTGCAAGAACAGTTACAAGAGTTGCTCGACAAGGGTTTCATCCGCCCTAGTCATTCACCCTGGGGAGCTCCTGTATTGTTCGTCAAGAAGAAAGATGGATCTATGCGAATGTGCATAGATTATCGAGCTTTGAATAAGGTAACCATCAAGAACAGATATCCTTTGCCAAGGATAGATGATTTATTTGATCAACTGAAGGTAGCCACAGTGTTCTCCAAGATAGATCTGCGATCAGGTTACCATCAGCTCAGAGTGAAGGAGAGTGATGTGCCAAGGACTGCTTTCAGTACAAGATATGGGCACTATGAGTTTGTGGTTATGCCCTTTGGAGTGACAAACTCCCCTGCGACGTTTATGGATCTAATGAATAGTGTTCAAGATTTTCTGGACAAGTTCGTCATTGTCTTTATTGATGATATCCTAGTGTATTCAAAGACTCAGGAAGAACATGACGAACACCTGAAGATGGTATTGCAAACCTTACATCAGAAGGAGTTGTACGCCAAATTCTCAAAGTGTGAGTTTTGGCTTGACCAAGTGGCCTTCCTAGGCCACATCATTTCCAAGAAAGGTATTATGGTAGACCCAGGCAAGATTGAAGCAATTAGTAACTGGAGTCGACCAACGAATGCTAGTGAGATCAGAAGTTTTCTGGGTTTAGCAGGGTACTACAGAAGGTTTGTAGGAGACTTTTCAAAGATAGCTTCTCCACTTACAGCCCTTACCAGAAAGAATAAGAAGTATGAGTGGACTGAAGACTGTGAGCAGAGCTTCCTTGAGTTGAAGAAGAGACTGATCAGTGCTCCTATCCTTACAGTACCCGAAGGTGATAAGAGCTTTGATATATATAGTGATGTATCAAATCTAGGACTTGGAGCAGTCCTTATGCAAGAAGACAAAGTCATAGCTTATGCTTCCAGGCAACTCAAGGACTATGAAAAGAATTACCCCACTCATGATCTGGAGTTGGCAGCTATAGCCTTTGTTCTAAAGATATGGAGGCATTACTTGTATGGAGTGCAGTGTAAGATTTATACAGATCACCAGAGTCTGAAATATTTCTTCACTCAGAAAGACCTCAATATGAGACAGCGAAGGTGGCTCGAGTTAGTGAAGGACTATGACTGTGAGATTCTTTACCACCCTGGTAAGGCAAATAGAGTAGCAGATGCACTGAGTAGAAAGACTTGTGCCACTTTGATGTCCTTATCATCATTCGTACCACCATTACAGAAGGAGATAGTAGATTATGGAGTGGATATTATTGATGGGCAGCTAGCTCTATTGACACTAGAGTCGACTTTGCTTGAAGAGATACAAAAGAGCAAGCTGAGGATTTTGATATCCAAAGGATCAAGCAAGAGATACAAGAAGGAGAAAGTAAAGAGTTTAGAGTATCTGACAGTGGGATACTCTATTATGGTGACCGTTTATGTGTCCCTAATAGTGAAGAGCTGAGAAAGAAGATTCTTGAAGAAGCCCATAGAACTCCCTACTCAATGCACCCTGGTTCCACTCAGATGTACCAGGACTTGAAAAGAAGATTTTGGTGGTCTGGAATGAAAAGAGACATAGCCAAGTATGTCAGCACCTACCTGACATGTCAGAGAGTTAAAGCAGAACACCAGAGACCAGGAGGTATCCTACAACCCATTCAGATTCCAGAGTGGAAATGGGAAGACATAGCCATGGATTTCATAGTTGGTCTACTAAAGACAACTAATGGCTATGACGCTATTTGGGTAATAGTAGACTGATTGACCAAGTCTGCCCACTTCTTGGCAATCAAAGTGTCTTATTCGATTGAAAGATTTGTCCAGCTATATGTACAGGAAGTGATCCGACTACACGGAGTCCCGAAGACCATTATCTCTGATAGAGATGGTCGTTTCACTTCACACTTTTGGGAGTGCGTACAGACAGCGCTAGGCACCAAACTGAAGTTTAGCACAACTTTCCATCCCCAGACTGATGGACAGATAGAGAGAGTGAATCAAATTCTAGAAGATATGCTCAAAGCTTGTGCATTAGATTTCAAAGGCAGTTGGTACAAATATTTATGTTTAGCTGAGTTTGCCTACAACAACAGTTACCACGCCACTATTGGTATGGCACCCTATGAAGCTCTTTATGGTAGGAAGTGTAGATCTCCCCTCTGTTGGTATGAAGGTAGTGAGAAGAAAGAAATGGGGTCTTAGACTGACCTTATAGATGATACCACAGAAGCTATAAAGAGCATCCGCCAGAGAATAGAAGCTGCTCAGAGTAGGCAGAAGAGTTATGCCGATGTACGCCGTAGACCGTTAGAGTTTGAAGTTGGGGATACAGTTTTCCTCAAAGTAGCTCCTATGAAGGGTGTAATAAGATTCGGCAAGAAAGGCAAGCTAAGTCCTCGATACATGTAACGCCCGCTTTTTTTTTCTTTTCATAAAGCGGCGTTACGTTAACATACTTAGGGCATGTAGACATCCTAATGCAGCGGAAACCTTTAAACTTACACCTACATGCACTTACTACCATTCCTAGCATCATAACATGGGAACTTGGCATATTAACTTTATACTTAGCATCATATCATGTCATACTTAGCATCATGTCATACTTAGCATCATATCATGTCATACTTTAGCATCATGTCATAGAGTCACATTCAAGTACTTAATAGTAAAGGTAGAGTTCTATCATAAGACGAGCAACCATATTGCTCCTTGGCCAAGTCACTATCACACACATTCTTTGATGCCCTCCTGCTGCTTCCTTACTGTCCCCTTGCGTGATCTGCGGTATAAGGAAATAAGACTATAAGCACACAGGCTTAGTAAGACTCTTTCCTACTCACTAAAACCATTCATCATTTAATCATGAGCACATAAGACATTAACATACTTAGTGCCTTACTTAGAACATAAACTTTTCCATCACTTAGCATACATTCGTCATGGCATGAACATAACTCAAACACATTCGTAGCATGGCATAACATAACCATAAAAACATTCATGGCGTGGCATAATACTTGACATAGACATCAACATCGTAAACATTCATAGCATGGCATAATACTTGGCATAGACATAATCATAATCAACATAACCTTATAAACATTCTTAGCATGGACCTAAATAAAATCATGGCATTCCAACTTAGCATAAACATAATTAAATCATGGCAACTTAAACTAGCATGAACATAAATAAAATCATGGCATTCTAACTTAGCATAAACATAAATAAATCGTGGCATCCTAAACTAGCATGAACATAAATAAAATCATGGCATCCTAAATTAGCATAAAATCATGACATCATAAACTAGCATAAAATCATGGCATCATAAACTAGCATAAAATCATGGCATCATAAACTAGCATAAAATCATGGCATCATATATTAGCATAATCATAAATAAAATCATTTGCATAAACATACCTTGCATAAACTTACTTTGCATAGTATTCTTATCATAAATATAATGCATAACATGGATGGATGTATGTGGCAATTGCATATATATATATATATAAGGATGCTTAATCTTTAAAACATACTTTTAAATGCTTAAACATAATCATCATATCATTGGGGCCCTAGCTTGTACCACATACATACATCATAAGCACGCATCCCTAAGTAAATACGAGGTAGCTAGCCTCGACCTACTAGGGTAAGGACAGCATAGTCGGTAGTCCCCGAACCGAGGTGTTCTTAAGGTACCCATCCCTGTTGCACAGCTTCGGTAGTGCCAGAACCGTGGACAGCTTCGGTAGTCCAAAACCGGGGCGTTCTTAAGGTGCCCATCCCTTGGACCCATACTTCGGTCCGGTACAAACCCATTCATAAAATAAAATACTTTACATGCTTCATCATTTATGAGACATTCATGGCATACTTAACATAGCATAACTTGTTACGGCTCGGCCCGTCTACCGGCCCATTTACCGGTCCTCTCGACCGTCGTACCGTCGACCATCGACCATGCCGTTTAGCATATTTATGCCTTAATGACATAAGCATCATCTTTCATTCATCATACTTGTCTTTCATCATCATTCATTCATCATACTTAACATCATCGTTATGCCTTAAAGGCATGTACTTTAACTTCATTCATATGGCATACATACATCTTATTCATAAATCATGGCATACATACGTATCATTCATAAGACATGGCATACAGACATATTATTCATAAAACATGGCATATCATTCATAAGACATGGCATACATACATATCATTCATAAATCATGGCACATGTCTAAACATCTATGACTTAACATATAATTCATGACGTACAAACTAAGGGTTTGGTTAACATAGCACTTCTTCCCTCTTACTTAAATATATATCTTGGTAGCTCATACTCAAGCATCTTGGTAGGTTTAACCCAACCCTAGCCCTAGGTTATGCCCTTGGCCGAAAATCCCCAAGGAACCCTAGGTCCATGAACCTTCACATAACTTCCAAACAACATCTCATACATATATACTAGGCCATAGGACCCCTTTTTGAGTCCATACTTAAGGACAACCCTAATACTTTAGTCCTAATCTCACTCTTGGCCGAAACTTCAAGGCCATGGGGGGTATGGAAAAATTCCCTTAAATCCCCAAATCAATTGCTTAAACATCAACCATACCTTACCATAGGGCCATTGGGACCCTTACATGAAATAAGTCCTAACTTTCCACCCTATTAGGGTACTTGGCCGAAACCTATAGGGTCTCTAGGCCATGTGAAACATTCACATAAACACCCTCCATCTCCCTTATATCACGTTAAAACATAAAACATACACTTGAAGTTTGAGACCCAACCCTACACAAGGGTTCTTGATGTTGGCCGAAACCCTAGGGTATCCTAGGGTACCCCAAAAATTCCCAAAAATTATATTTAACCTCTAAACATCATAAGAGAGCATTAAAAACATTATCATGATTTTTTACATAATTATAGACCTTTAAATCATGGTGGCCGAAACCCTCAAGCTTAGGGTTCTTGGTTTTGTTTCTTTCATGTTGGCTGAAACCCTAGGGTGTCCTAGGGTACTCCAAAAATTCCCAAAAATTATACTTAACCTCTACACATCATAAGGGGACATGAAATAACATTATAAAGATTTTTAGCATAATTATAGACCTTTAAATCATGGTGGCCGAAACCCTTAAACTTAAGGTTCTTGGTTTTGTTTCTTTCATGTTGGCCGAAACCCTAGGGTGTCCTAGGTACTCCAAAAATTCCCAAAAATTATACTTAACCTCTACACATCATAAGGGAACATTAAATAACATTATCAAGATTTTTGGCATAATTATAGACCTTTAAATCATGGTGGCCGAAACCCACAAGCCTAAGGTTCTTGGTTTTCTTTTCTTTCAACATCAAATCCAAAACTAACCAATATATCATGCTAAAAATCATGAAAATCATAAGGAACTATTATACCACAGGTGAGGGAGTCTTACCTTGGGTTTCTTGATTTTTCGAACCTTGAAAGGGAAGGAAATGGTAAGATCTTTGGACCCTTGCCCCCCTTGTCCTTGTATCCTTGGAAGACCCCTTAGCCTTGGAGATGAGACCTCTTGTGGAGCTTTTCCAAGGGAGAACCCTTCCTTGGGTGTTCGGCTAGGATGAGGGAAGGAGGAGTTTCGAAAATGCAAGAAGAAGAGGTAACTCCCAAAACCCCCTCTTTATAGCCCATTAAGGAGGTAAATGAAGAGTCTCTCCATGACCCTTCATCTTCTTCTATGCTTTAACTAATATCCACTTCATTCCCTCATAACATTCACTTGCTAGGTGAGTTGGTTAAAGCATACATGGTTGTATAAGAGGTCCAAGGTTCTATCCTTGGCCCATGCACCTTATTTTTATTTTATTTCTCTTTTTTTATTTCCCCAAAATTCCAAAATTCCTCTAAAAATCCCCCCATAATTATTTTAATATTTCCTATTAAAATCCCTTTATATTTCTATAAATTTTTACCTAAAATCTACCAATAATTATGGAACTAAAAAGCCCATATAAGGCCCATTAGTGTCCTTTTTCCCAATTTAAATGAGAAAACATGGATTTTCTAGGCCAAAGTTCGCATTAATATTTCTAGGTCCCTTGGAAAATTATCTAGACATGCTTAATATTTTAAGAAAATATTAAGAGAATTTTCCGGGTCGTTACAATACATAGGACCCTACCTAGTGACGAAAAGAGTTGGCAAAGTAGCTTATGAGTTGGAGTTACCTCCAGAGATGTCAGCAATACACAATGTGTTCCATGTCTCAATGCTAAAGAAGCATATCCCAGATGCCAACCAAGTGATTGAGCCACAGATGGTACAAGTTCAAGAAGATCTCAGTTATGAAAGTCGACCTATTCAGATAATAGATCGAGCAGATAAGAAGCTGAGGAACAAAGTGGTACCAATAGTAAAAGTCTTATGGCTGAATCAGAAGTATGAAGAGGCAACTTGGAAATCAGAAGATAGCATGAGGCAAAGGTATCCAGAGCTGTTCTAAGTTTGAGGACGAACTTTTTATAAGGTAGGGAGGATTGTAACACCCAATAATTTTCGTGAATTATTAGGAATTTTTCTGAATTTTATAGCATTTTTTCGGATTAAAATAAAAAGAAAAAAAATAAGGGGTCGGGCAGGGTTTGATCCCGCGACCACAGGGCAAAGCAAGGCCTTAAGTGAATTGGGGTAACCAACAGGGCAAGGGTATCAAACACAAAAAAGAATGAAGCGAATTAATGTTATAGTTGAGTAAGCCCTTTTCATGAGGAGGTGTTTCAACTTCCACTTATGTTGCGATTAATCCCCTCTTTGGGTGATTAGGGTCGGCGCAAATAGGGAGCAAGAGGGGCTGCAAAAACTGGGAGAAAGTAAGGATTTTCTTCCTCCTCCTCCTTCTTCCTCTTTAGTAGAGAACCTAGGGTTCCTTCCCTAGGGCCAAGGAGTGAGGATTTTCGCAAGGAAAGAGAAAAGGAGTGCTGCACTAGAGTTTTACCATATACTTAGTGAGTTTTCTTCAAACAAAGGGTAAGTAAATCACTCACCTGCAATAGAAGTAGTTTCGTATGTAGTTTCTCGTTGTAGAACCATGATTTTGTGATCTAAGTGCATGCTTTGAGAATATTACTTTATTGGGTGATTTAAGTTTCTAAAGAATACATGTTTTTATCATAGAACTTGAATTTGAGTAGGTTTTGTATGTGTGACCTAAGCATGATAAGACCAAGTTCATGAAAAGTCCCAAAAATGAGTTTTGGGATAAGGGCACACAAGGTGCTCGATGAAAGTTCCAAGTAAGAAAGGTAAAGTTTTGTAGTGCAAAAAGTTAAGCAAAAAGAAAGATAGCTTGATAAGTATAAGCTTTATGAGTACAAAAGTATTTTACTTTTGTAAAGTGACATGTACCGGGCAAAAGAGAGGCCCACAGAAAGTTAGAAAGAAGCTCTAATAGGGTGCGGTGGCTAGCTACCCCAAAACCTATTAGGGATGCGCGCATTGGTACATTGATACCAGGTACAGTGTCAAGGCCTGAGAAAGTTGATTATTATTTTTAAGTATATAAGTATATGTAAGTGTTTCAATTCTCTTAAGTGCATGTTTTTGGTTATGTATGTTGACATGGTAATGTTATAAGCATGTTAAAGAGAAAGAGCAAAGAAGTTAGTGTTCTAAAGTATGGAAATGTATCATTAGTAAGTTTCAAAAGAAAGCATGAGCATATTAAGTTTGCAAGTGTTTTGATGCAAGTAAATGTTTTCAAGTATGATTGAGCATGATAAGTGTATGAAAGTTCCCATGTGCAAATATTTTCCAAGTGCATGTATTTTGAAGCAAGAATTCTTTGAAATGAGCATGTTTATTATCGATAACATGGATTTATGAGTTAGGATTTACTTACTAAGCAATTCGCTTATTAGTTGCATTTTCTTCTATTGCAGATAAAGGTAAAGAAAAAGCATAAGCTATGGAGGCGAACGGGACTTGCATTGATGTTCAGTGGCGGCGGAACCGTGGAAGAGATCTTTGGGATAAGTCTTAGAGGCATTTTGATTATAGAAACTCATGGTTGATGTTTTGGATTGGTAGGATGTGATCACCTTATTTAAATTTTACATGGAGTCAAAGTTGGGTACAAAGTTAGTAGAGATTGCATGTGTTTTGATAAGTTTGTTAAATTTCGTAGAAATCCTAATTTCAAATTATTGGATTCGTTTTGAGTTGTTAAGATGCTTATAAAACTAGTATGGAGTTTAGATTCGGAGTTGTTTCATTATATGCATTGGAAGTGTATGAGTTATGGACCCTTGAAAGGCTTCCTCAGGTCTGAAACTGCAGTTTTCAAGCGTGCCAGTCGACTGGTTCAGATACCAGTCGACTGCCCTATCGAACAGAACCTTCTGTTCGATGCACCAGTCGACTGCCAAGAGGCCAGTCGACTGGTGCCGGGCACAGAAAGTTTCTGTGGCTGACACCAGTCGACTGACTATCTAGCAGTCGACTGGTACCATTGAGAAGAAAGTGTTGTAGGGCAGATGGTTAGTGCTTCAGTTTTACAACTAAGAGGTCTAGGGGTCAAATCCTTGCAAAGCAAATAAAATGAAAGTTTTTTTTAAAAGAAAAAAAATTCAGAGCAAGTTAAGGGAAGTCAAGTAGTTGTAACCTAAGGCTAAGAATAAGGTAAAGGTAAGGTTAAGTAAAAGTGGCATCCGCTTTAAGGGAGAGAAGTTAAGGTGGGTCGTCACAGTCTCATGATTTACCCTCGTTGACCGGTAGGGACTCTCGTTGAAGGCTGTGGGGCAGGGCCGGTTAGCCAAGGCGGAACAAATCTACTAATTCTTTTATTCCAATTAGTAAGAGGGATCTTGAACTAAGAAATAGACCTAGAAGCTAAAAAAAGAATTAATTAATATTTTAAGTAGTTAAAAAGGATTTAAGTTGTAAAGAGCTAGTTAAAATTTAAGTTATTAAGGATTAATTAAGATTTCAGTTATTATGATTTAATTAGTTAAGAATTAATTAAAGTTTAAATTATTAAAAATTAATTAAGGTTTAAATTATTAAGAATTAATTAAAGGTTAAATTATTAAGAAAAAGTTAAATTATTAAGAATTAATTGAAGGTTAAATTGTTAAGAATTAATTAAAGTTTAGATTATTAGGAATTAATTAAGTTTTAAATAATTAAGAATTAATTAAGGTTTTAAATACTTAAGAATTAATTAAGGTTTAACGAATTAATTAATAATTAATTAAGTTTTAAATAATTAAGAATTAATTAAGGTTTAACAAATTAATTAATAATTAATTAATGTTTAAATAATTAAGAATTAATTAGGGATTAATTAAGGTTTAAATAATTAAGAATTAATTAAGGATTAATTAAGGTTAAGAATTGATTGGTTGTAATTATCAATTAATGTTTAAATCATTAATAATTTTAAGTCTAGTTGCATCATCTTCATTAGTTCAAAAATATCTGAATCATCTACTATTTCTTTTTCATTTAACTTTTCAAGTTTGTCTAATACTTCTACTTTATTTGAATTTTTGTAAACCTTAATAAATGTAGCTTTAATTCTAAGAAATTCATCTTCAGAGTTATATTCAGTCGTTGTATCATTATCCTCATCTTCAGAATCATATTCAGAATATATCATTATCTTCATAATAAGAAGAATAATTTTTAGGACTATTAATTAAGGTTGTAGCATTATATTCAAAATTAGTAGAATTAACTAAGGGTTGACTATTTTTCTCAAGATTATATTGAGAGTTATCAGCATTATCTTTAGTATAATTATCAACATTATCTTGAGAAAAATTAGTATTATCAGCATTATTTTTATCAGAATTATGAGAATTATCAAAAGGATTATTAATTATAATTTTAGAATTATCCTCAAAATTATCCGAAATACTATTTTTAGAAATGTTAGATTTATCAGTAATAATATTAATTAACATTTCATTGTTATCCTTAGTGTTATCAGAATTATTAGAAAATTTATTATCACTGATTTCAAAAATCATAGCATTAATATTACGGATTAAAGAATTAATATTTGGTGCTTTACTATTATCTATGTTGGATACAATAGTAACTAATTTGTCATGCAATATACTTAACTCATTATGCAAATAATTTAATTTTGCAGGAAGATCTAATTTTTTAGGACATTGAAAATTATTACGAAAATTAATTTTTGTTACCTCATTTACCGTAGTCACATTTTTCGGAGTTGTGGATTGAGCCTTTTTCTAGTCTGGGCACTGGTTCTTGTAATGTCCCAGCTTTTGGCATCCGAAGCAGCGGATGTGGCTCTTGTCCCTCCGGACTCCTGGCGTTGGTACCTCCTTTGCCGCCGGCGGTGAAGATCGAATCTTACAAGTAGGACACTGATTTTTATAGTGTCCTCTTTCCCTACACTTAAAACAAATAAAATGGAACTTAAAAATTGGCATAATTAAAAGTTATACCTGTATTCACCCTTGCTCCCCCTCAATTCCTGGCATCGTTGCTTCTTCGGTTGTTAGTCCGGTGAAGAGCTTCCAGGATCTAATACCACTTGTAGGATCGGTGCCGAAAAATTCGCCAGAATCTCGTCGAAAAACTTTGTCTTTCTATCAGGGTTAGTACGTAGCAGAAAATAGAATAAAGAAAGACAAAAACAACACAGAGAAACACTTGGGATTTACTTGGTTCTCAACCCCCCAGGGTTAGTACATCCAAGGCCTAAGAACTCAATCATGAGTCCACTAGTGGTCTCCTTCCCGGACTTTCCCGAGGCGGAGAAATCCGTCTTACAATTCGAATTACAAATAAAGAATAAATAAGTTTAATTCGTAAATAAAATGCAAACCAAACGAAAACAGATGATTCGGCCAATCCGGAAGTCCGAAGTTTTGCGCACTTCCTCCTGGAGCCTCCTTAGTCGTTGAGCTTTGACTTGAGCGTGTTTGCTTCACACAGACTGCTTTAGCAGATGTGAAAATTGATATCCTGAGATGAGGGGTCAAACCGCTTTAAATATAAGCTTCTCTAGCGCCGCTGAGACCTTGGGCGCCTGCCACGTGGAGGTCAAACTTCATCCGAAGCGCCGAAATCGCAGCAGGGATAAAACCACCCTTCCCAGGCACGTGGGAGCCCTTAGGCACCTGGCTTGCCAGGTGCCTGGAATGAGCAGTCCCCAACTGGGGCTCCCAACATCGCTCAACAAAGACTCCGTTGCCCGATCCCTGACCAGGACTTAGTGCTCACTCCCCCGGACCAAGACTTCGTGCCCAGCTTCACTCACCAGGACTTAGTCCAACCTAGCTTCACTCACTAGGACCCATCTTTACTCACCAGGATTTAGTTCAACCTAGCTTCACTCACTAGGATTTCTTCCACCTAGCTTCGCTTGCTAGGACCCAGCTTCACTCACCAGGATTTAGCTCTCCTAAATCACTCCTTTGCTAGTCATCATGATCCTGACTAGACTTCCTCCAATCTTCAGGTAAATATAATGCCCAAACCTCAAGTCCGATTTGGTTTAATCCCTTGGTCAAACTGACCAACCCTGGGTTCTATTTATTCTGCCAAACATCAGATCCTATTAGGCTAACCCTTTGTCAAACTAATCAAACCTGGGTTAACACTACCAAACATAAGGTCCTATTTGGTTTAACCCTTGATCACTTTGACTACACCTTATATTGTCTAACATATGTAATGTCACTAACTTTAGTATATTGTCAAACATCGAAACCCTAGAGGATGATCGTTCATTACTAATGCAATTTGCACCAACAAAATATTTTTAAAAAATATAATAAATTTTGAAGAAGTATTTTTCAAAAAATATTTTGAAAGACATAATAAATTTTTGAAGGAATATTTTTTGAAAAATATTTTGAAAATAATATTAAAAAACATTTCAAGACAAAAATCATTTTGAAAGATATACTAATTTTGGAAAGAATAGTTTTTTAAAAATAATTTTTCAACAGAAATGTTTGAAAACTCGATAAAAACTGACTCCCCTGAACCTGATACCTTATGGCTACCCTTGTTAACTACAAGGACCTCTACCTATGTATCTTAAGGGACTTTAGTGTTAACCTAGAGCGTTTGTGTCTAAGTGTTGGTCAAACAGTTTTCAAAAAGATATATAATATTTGAAATCTATTTATAAGTACACACAATCATGCATGAAATTCTTAAAATATTATTATGTTTAATCACTAATTTGAAAATAGATTTTTAAGAAGATATTCTAAGGATTTTATAATAATTTAATAATATTTATCCATTGATTAGTCCTTATCATCTCACCCATTCTAGATGTCGCAGTACAAACAAGCATCGTAGCCTTATGGGTGTTTATGAGATGCTTGAATAATTTTTCTCAATTTAGTTTTATAGATTATTTGACCTTGAGTTAGATTCAAGTTTAACAAGTAGTAATTTAAAAGTAAATTTCAATAATTGGCTTCCAGGTCATGGCGAGGCACAGGGGCTTTCTTGGATATCGGAACAACACCCTTCCTATAGATAAAGTCTTTTAAGGAAATGATACATTTAATTTACTCTTTGAGAAACTCTGGTCTAACTAGTCTAGGATGTGGCGAGGTGGCTTCGGCTAATTTCACATAGCTAGGTCGACCAAGTAGGGTTCCTTACCCTTCCTGACTTCCTAGACCAAGCTCCCCTAATGTACTATCATCTCACCCCATCCTGGTACTGTAACGCTCGCCCTTCCCGCCCTACGATGTAGGCAGAAGGTGGCGCTACGCGAACATACATATATACATATGGAGATCTTAATGCAGCGGAATAATTTAAAACTTCATACATATGCGTTTAAACCATGCAACTCGTATTGACATATCTTAGCTATCATTCTTAAACATGGTTACTTGGTAAACTTAGCATTTTCATAACATAAAAGAAATAAGACATAGCATGTGAGACATAACATTCTTGAACATGACATAATTTATCCTACCATCAAGCTTAAAGTCAACATATTGTTCTAAACGAACACATCATGGAAATCAACATAAGTTATTCTTTAGGAAAACCCATCATAAAGTATAGCATGAAACTAGAGTTGACAATGCAAAACATAAGACATGTGACAATTATGGGTGATAGGATCTTTTTCTTTTTCTTTTTCTTTTGCCAAGTCACTACCACACACACACACACTTGCCCCTCCTACTGCTTCCCTTAACTTAGTATCCTCTTGCTTGATCTGCGGTATAAGAAAATAAAACTTATAATCACATTGTCTTAGTAAGACTCTTTCCTACTCACTAAAACCATACGTCACATATAGTCAATAAAAGGCATAACATAGAGAGTGTAACATAACACAAAAGCATACCATGAGAAGGTATTCATAAAGCATTTGACATGAGGAGGCATATAGATGTACATGAAAACACATAATCATATAGAAGTGCTTAACATGAAATGAAGGTGCATAGAGCTCATGGCATAAGAAGTACTTGACATAAAATATAAGCATATGAACATACATGACATGGCATAGTCCTTGACATAAACATAAGCACATGACATACTTGACATGGCATAGTTCTTGACATAAACATAAGCATACGACATACTTGACATGGCATAGTTCTTGACATAAACATAAGCATATGACATACTTGACATGGCATAGATGCATAGCATGAATGAATGCATGAGTTAAATGCACATAACATAAGGATGCTTATTTGAAAATCATAATTATAAATACTTGAACATAAATCATAACATCATGGGTGCCCCGGCTTATACCACATACATACATCCATCATTTGCGCACATCCCTAAGTAAATACAAGGTAGCTAGTCTCGACCTACTAGGGTACTAGGTTACCTTCAACCTAGGGACAACTTCGGTAGTCCAGAACCGAGGGTTTCATAAGGAACTCATCCCTGTTGGACAGCTTCGGTAGTCCCAAAATCGGGGACAGCTTCGTTAGTCCCACACCGAGGCTTTCATAAGGAGCCCATCCCTTGGACCTTACTTGGGTCCGGTACAAGCTCATCCATAAAGTAAAATAGCTTCACATGCTTCTTTTTACATCATTCATAGAACTTACATGGCATATTTAAAGACAACATGATCTTAATACATGAAGTATGGTATAAAGCATACTTAGCATTTCATCATTCATAGTTAATGCATAACATCATTATGCCTTAAAGGCATGAACATCATCTTCATTCATAAGGTATGTCATGCACACATCATTATGCCTTAGAGGCATGAACACCATTTTCATTCATCAACTTCATTCATAAGGCATGACATACATACACAATTATGCCTTAAGGCATAAACATCATCTTAGTTCATAAAGCTTGCAAGATCATGGTACATAAGGTAAGCATGCATAGATAAGTTTTTTTTCATACATGGTACATATCACATAGCATACATGATCATGGTATCTATCATAAAGCATGCATGGGTAGGATCCATATGAACATGATACATACTACATAGGTTCATGACATTCAACATAATACATGCGTAGGTTTACATAACCATAATATACATATGTTCAAGGCATTTAACCTAATGCATGCATAATTGTACATAAACATGATGCTTACTTCACAACACATGTGTTCATGGTATATGGTTTAAAACATCCATAAATAAAACCTACTAAAACATGGCACATAATATAAGCATACAAGGTCATGATGCATAGCACATGAAGTTAGGGTTTAGGCATCATAAAATTCATACAACATGCTTGAACATATATCTACATCATAATAAGCCATAAACAAGTACACTTGAAACCTTAGACTAACCCAAACCCTAACTTGGTGCTTGACCAAAAGTTGTAGTTAAAAGTCCCATTATTCTAGCAACATGTGAGGTACCATAAGTAAAGTAAAGCCCATACAATACATACAATGTCATAGGAAGCCATTAGAACACATGATTGGGGCTAACCCTAATTCCTAGCCCTATAATTTGGTCTTGGCCGAAATCCTAGAGGGGTCTTAAATCCATGGAAAATTCATATAATTCACAATTAACATCCATTATATCATAGGAAATCATAATAAGCATGCTTGGAGGGTTAGATCTAATCCTAACCATGGAAAGGAAGAGGTGGCCGAAACTTCATGAGGGTCTTAGGGTGCTACAAAAATTTCACAACTCATAATTCATTCTTTATTTATCATGAGAAAGCATTAGGAAGCATAAGTGAGGTTTTAACATCATCCTAAACCCAAAAAGGGTGCTTGGCCGAAAGTTGTAGGAACCCTAAGTCCATAGTTTTCTCAACATAGATCCCAAACAAAACTTAAATCATGATAGACAACATAAAAACTATTATACCACAGGTGAGGGAGTCTTACATATTTTTATCTTGGTTATAAACCTTGAATAGAGAAAGAAAATGAAAACCTTCTTGACTTTAGAATACCCCTTGCCCTTGTAGCCTTGTAGAAGAACTTGGATCTTCAAGAGGGAGTCCTCTTGTGAAGTTTTCCAAGTGGAAATCTCCTTGGTGAATCTCGGCAAGGAGGAGGAAGAAGAGACGAGAGGAAGAGCCTTGATAGAAGAAAAGTAACTTAAGCCTCTTCACTTCTCATCCATCCCTTTTATGCTAAGTGAAGGGGCATGGTGCCTCTTCATATCCTCTTCAACTTCCTTTAGCCTCAACTAAATTCTTCTCTCTTTCCCAATAGCACTCCCTTGCTAGGTGAATTAGTTAGTACATGCATGATGAGGCTCTAGGTCCAAGGTTCAATCCTTGGTGCATGCACTTTCTTTTTATCCCATTTACTCTTATTTTTGGCAAGGCCCACATAAGAGCCCACCAAGAGTCATACTAATATTCCTAATTGGAACTCATTTCTATTTATGTTAAATTCTACCTAAGGTCCACTAATAGCCATGGTACTAGAAGAGCCCATGTAAGGCCCATTAGTACTTAGCTTTTTAATCTATATAGGAAATCATGCTAAGGTTCATGCTAGTATTCATATATTACTCAAGAATCCATATAGGCATGATCAAGAAAAATATTGAGAGGATTTTGAGGTCGTTACAATCCCCCATACCTCGTGAAAGTTCATCCTCGAACTTAGAATAGCTCCGGGTACTTGCGTCTCATCTCGTCCTCGCGTTCCTAGGTAGCTTCCTCGAACCTCTGACTTTGCCATAGGACCTTGACTAAGGGTACCTCCTTGTTCCTTAGCATTTTGACTTCTCAATCAAGAATCTGGATAGGTTGGCTTTCAAAACTTAGGTCCTCCTGAACTTGTACCGTCTGCGGCTCGATCACTTGATCTGCGTTTGGAATACACTTCTTGAGCATTGACACATGGAACACGTTATGAATAGTCGACATCTCTTGGGGCAGCTCTAGCTCATAAGCCACCTTGCCGACTCTTTTCAGGATCTGGTACGGTCCCACATAACGCGGACTTAGTTTTCCATTCTTCTCGAATCTCGTTACCCCTTTCATAGGAGCCACTCTGAGGAATACCAAGTCTCCAACATCGAATTCCAGGGGCCTAAGTCGGACATCCGCATAATTCTTCTGCCTGCTCTGAGTAGCTTCTATTCATTGTCGGATGTTCTGTATAGCTCGGGTGGTGTCGTCGATAAAATCCGTCTTGAGCCCCATTTCCTTCTTTTCACCACCTTCATACCAACAGATCGGAGACCTACATCTTCTCCCGTACAAAGCTTCATAAGGTGCCATTCCGATAGTAGCTTGGTAGCTATTATTGTAAGCGAATTCTGCTAAGCACAGATATCAGCACCAACTCCCTATGAAATCCAGGGCACAAACTCGTAACATGTCCTCCAGTACTTGATTCACTCGTTCAGTTTTCCCGTCAGTCTGCGGGTGGAAGGCGGTACTGAATCGTAGCTTAGTGCCAAGAGACTTCTGGACGCATTCCCAAAAATGTGAGGTGAAGTGACCGTCCCTATCTGAGATGATGGTCTTGGGAACTCCGTGAAGTCTGATTATCTCCTTAGCATATAATTGAGCCAGTTGCTCAATCGAATAGGTCATCTTGATTGCTAGGAAATGGGCAGACTTCGTCAATCTATCCACAATTACCCATATCGCATCATATCTTTCGTAGTCTTGGGAAGTCCTGAAATGAAATCCATAGAGATATCTTCCCATTTTCATTCTGGAATTGGAAGTGGCTGCAGAACTCCTCCGGGTCGCTGGTGTTCCTTCACTCGTTGGCAGGTCAGGCAAGTGCTGACATGCTGAGCCACGTCCCTCTTCATACCGAACCACCAAAATTTCTCCTTCAGGTCTTGATACATTTTGGTGGATCCCGGATGCATCGAATAAGGGGTTCCGTGAGCTTCTGCTAATATTTCCTTCCGCAGCTCCGGATCATTAGGGATATATAGACGATCCCTAAGGTATAATACTCCACTATCGGCGATACGAAAATCATCGCCCTTTCCTTCTAGAATCTCTTGCTTGATTCTCTGAAGACTTAGATCACCATTTTGTTTTTCTAATATGTCATCGAACAGCGTCGGTGATACGGTCATGGTAGAAAGCCATCCGGAAATGATCTCGACCCCGAAATTCATAATTTCTCTTCCGAGTGGGCGAGGTAATATAGATAAGGACATCAAGGTGGCACTAGACTTCCGACTGAGTGCATCGGCCACTTTGTTTGCCTTCCCTGGATGGTAGAAGATCTCGCAGTTGTAGTCCTTCACCAACTCAAGCCATCGGCGTTGTCTCATATTTAGGTCTTTCTGAGTGAAGAAGTATCGTAGACTCTGGTGGTCTGTATAAATCCTACACTGCGCTCCATATAGATAATGCCTCCATATTTTGAGAGCGAAGACCACGACGGCCAGTTCTAGATCGTGAGTGGGGTAGTTCTGTTCATGTTCTTTGAGTTTCCTAGAGGCGTAGGCAATGACTTTACCACTCTGCATAAGTACAGCTCCGAGTCCCAATTTGGAGGCGTCGTTGTACATGTCGAAGCTCTGGTTACTTTCCGGAAGAGTAAGAATCAGAAGCACTTGTAAGTCTTCTTTTTAGTTCCAGGAAACTCCTTTCGTAGTGTTCCGTCCATTCGTACTTTTTATTCTTCCGGGTGAGAGCCGTTAGAGGAGCTGCAATTCTCAAGAAGTCCTCCACAAATTTTCGATAATAGCCTGCCAGCCCGAGGAAGCTTCTGATTTCACTGGCGTTCTTCGGCTTGCTCTAGTTATTCACAGCTTCAATCTTTGTTGGGTCTACCATAACTCCGTCTTTGGAAATAATATGACCCAAAAAGGCTACTTGGTCGAGCCAGAACTCGCATTTGGAGAACTTTGCATACAGTTGCTTTTCCCGAAGAATCTGTAATACTATCTTCAGGTGCTCGACGTGCTCTTCTTGGTTTCTCAAATAAATAAGGATATCGTCGATGAAGACGATTACAAATTTATCGAGGAAAGACGAGAATACCCGATTCATAAGGTCCATAAATATAGCAGGAGCATTTGTCACGCCGAAGGGCATAACGACGAATTCAAAATGTCCGTACCTTGTTCAGAAAGCCGTCTTCGGAATATCATCCTGTTTTACTCTGACTTGATGATAACCAAACCTCAGATCAATCTTAGAAAAACTGTGGCTCCCTTCAACTGGTCAAACATGTCATCTATCCTCGGGAGGGGATACCTTTTCTTGATCGTCACGTTGTTCAGCGCTCGGTAATCTATGCACATTCGCATAGATCCGTCTTTCTTCTTCATAAACAGTACCGGAGCTCCCCATGGAGAATGACTAGGGCGAATAAGTCCCTTATCGAGTAACTCCTGTAGCTGTTCCTGAAGCTCCTTTAATTCAGTCGGCGCCATACGGTAAGGTGCCTTGGAGATCGGGTTAGTACCAGGAACCAATTCGATCTCGAATTCCACTTCTCTATCAGGAGCTAATCCTGGTAATTCATCTGGGAATACCTTTGGGTAATTGCATACAATCTTGACATCTTCTAGCTTCTGGTCCTTTGTTTGACTTGCGTCAACCACATGTGCTAAAAATCCAATGTATCCCTTGTCTAACATCTTCTGTGCTTTGAGAGTCGATAAGAATTTCCCGGTTCTTTTCCTTGGCTCTCCGATAAATTCAAACATAGAATCTGCCTCGGGTTGGAAGACAACCTTTCGCTTACGGCACTCGATAGAAGCCCCGTATTTGCTCAGAAAATCCATACCCAATATAACATCATAATCCTGCATGTCGAGTACTATCAGATCGCAGTAGAGTTCTCTTTTTGCGATTCCGACTGGCACATTATGCAGCATGTGAGTGGATGACATTATTTCTCCCGAAGGTAGGGTCGTTAAGAACTTGCAGTCTAGAACTTGTGGAGGCATATCTATCTTCATAGTGTATGGCATAGAAACGAACGAGTGCGTTGCCCCAGTATCAAATAATGCAGTAGCATACTGACTGTAAATAAGTATCTGACCTGTGACAACCGTAGAAGCATTCGCAGCATCCTCCTTGGTAATAGAGAAAACCCTGGCATTCGTCATAGTTGGTGGGGCCTCCAATCTCTCTTGGCTCATCGGGGTACCTTCCAGCTCACCTTGCATATAATGTAGTTTCGCTGATGCACCCTGGTACTGAGCATGCTGTTGGGGAGGTGCCTGGTTCTTGGTAGGACAGTAAGAGGCCATGTGCCCTTCCACTCCGCAGATGAAACACCGGTTCGTACCTTTACGGCATTCCCCAGGATGCGTTTTTCTGCATGTAGCGCACGGGGGAAACTTGGACTGTTTATTTGCTGGGCCCCCTTGGGAGTTGTTCCATGGCTTCCTTTTACTACTTTGGTCTCCCTTCCAGTTAGCGTTGGTACTCTGGGGTTTCTGACCACCTGAGTGATAATGAAAGGGAAGAACATTAGGGATAATGAAAGGAAAAGAATCGAGAATCCCGGAGTGAACTTGATTCTTACTTTCATTTAGCGTCTTCCTTTGTTGATTGATATTGTTTAGGTAATGCCCGGTGAGTAGGGCACTACTAAATAGCTCCTCGACGTTCTGCGGTCTATTAACTCCGCCGGCCATGTTCAGGGCTATTTCGGGCCGCAACATCTTCAGCATAAGTCTGACCCTTTCTTTCTCGGTGCGGACCAGCTCGGGGCATAGGCGAGCTAGTCGGTTAAATTTCTTCACGGCTTCATTGACTGAGAGGTTGCCCTGTCGGAATTCCGTGAACTCGTCGTAGTGTTTGTTTGTGACACGCATATTGAAGAATTCCTCGAAGAATTCCGATTCGAAATCTGCCCACTTCATCTGGTTGACCTGTCTTTTGGCCTTGACCCACCACATTCTGGCGTCCCCAGAAAGGCAGAATGATGCACACTTGATCTTCTCATGTTCAGGCCAGTCCAGCAGCTCCATTGTACTTTCCACTATCTTGAACCACGCTTGGGCGTCCTAAGGTTCGCTAGCACCCGAGAAATTTTTCGGTTTCAGCCTCAACCACTGGATCAGATAAGCCTCTTGTCGTGCTACAGTGGCAGGGCCTGTCGGAGGGGTTTGTGTAACCATAGGCGCGACGGGTGTCACAGTCTGATTCACCGGTGGAGTGATAGAGTTTTCTTGCTGGTTCATCAAGGTATTAATCGTTTGCTACTGCTCGGTAACCTGACGCTGATGTTCGGTCACTAATTGCATCAGGTCGGGCGATGAAGTAGTCTCATTAATTATGTTACTCTGTCTTCTAGCCATGCTTCTCTTCATAAAAGACAAGTAAGGCTAATATAAGTTATTGTTATTCCTACCCACATATCAAACTCTAAAGCATTCGATATCATAAAGTAAGGTAAGGTGTCATTCATATTTACATATCCTAAAAGTACTCTCTAGGTATCATTCATACTTGCATATTCTAGAATCATAAAAGAAAGTAAGGTATGCATAAAGGTACTTACTTGGAAGCTGCAGGAAGAAGACTTGATGTGTGTGTTGTGAGATGGCATTTGGCTCTGATACCAACCTGTAACGCCCGCCCTTCCTGCCCTACGATGTAGGCGGAAGGCGGCGCTACGCGAACATACATATATGCATATGGAGATCTTAATGCAGCGGAATAATTTAAAACATCATACATATGCGTTTAAACCATACAACTCGTATTGACATATCTTAGCTATCATTCTTAAACATGGTTACTTGGTAAACTTAGCATTTTCATAACATAAAAGAAATAAGACATAGCATGTGAGACATAACATTCTTGAACATGACATAATTTATCCTACCATCAAGCTTAAAGCCAACATATTGTTCTAAACGAACACATCATGGAAATCAACATAAGTTATTCTTTAGGAAAAACCATCATAAAGTATAGCATGAAACTAGAGTTGACAATGCAAAACATAAGACATGTGACAATTATGGGTGATAGGATCTTTTTCTTTTTCTTTTGCCAAGTCACTGCCACACACACACACTTGCCCCTCCTACTACTTCCCTTAACTTAGTATCCTCTTGCTTGATCTGCGGTATAAGAAAATAAAACTTATAAACACATTGGCTTAGTAAGACTCTTTCCTACTCACTAAAACCATACGTCACATATAGTCAATAGAAAGGCATAACATAGAGAGTGTAACATAACACAAAAACATACCATGAGAAGGTATTCATAAAGCATTTGACATGAGGAGGCATATAGATGTACATGAAAACACATAATCATATAGAAGTGCTTAATGTTAGTGATATAAGAGAAGTATCCTAAGGCAATCGCCTTATGATTGTAATCATTTATTTTAATAAATGAATATTCACTATTTGAGTATACATGTTTGTGTATTTGATTGAGATCTTAAACTTATTTACTGAATGTCCGCAATACAATTCATAGCATGAGAGAATTTGTGATGAATTCACAACTAGTGATTATCTCTACATGTGCAATTGTGAAGTATTAAAATTGTCCCTAGTCGATGAATTGATAAATACGGACACTATCAATTCTGTTGAGACTAGCATGGGTTATTCTCTAATCAGCTGATTCTCACTGGCTGGTGACATTGAGATGTCCGGAGATAAACATGAATGCTAGTTAAGGGAACTAGTTCATTGGAGTGACTGGACTGTAAAACTTCATATGGTAGTCTACATATAGATATGTCAGTGAAGTTCTTACTGCAGCTTAAGTGTGATGTTCCTTTGACTTGCGGTGTTCAAGTCATCTTGGTCATGGAGACTTATACTTTGGCATCTTAAGCAAGCATCTCCAAGGAGGTGTGGACCCAGGATGATTGGGTATAAGCCGAAGTGCCCGAAGATGTTTGAACAGCCTACAAAGGATTCACCACTCCTTGCGAGGAGATATATACCCGAGGCCTATCGTCGGATTGTTACTCGAAGCCTCTGGCCAGAGCATGACATGTTCAGAGTATGAATCACTTAAATACATGAGAGTAATTAGAATCCGTAGGACGAGAAAACGTTACTTGGGCTAGGTGTGACGTAGTCAGCCTAGTGAGGACTGACACACATAGACCATGTCCTGAACCAAGTGGGTATAAGATGGTGAAGGGAATGGGGCACGATTCATTATAGCTACTGAAGGTTTTCAGAATTGTTTCTGAGGTCAACCGTTGATCTTTCGATTAATTGGGGATCATGATGTACTACTAGGTGCCACTCATGATCGTTCTATAATTAATTGATTAATTATAGACGGCCAACATAAATCGAAAACATATTTAGTCACACGCACTATGAGTAATCCGAGGGATTTAAAACGAGTTGAAAATTGAATTTTCCAATCAAGAGAGATTAAGTTTGGTTGAGCCAAACAATAAGTCGAATCTGAATTTTTCAGAGACGCATCGGAAGCGTAAAATGGCTAAGTCTTTTGAAGACTTAATAGATGAATTAAATAAGTTTAATTCATTGGGGCTTGGCTTGGATGGGCCGGCCAAAGAGGGCCTCCATCCTCTTTGCTTGGCCGGCCACAACAAAGGGAGAGAACCAAGTTTTTGGTTCAATTTATAAAATAAACCAAGTGTGGTTTGTTTTATAAAATTATGGATGATATAAATTTTTATATATATAATAAACCAAGGTTTGGTTTATTTTTCATGGAAATTAAACTGAACCATGGATTGGTTTATTTTATAAAATCAATCATGGATTGATTTACCATGATAAGGAAATTTATTCCATAAAAGAGAAGTGACATGATTAATTTTTTATCATGAATTAAAATATGATTTTAACCATGATATAAAATCAAACTTGGCATGATTGAATTAGTTATTCCATATTTGAGAGACTTGATGGTTGAGAGGCCACTATATAAAGGACCCAAGGCAAGGCTTGGGTGATAATCGAAGAGATGAAGGCATAGGCTCTCTCCCTCTCTTTCTCTCCTTCTCTTCTCCCCTTCTTGCCGTGTGCCAACCAGCCCCAAGAAGGAGCACCAGCCGGCCACCCCTGCCCTTTCCCTGCCGACCACCACCTGCTGCCGGAGAAGGAAGCTCCGGCCATCTCTTGTCCGGAAGAAGGTGCTGCCGGAATTAGAGTTTGCCGCAAGGATCCTTTTGCCGCAAGCCTCTTCTTTTGCTTCGCCGGAATTTTGATTCCGGCCATCCTTTTGTGGTTAGTCTTTTGACTTCTCTCTTGGTTTTTCTTGTCGTGTTCTTGGAGAATCTAGTAGTTCTCGAGAACACGAAACTCGTGGCTTTGCGAAGTCATCTCGAAGATACTCGGCGTGGACGCGAATAGAGGCGGAGCTTCCAAGGGACGCTTACGGTTGGATCTCGTCCCTTCCTTCGAGTTACGCGAGGTAATACGTAAATTAGTTTACGTTTCTGTAAAATTTTAAATATATGATCATGTCTACACAAGATAAAATTGCATGCTTAGATATGTGGTTAAATAATTTGAGAAATTGTTTATGCTAAACCTTCCGCTGCACGTAATTAATTTTAAAATTACGAACCCGCATCCATGTCAACATGCACCCGGTCCCAACAGTGGTATCAGAGCCGAGGTTTGTGTTCGACATAATCATATAATTGTTTTGCGGAAAGCTTTATCATGATCTTAATTTTGGAAAATTTTCAATTATGGAAACTTTCCAATTATGATAAATTTTCGATTTAGGAATTTCAATGTTTGGAAATCCTCATGAAATTTCGCAAACTTTTGAAATATCTCTGTTTCTGAAATTTTATGATAATTGTGAAAACTTTCCATTTTTGGAAACTTTCCAATTTTGGAAATTTTTATTTTGGAAATTTTCCAATTTTGGAAAAATGTAAGTTTTCTTTGTACCAGAAACTTATAATTATTCTAAAAATCTTTTATTTTTGGAGACTTTCCATTTATGGAAAGCTCGCAATTTTAGGTACTTTCTTTCAAGAAAGTCTAGACAAATTATGGAAATATTAATTGACATTTAAATTTATAATTAGAAATTAAATTATTTACAAAATTCTTTATTTTGGATTGAGCCTCGGGGAGCCGTCCAATTTAAAGTTAGTTGTTATAATTAAATTTCCTAAATTGAATTTAAATTGTCAAATGTTTAATTTGGATTGAGCCTCGGGGAGTCATCCAAATTAAGTTATTGATATTAATTTTCCATAAATAAAATATGTGATCAAATCTTGGAAATTTTTGAGGTGATTCTCAAACGATAATTTCCTTATTTGATTTATGAGGTGATGCTCTTACATATTATTGTCTCCAAAATTAATTAGGAAAATTGTTTCCTATAGAGTATATTTCCTTAAATAAGATTTTCATGAAAATAATATGTGGTTAAATTAAGGGAATCTGTCTCTTAATTTAATAAGATTTGATTTAGAGAAATCAAAGTCTTAAACATATTATTTCCGAAATTGATTATGATAATTCAAGAAATTGTTTCCCAAAACAATTCCTTGAATAAAGTATGAAATTAGAATTAGGAAATCCGGTTCCTAATTCAATTAATGAGACTTGATAAATTAAGTCACATACATACTTTATTAAGGAAATCGTTAGAACATGACATAATTATATGTCATGAATGTGCATAAAAGAAAAGGATGAGACCCAAAACCACTTATAAAATATTAAGGCCAACACCTTCCATTAATATGGTTAGAACCGGAGTTTTGTTTCTCGTTTGGGTTGATGGACACATCCATGCCCGGCTTGAACCTCAACATGTTCAAACCATGGAATTAGTTTATGATTAATATAGTTGGAGTCAGAGGTCAATCCTTAGTTTTGGTTGTTGGACACATCCAAGCCTGACTAAACGATTGAATGAGCTCCAACCATATTAAAACTATTTCTTGATTAATGGGTCAGCCTTAAGCTTGGAGCATCGATTTGTTGTGCCACAGCCAAGATCGATGTAAAGAGAGGTGCAGTTGGGTGCTATGTATATTGTTGCATACTTGTTAATGAGTTAACAACCCAATGATTTATGCAAACATTCAAGTAGTTGATAGCATAATGTGATAGTTACATATGTGTAATATGTAATCGGTATAATTACCTACCTTCATAGCTAAGAATAACTTGATGGACTCTAGCCATGGTTGTTCTTATCTATGGTTGGATATCAACCTATTTGGAGTTGTTCCTACGATCTCCCGAATTGATAAAAAGGGTTTTCAATTCGAAAAATAAATAGGATTTAATTAATGTATATTGATGCATTCTTTATCATTCTCATCACATAACCTCAATTTGTATTTCTAGGATAATCACCTGATCATGTCATCTCTGAATTTGCGTTCCATTTTGGACACCAATAAGCTGACTGGGCCAAACTTCATGGACTGGCTTCGAAACCTGAGAATAGTCCTCAAGGCAGAAAAGCTTGCTTATGTCCTTGAAGAACAACTTCCCAACCATCCTCCTGAAGATGCAACTCCAGACCAGTTAGTGGCCTATCAGAAACATGTGGCCGATTCTGAACTTGCGAGTTGCATCATGCTGGCCGCTATGGTACCTGAGCTACAAAAGCAGCATGAGCATATGGATGCTCATACCATCGTCTTCCATCTTCATGAGCTGTTTGACGAGCAGGCGAGATCCGAAAGGTTTGAGGTCTCCAGACTCCTCTTCACGTCTAAGATGTAGGAAGGCACTTCTGTTTCACAGTTTGTGTTGAAGATGTTGGGGTACATTGAGCGACTAGGCACACTAGGATTTGCAATGGATCACGAACTAAGTATTGACTTAATTCTACATTGTTTGCCCAAGAGTTACTCACAGTTTGTGATGAACTATCGGATGAACAAACTGGAGACTACCATTCCTGAGTTGCTTAACCTGCTAAAGACTGTAGAGCCTTCTGTAAAGCAGGATCAGAAGACGGTACTGTTAGTTGGTTCCTCAAAGAAAGGCTCTAAGAGGCAGCCCAAAGAACAAAATAAGGGAAGGAAGAAAAAGGCCAAAAAGATTGAAAAGGCACCAAAAGGCACTTGCCATCACTGCGGCAAGGAGGGCCACTGGCGAAGAAACTGCAAGGTTTATCTTGAGTCCTTGAAGAAGAAGGCATCCGATGCCCCATCCTCTTCAGGTATCTTCGTTATTGAATGTCACTTTATTTCCTCGGACACCTGGGTACTTGATACTGGGTGTAGCTCACATATATGTAATGGCATACAAGGGCTGAGGAATAGAAGAAGACTCGTCAAGGGAGAAGCGAATTTGCGAGTTGGAAATGGAGCAAAGATTACTGCTGTTGCCATCGGAACATATTTGCTAAAGCTCCCTACTGGACTTGTCATAGAATTGGATAATTGTTATTTTGTTCCTTCGTTAATAAAGAACATTGTATCTATTTCATGCTTGAATGAAAAGGGTTACCATTTAACTTTTAGTAACAATTGCTGTTACATAACTTTAAATGGTGTTATTTATGGGACCGGAACTTTACGCAATGGTATCTACACGTTAGATTTATCCGGTGACGTTTTCAATATCGAAGTTAGCAACAAACGTGCTCGAATAGATAATCAAATAGACTCCTATATGTGGCATTGTCGTCTTGGCCATGTAAGTAAGAAACGCATGACCAAATTACACCGATGTGGAATTCTGGAATCATTTGAACCCGGTTCATTTGATACATGCGAATCATGCTTAAAAGGCAAGATGACCAAATTACCCTTTTCTGAAAAAGGTAAACCAGTGGGAGAATTGCTTGGTCTAATACATACTGATGTATGTGGACCAATGTCAACTCTTGCACAAGGAGGCTATAGCTACTTCATTACCTTTATCAATGATCACTCACGATTCGGGTATGTGTTCTTAATGAAACACAAATCTGAAGCTTTTGAGAAATTCAAAGAGTTCAGAAGTGAAGTAGAGAAACAGCTTGGTAAAAGTATTAAGATACTTCGATCCGATCGGGGTGGTGAATACTTAAGTCAAGAGTTTCAAGATTATCTTAGGGATAATGGGATATTGTCTCAATGGACTCCGCCATATACACCACAGCATAATGGTGTATCTGAGAGGCGTAACCGAACCTTGATGGACATGGTTAGATCTATGATGAATCATGCAACTCTTCCAAAATCCTTTTGGGGCTATGCGCTTAAGACAGCTGTTTACTTACTAAACAGAGTCCCGACCAAGGTAGTCTCTACTACTCCATATGAGACGTGGAATAGTAAGAAATCTCATTTATCTCACCTAAAGATATGGGGTTATCCTGCTTATGTAAAGAGGACTGTCTCAGACAAATTGGATGCTAAGTCTGATAAATGTCTATTTATTGGATACCCTAAGGAAACGAAGGGTTATCAATTCTATCATCCCTTGGAACAAAAGATGTTTGTTTCAAGGCATGCTGTATTTCTAGAAAAAGAATTTCTTTTATAAGAAAACAGTGGGAGTAGCATTGAACTTGAAGAACTTCAAGAAACTCCAATAGACATTACAGAGACACCTAGTCTAGACCCACAACCAATAACTCATAATGATGAGCTATCAGTTGAATCTAAAACAACACCACATCTTCGTAGGTCTGATAGGACACGCAATATTCCAGAGAGATACGGATTTCTTATAAGTGAATCGAATGACATGTTACTCATTAACGATGACGAACCTATCAGTTATGAAGATGTTCTGAAAAATTCAGAAAGGGATAAATGGCTTGAAGCCATTAAGTCAGAAATGGATTCCATGTACAAAAATCAAGTATGGGACTTGGTTAACCCACCTGAAGGGATTAAGCCCATAGGGTGCAAGTGGGTTTTCAAGAAGAAAACTGACATGGAAGGTATGTTGTTACCTTTAAGGCTAGATTAGTGGCAAAAGGATATCGTCAGAAACAAGGAATTGATTATGACAAACCTATTCGCCAGTAGCTATGCTTAAATCCATTCGGATGCTCCTGGCCATAGCAGCTCATTATGATTATGAGATATGACAAATGGATGTGAAAGCAGCTTTCCTTAATGGAAACCTGCTTGAGGATGTATACATGATACAACCTGAAGGTTTCACATCGGTTAATAAAACCAATGTATGCAAGCTTCGACAATCCATATATAGACTAAAGCAAGCATCCAGGAGCTGGAACATCCGTTTTGATGAGACAATCAAAGAGTTTGATTTCTCACAAAATCCTGACGAACCTTGTGTGTACAAGAAGGTTAGTGGGAGTGCAGTCGTATTCCCAGTGTTATATGTCGATGACATATTACTTATAGGAAACGATATATCAGTCTTATAGTCAGTTAAAATTTGGTTGTCCAAAACTTTCTCCATGAAAGACCTGGGAGAAGCAACCTATATCCTTGGGATTAGAATCTATAGAGATAGATCAAAACGGTTGCTTGGTCTTTCGCAGTCTACATATATAAGACCGAGTGCTAGAAAGGTTTAGCATGTCGGAATCCAAGAAAGGTTACCTTCCATCAGCATGGATCT